>OX155965.1:12812855-13305355 GCA_944548615.1 Micropterix aruncella
TATATATATATATATATATATATATATATATATATATATATATATATATATATATATATATATATATATATATATATATATATATATATATAGGTATATATATATATATATATATATATATATATATATATATATATATATATATATATATATATATATATATTTATATATATATATATATATATATATATATATATATATATATATATATATATATATATATATATATATATATATATATATATATATATATATATATATATATATATATATATATATATATATATATATACAGGGTTAATGGTTATTAGAAGTATTCCTTTAAACAGTTCATAGAATAGGTCAATTGCAGTCGATTTAACCATATAATACCTTATGCAAAAATGAAGCATTCCTGAGATATTTAAAATTTTAGTTTTTTATTAAAACAAGTAACATCTTTCGTTAAAAAAAATATTTAAAAAAAAACTACGCATTATTTTAATTTTCCTTTATTGCTTTTGGGTTGGTGACATCCCAAAAAATAAATATTAGCTATGGAATGTACATTATTGAAGTTAATTTTGTCACTATGCTCGAAAACATTTGAAAACTAATAAAAAAATGCGACATATTTACACAAAAATGCATGTTTAAAACTAAAAGTCACAACACAATTTTTTGTGCATATTAGCTTAAAAACATCTGCATCTTATTAGCTTTCGAATGAAGTATTACAACCCCAAATCCACGAAGGAATGACAAAAATATGATCAAAATAATAGGAGGAAGAGGTGCGTGACGACGAAGGGAAGGACGCTTGTGCGGGGGGAAGGGGCATTAATCACACCGGTTTAGTTAGTTAGTCGGTAGTCCGCTCCTGCGAATTATTGCATTCGGATGTGTCTTATGTGCTCTTTGCGATTTGTTTTTTTCTCTGACGACTTGGCTTGTGAACTGATTTCTGTGATTGATTGCCCTCCTGGCGATTCGGATTGTGATCTGTTATAAGGACTGGTTATGGCTCAAAGAGAAAGAAGACGTTCCTTCACAAATGAAGAATATGCAGATATCCTGTATCACTACGGATTAGCCAGAGGCAACTCTGCAGTTGCCCGTCGTGAATACGCGGCTCAATTTCGAAATCGCCGAATAGGTACCCGATGTCCGTGTTTTCGATAGTGTTTATCGTCAGCTTCGGGAGACTGGCACCGTCCGTAGACGACAAGGTAATTAGGTGTTTTTTTTACATTAGACTTACAAAAAAATACTCGGTTATTAGTTTCTTGTTAGTTACCATTATCTTTTTTCTGCTAGTTTCTTATTTAGCAACTGATTGTACTCGGTCGCAGGACTGAATAGATACTGATTTTCTTATTATTAAAACTATTTTTGTTGTTATCAGGTGACGCAGGCAGACCTAGAATTTACTATGTGGAAAATGAAGACGAAATTCTTTTTCATTTTCAACAAGATCCTACTGTATCAACTGTGATTGTAGCACGCCTCCTTGGCATATCTCAATGGAAGGTGTGGTATACAGTACATGAATCCGTCCGGTCCGGACGACGGAGATCCCCCGAGAAGGATACAATTTTGTAGATTCTTGCTACAAGCTGACCTGGAAAACCCAAATTTTCTCAAACAAATTTTATGGACCGATGAGTCCAATTTTGACAAGGACAGCATAACAAATTATCACAATGCACATTATTGGGAAGACAGAGCAATGGGAAATCCTCACTTGAAGAGACCTAAAGGTTCACAAAGAAGATTTTCTGACAATGTTTGGATGGGAATTATTAATAATCATTTAATTGGACCTCACTTTCTGCCCCAGAATTTAAACGGTGTTCATTACGAGGAATTTTTAAGAAATATTTTATTTAATATTTTATTTGACCTTTTAGAAGATGTGCCAATAGCAACAAGGCATAATATGATATACCAGCACGATGGGTGTCCAGCCCACTTTAGGCTGCCCATACGAGCTTGGCTCGACGAGCAGTTCCCCAATCGATGGATTGGCAGGGGCGGCCCGATACCCTGGCCAACACAGAGTCCTGACTTAACACCCATGGACTTTTATGTCTGGGGTCACATGAAGTCGTGGGTCTACCGTGATGGGTTTCCTGTCCCCACCGTGAATGAGCTAAGAAAACGCATAATAAATGCAGCTCAACAAATAAGAAACACTTTGACTACTAAGGTAGTCAAAAGTGAGCTGCGTAAAATAATGCGTGTATGTTTGCGAAATAGAGGTGGCCATTTTGAAAATGAACTGTAGTAAATAAATGAAACAAAAACATTATTTTTCTCCCACCACAAGTTAAAATCGTAAGATTTCTCTAACTTTATGGTAAAACTGTAACTTTATGCTAAAAATAGTAAGATTTATCCAACTTTAAGCCAAAAATAATTTATTGTGTAACATATTCTATTCATAGTAATTGTTAAACTTAAGGGTTTTAATATAAATTAGGTTTCGAAATTGTTTAAATAATGATTTTACCATTAAAACTTAAAATTTGTTTGTAGAAGATGTGCTTCCAATATTTAACCCTTAAACATTTGGTTGTACCTACACCTATTGTTTTGGTCATATTTTTTTCATTGGATTGTCGTTTTGGGGTTGTAATACTTCATTCGAAAGCTAATAAGATGCAGATGTTTTTAAGCTAATATGCACAGAAAATAGTCTTGTGACTTTTAGTTTTAAATATGCATTTTTGTGTAAATATGTCGCATTTTTTTATTAGTTTTCAAATGTTTTCGAGCATAGTGACAAAATTAACTTCAATAATGTACATTCCATAGCTAATATTTATTTTTTAGGATTTCACCAACACAAAAGCAATAAAGGAATATTAAAAGAATGCGTAGTTTTTTTTAATTATTTTTTTTAACGAAAGATGTCAGTTGTTTAAAAAAAAAACTAAAATTTTAAATATCTCAGGAATGTTTCATCATTGATTTTACACTATAAAATCAATGGTTTCATTTTTGCATAAGGCATTACCTATATGGTTAAATCGACTGCAATTGACCTCTTCTATGAACTGTTTAAAGGAATACTTCTAATAACCAATAACCCTGTATATATATATTCTGAAAAAAATCTTTATTAAGGCGACATGAGACCTCGGAAAATATCCGAAATGGGCGGACATGCGAAAAAACAGGCGGGGTCAATTTTGTAGGGTTTGACCAATAAAAATCCAGCGTTGACAAAGCGTCAAGCGCAAATTCTACGTCCGTTCGCGCCGGCGGACAGGCGCATACTAAATGCTCTAGCGCAGTGCTAGCACAGAATAACTATCTTTGCGCAGTGGTGGTATAAGGGTGTTAATGGGAACGCATATTTAGCGTAACACTCAGAGCGCTCTCACGTTTTAATTAATTGTAATTAATTCAGGCCCTAAATAAAAAATGTGGCTAGGTGCTGTCCTAGAGAATTACCCATTTAATATAATGAAATTATAATAAAACACACTCACCGCTTACATTGTAGTAGTAATCGCGTCTGAAAGTTTTCAAACTCAGTTTAAAGCCTTAAATGTCCAAGGCAATATGCAACTTTTTTGAGTCCAAATTTTAAATTGATTCCTTATTGAGGGATTCACTTGAAAACATTTGTAAATTAATGCTTGTATTTTTCAAAAAAACTCATAAAACTAAAATTCTTCAGATATGGTCGTTCCCAGGTATCATGTCGCCTTAAAGTAAGGTCTGGCAAGTAGCCGCTACTCCTGCAACTTTGAGCAGGAGTTGCGGCATCCTGACCCAATAATAAATAATCAATGCTAATAGCATTGGTTATATGGGGTATTAGACTGCTGATTGTTTAATGCCGTACTACGTTTTGGAAGGTGGGATTTCACTAAGAAACGCATCGTGTAGATGGCATTCGTATTCCAAACATTGATTAATCTTCTCCTACGTTAAGTAGCCCAATAGATGGCGATCTAAACAAGCCGCTACGGTATCCTACCTCAAAATAAAATAATAATACAATAACAAACAAATTTTTGAACCGTAGCTTTTAATATTTTAATATTATTTATAAAAGAATGTCAATCTTTAATTTAATATACAGGTCTCAATACGTAATAATTAAGTGCTATAATATTCAGATAGACTAATAGATGACATTCTAATCTCTCGGTATTATTTCTATGATATAGTCAGTCGAAATGAAAATGCGATATATGGCACTAATAATTAAATGTTATTATTGTTATCATTGGTTAAATCATGGGGTTTTATAATCGATCAGTCCTTTATAAAAAACATTCGATATCAATGTTATTTTAGATGGACAAATAAATTGCTATTAGTTTCGATAGACAATGCTACCGGCGTCACCTGCATGTCGCCGGCACAGAAAGGTTACCAAATCTTTCTATAGGGTTGGCACATAAAGGTCATCAATCGTTCATTTATGTCTTAAGTGGTTATATCTTGCCATGGCCAATGGAGCCTTTTTAAGCTGTGGTAGGTATATATTGATATTTTAGTAATAATATCATTCCCTAAAAGTAGGTACGTTTACTTTTTATTTTATAAAAGTGTCCGTTTAGATGTTAAGTTTGTTGTTAGAAAATCGACACTTTTATTTATGTCCCCAGTTTAATACAGTTACGGTTTTTGGTTTTCCTATAGATGTCGTATGCATGTTATTAAGATTTTCGTACCTATATTTGAATTTCTTATTTTGTCCATGCAAGCGAAATTTGTTTTTCTTTTATTTGTGTTTTGATTCAGGAACCACTTCGGAAACTATGTCGGTGAAAAGAAGAGTCCTATAGGTCATCATGAATAGCACAAAAAAAAGACATTTTTTTGCTGTCAGTGTCAAAACGAAGACTTTTAATAAAATAAAAAGTTGTACCTACTTTTAGACAATGATATTATTATTAAAATGTCACGACGAGGGCTTCAATGAACTATTACAATCTAAAACACATTTTTGTTGGATTCATAGAACGGACGGCGATCCGTGCCGCCAGGAAAAAAAAGAAGAAGATAAGATTATTTGTGAGACTGCTGAGAACTGATAAAATTAAATCTGTGTGCTGAACGCACTCACAGACTTATTAGAACGCACGCTAGCAGATGTCAAAACTGTGAAAAGTGGGCCTGTGGGCCTTTCTTGTCGAAAATGGGATTTATTTTAGATACGTGACATAAAGGTTACATTTGCAAATCGTTATGTCATTATTTAAAAAAATTGTAGTTGGGATGTCGGGAGGTGTTGACAGCGCTGTAGCTGCGTTGCTTTTAAAACAGAGAGGTTAGTTTTGTCAATTTTGAGGTTATGTTAATTTTATTTCTTATTCTAAATACGTCCTAATTTGGGTTATAAAAGGGTGTAATATAACTTCAATCACTAAATAGCATTGCCATGTGTCTGAGCCAAACAAGACAGTAAAACGAAAAATGAAAAATGAATTAGATATAAGTTTTACCTGGCGGCAAGAAGAATGCTAAACGTTACCTTTGACACAGTATAAACGATTCGATATTATTGCAGTATAGCAACCTGTTCTATATTGTTGATTTTTTAACATCACCCGACTATATTCACCATGCTGATTCCGATTCTGCAATAATATTTATTTTGGTCTCAATAAATAAACGAGATACAGGCACTCAAACAAGCGTCGAACCCACACATTTCAGTTGGTTAAGTTAGTTTTGTTTTTTAACCTTTTTTTGTATGTAAATTTGTTTTTTTTTTCTTGAAATGTTATGCGTCCGAAGCTTTTTTCTTTCAAATTTAGCATTACAATGATCGAATCTAGTAGTGTTTCTTTATTTTTTCGATTTTTGAGAAAGGTACCTATTCTGCAATAATTCCTCAAGTGATGACCTCACGATTCCTAGGGCCTTCCAGAAATTGTTGTATATGCACCTCCACACAGTCGCATGCCTTTTAGCGAAATACGCAGAAAGCTATCGGTAGTCATTTTCAGCGCGCAGTGTGGTTGTCGGATGCCCATCACTTGACTCAGATGGGGCAAACCACACTTTTTCGGGAATTACTACAGTTTTTAGGTGGCATTCGATACCACCGCCGCAAACTCCATTCGTCTGAGTTAGGATTGTTACTATGAGAAATATAAGTAGGTACTGACCACGGCACGGATCTTGAGCGGTCGACCAAAGGGGTGGGGATGGTTAACAGTAATGGAGCGTAAAGGTACTGCAAACCTACCCCACCACTTTTGTAGAACGCTCAAGATCCATGCTGGGACCTGTAGGTATGTACTTGAGTAACGAAACGCCGAGCGGTCGCACCAGACATAAGAGAATTATCTCTTTCGGCACTGCGAGTGCGTAGGTATTCGTACTGCGAGTGATTATTTATGCAGCCCATGAAAATCATGAAGCGGAACCTATAAAAATTCTACCAGGTTCTTTATAACCCTCCAACCGTGGGCGACGCCCACGTACGCATTTAGCTCCTTCCGTCTGAAATCGCAGGGCACGCTATTACAGCGTTCCATATAATTTTTGGGTAATATCTGCATCGGGAGATGCTATTTCCCCTGCAACCTAGACGATCGGTATTTTCAATTTCACAAGTTGGTTCCCACTACACCAATCGATCGGACATCGATCTATTGCGTCGATCGACGGTAGAATAGATCAGTCGACGTTGATCGTTACATAGTTGTTACCACACTAACGCGGTGGTAGTTTAACATTTCAACATTTTAGTATGAATTATTAAGCTATTGCATAGCTTTTATCGCGGGCCTAGGCCAGCGCGGCGACCGAATGAAGACATTTCTTAACGAAAATTAATGATTTTAAACTGATAATTACGTCTAAACGAGTACTGCTTACGATTCGAAAAAAATATATGTTAAACAAGAACATTTTCCTAATATTTTTAGCTTTGAATATTTTAGATTTTGTTTATATTATATAGTGTAATTAATTTGTGAAATTAGGTCTAACCGAACACAAAAACGACTACTACGCAAATACTATCTGGCGTATTATAATGAAACCTGCACCATTTTAAAGATAATTTAATTATCTATCTTTTTATATACGATTTTTTTCGAATAGCTCGTTTTTTTGCTTTATTGAATAAAAAATTCGTGCGCGGCGCTCTATCGAAAGACATTTAAATTATTCCGAATCATTTGCTGCCGCAAATGATTCGGAATAATTTCAACGTTTTCCGATAGAGCGCAGTTATCTGATATCAGAAAAAATAAAATAAATAAATAAATATAATTGCATAAGTTGTTAAAAATGCTATGCAATAGCTTTACCGTGGCAGTCCCCGAGTGCCACAAGTATTTTTTTATTATTTTCTTTTTTATATAATTATTCTGCATATTTAAAAGAAAATAAATGGATAAAATAAAGACATTTCATTATTGTTCTTTAACAATTTACAAATCAATTTTTAACGTATTTAACAATTAACAATTAACGTATTTAACAAATCAATTTTTTTTAGCTTAAATTGTAAGTTAATATGGCACGTAGTTCTATTTTGTTATTAAAATATTTAAAAAACTAACAAAAAGTATTTTTTCATCTGAATAGACAATGAACAAAACAAATGAAATCACTTTTATCATAATGAAAAGTATTCGGTAAAAATTAATAACACGGAGACTAAGGTGGGTGTGACTTAACCGGCAGCAACTTTGACTTTGTCTAAACACCCCGCCGGTCAGCGGCCGACTGCGTGGTGACACTCATCGCTTACTTACCTCCTCCTGCGCAGCTACTCAGACGCACAATGCATTTCAAAAACTCACTTTTGAAATATTGAGCGATGTATTAGGGTCTGGGTGTATCACACCCAACCTTACGCACGCCGGGTTAAGGAGTGGGCGAGGGGGTTTTTCTACTTTCAGGGAATGTCTTGGGGTGGCACAACCGATTTTTTTATATACCTGTTCAATGACATAGAGTTGCAAACATTTAAATTAACTACTGAAATCTCCCCGCATTTTTGTTTCGAAAAAATAAGAAAATCTCCTGCTGTTGGAGGGTTAACCTGAAGAGTGCCTCGACAAAGAGGATAGTTTTTTATAATACAGGATCGCCATTAGTCTGGTCAATATCTGTGCGACCCGGTGCTCTCAGAAATACTACGGATTAATGATTGTATACTTACAAGAAAAACATATATTATATCCAAATATTGTGAGAATACTTATTCAATATAGGTATTATTTAAAACGCCAAATGGCAACTGTTAAAATATTATTTCTGTATATAATTAGAAAGAACAGGGTTGCACAGGGAAATGGGAAGTTTTGAAGTTCGCAATACTGTAGTGCCGGAAGTTGTTTGGAACCGATGCGTAGTTGTTGTGAACGCGTTGCCATTTAATAAACATGGAGCATTGGAGTGGTGCGGAATGTGCTATTGCGGTGAGAGCGTTTAACAAGCATGCTGGCAAGGAAAGGGTATTTCGACAGCATTACCAGCTAGGACATCATGAACGTCACCCTTTTGATCATGCGATTACAACGTGAAAGGGATATCTCTGAGAGTGCACTAATCATGGTGATGAGCATCTCCACTAATGTATTCTAAAATGTCTTCATAATTTTTGATTCATACAGTAATGATGTATTTTTGTATATACTTTGTGAGCATTATGCGCTAAATTGAAGAAGATATTCGTAATTATCAAATTGTATTATATTCGTAATTATCAAATTATATTATATTCGTAATTATCAAATTAATAAACTAGACTGATAATTTATAAATCGTAAAATTGCAAATTTGCAACAGTACGATACTGAAATTTGTATTGTACCTGTACTTTCTTCCTCGCCTCATACCACACTCACATCCTTTCTTGGATGCGAGCTGACTTCTATATCCTTGTAATAATAATAATAATAATAAAATGATATATTTGATCAAACAAATCAGTGAGTTTATGGCGTTGAAGCAATATCTTACAACTAACCTTAACCTAATCCCCCAGACCAGGGGTTAAGGTGTAATACAGCAGTACTGAGGTGTAAACATAATATGGGATCGACGATTCAGATGCTAACATTTTCAATGAAGTTTAACAACATCCACCAGATTAAGGATTCACCTAGGCGTTTCGAGTTAATTATCTCTCGCTTGCTCCCTTCGCACCGTAGCCCGCCGCGTCTTATCACCCGAGAGTGTGCTTATTGATACTCCGTATACTGTGCCTTAGGGGTTGGTGGATGACAGACTGAAGGTATACTGCAATTTTACTTTCATTTCCATTTGTTTCAGGGTTTGAAGTGCACGGTGTGTTTATGAAAAATTGGGATTTGATCGACGAAACTGGCTGCACGGCTGAAAGAGACTATCAAGACGCGTTAATCGTTTGTGATAAACTCGAAATTCCATTAACGCAGGTCGATTTTGTGAAACAATACTGGAATGATGTGTTTGTGAATTTGGTGAATGGATACCAGCAGGGTTTGACGCCTAATCCGGACGTTTTATGTAACAGATACATCAAGTTTAAATATTTTTATAATTTTTGCCGGAATAAATTGGGATGTGATGCCATTGCGACGGGGCATTATGCTAATACGTCGTTTGGTGCCTTCTTAGAAAATTATATCGACGATACTGGTTAGTACTGTTCTTTTAGGGCGTGGGAGGCTGTTTGATTTGAATTCAATATTTCCTCGTCTAAATCGCCTTTGCATAATTTCTTTTTGACCATTTTTTCATTATTTTTTGTCGGAAAATCGATTACTCTTTATGCCTGGCACTTAAATGGAGTGCCAATGGCATCATTTTGACTCCCTAATATAAATATACAAGTAAATATATTAAAAAGAATAAAAAACACGACTGCCGTTACAGAAAGTAAACTATTGTATATAATTTATATTACAGTTTTGTTTTTAATAAAATATTTGTGGTTTATGTATTTATCCATATATAATTCCAGAATGTACTCAATCAGACCTCTCATTTGACACTATACACGATAGATTTATGTCAATCTATTGACATTTGGACATTTAGACAAATACTTACTTGCTATTTAGACTGTTATTCACCATATGGCACTCGGGATGACATTACGATTCTAACAATACCACACACTTCTAAATCGGTTTAAGCATTTAAAAGTTATGGTGGAATAAAGAAACCGAAAACATACATAGATGAACCCTGAACACATTACATTCCTTTTTTGGGCAGTCAAGTAATAAGATTTCATTCATTTAATTCATTGTTACTAAAGGAAAATGCAAATGAAAAGTAATATATCATTTACTGAGAATCAAAATACTTACAATGTTTTTCTTTAGTTATCTTCACATTTTTCATGAATAAATTTCGGCGTGGCACTAGATTATAATGCAAAGAAGTGCTTATCATGCATTGCTTCCGCCAACATAAACTCCAATTACTACACAACTTTCATATGGCCTCCCCGCTCGCTCCAGTAGGTACCTTAATAAATCTTGATCCATTATTAAAATATGGTTTCGAACTCTCGTTTTTCAGCTGTGCGGCTCCTCCAACCGTACGACACAATGAAAGATCAGACCTTTTTCCTTTCCCAGGTTAAGCAGGAGCCGCTCAGAAGAACAATGTTCCCTTTGGCTTATCTCAAAAAGAGTGAAGTACGGCAGATCGCTCGAAAAGAGGGGCTGCTCAATGTTGCTACTAAGAGAGATAGCACTGGTATTTGTTTCATTGGCAAGAGGGACTTTAAGGATTTTATGTCTGAGGTATAAATTTTCTATCTTTCCCCCGAAGTCGCACTCCTAAATGTCGCATGGCTGATCGCATGCACACAGAGATTCTGTTTTTTTTAGTTTAATAAAACACATTTACAATCTGATTAAGGATTTATTTAGCTATAACTTAGCTTAGTAAATTCTCTTTTGGACATCTGGGGATGTCAACACAACAAGCAAACCCGTCACCCCAGGGAGTTTTGACAACATCAGGCAGTTCTATCTCCCATGGAGTGAACTTGATGACTTGGCATATAAAGATAGCCCACTGTCTAGTTAAACTGACGAGCCTGTGAGAGTCCAATGGCTTACCTCAGGGCACTGGGAAGTGAAACCATCCGGCCGACCTCACACCCCCACTACCAGATCTGGTCAGATTTCTCCATCCTCCAGTCAGGTTGCGGATTCAAAGTCGCTTACGCGGCTTCTACATGATGTTTATTTATTTATTTTTATTTTCGGGAAACATACAGCGCTTCATTAATTATTACAAATTTTTCTAATACAGTGTTTCGCTGGCCGATTAATTGTTTCCCTCATTATTTTCTTATACTGTAAATCAAAGTTGCATTGCACTAAATTAAGTTAAATTAAATTACAATCGAACTATTGCAAGGATAGGAAAGGAGAGGGATGGGATATATGTAGGATAGGATATAGGTATTCAAATTATACTCTTTGCTATTCTCATTTCGAGTGTTTTGAAACAATTTGTATACTCACTATATAATCACTTCCTAGACGCCTAGTGAGCTAAGGACAGCCTCGCTGAATTTAGGTTGATTCAAGTAAAAAATGTCGATATCTTCGAATCGACTATTATATGTGGTATCTAATAAAACGTCTTTGGACGCCCTCCACCCTATTTTTATACACTCCATATTGCGGATTCCAAATCTGCGATGCGAACTCTAAGGTGCTACGAACATAGGAAAAGTAAAGCGTTTTAAAGATGTTAATGTTCGAGAATGGTTTACATATTCTATTAACAAAACCCAGAGTCCTCAACGCCTTGCTAACAATACTGTTGATCCGTTGACCGTGTTGACCGTGGCGCCCTTTCCCCCTTCAACTAATACGGGATCAGGGGTCGTTTCAAGTTGTTTCAAACCAACGGGTCGTTTCTAGAGTAGCTGACATGAGATCAACGATCATCCTCTCTGCTTATGAAACGTATCAGACCGTTTCCAGACCCCCTCCCCTCCCCGCAGGGTGAGTGTTTTCTTTTCGAATACAAAAAAATATTGTCCTTGGATTTGTAATAAAAAACAAGATGAAATTAAATGCGGATTATCACAACAACGGAAATAATCTAAAATTAATTAGTGTCTTTTTATAATTACCCATTTATTAGCGTATGAATTTCTTGTTGTCTTTTTCTTCGATACATTTATTCTGTTTTATAAGCACCGTCCGGATTATTAGCATTGTCTGTTGATAATTCCAGCATTTAAAATGTATGAAATCATTAATTCCGCTGACCCAAATTTATAACTGGCACTCCACATTCCCTATCTAGTACCTCCAAACCTCTTCAAGAAAAATGAACAGAATTAAAAGAATATAAGTAATTAAAACTTCCATGGGAATAAAATATCCCCAAACACTTCGAGTATGATCCCCCCAAATACTATGATCTTGCAATTGCTGTCAACCTAACAACGGCTTTATTGTTCACCTTTACACGGTGGAAGTTGGTGCTTTTCGCCTGTCAGCTAAATGATGGTTTCATCTTCTTAAAGGTTTTGGTAACCTACCTAGCAAGATAATCAACTTCTTCATAGGAAAAAAAATGCGGTTGCGGTCCCGAATCTATCGCAGCTGGTCGTTAGTCTGGAGTCCGACGCTCACTAACCAGAAGTCTAATAATAATATTATGATGACTGCGGTTGGTGAATTCTATAGTAGTACATTTGTATTTTTACAAGATTTTATTTACCCTGCAATGTTTTTCAGTATGCTCGTTTAGGTAAAATCTTGCAAGAAGAATTAGAACAACTTCCTCTTATCCTATGAAGTTGAAATTTTACATGTCGGTTCAGTTCCGATGACAATCCATTTTTATGGTAAGCATGACCTGATTCTGCATCCAGGATTGGCTCCCGACGAGGGGACTCAACGGTTAGCAGCATAGACACGAAATTATGTATACAAGTTCTATTATGATAGCCCGTTATAAGTTTCATCATGACATGGCTCCCAACGAGAGGACTCCTCAACGGTCAACAGCACAGACACAAAATTTTGTATACGCATTCAATTATGATAGACCGTTTTACGTTTCACCGCGCCAGGGCTGCTGCACCCAGAGTTGGCTTCCAACGAGGGGACTCCTCAATGGTCAACAGCACAAACACAAAATTCTGTATAGCATTCAATTATGATAGCCCATTCTAAGTTCCACTATGACATGGCTGCTGCGCTGCACCCAGGGTTGGCTCGGAATAGAGCATTTAAATAAAAACTTGTTTTTAAAAATGTCTTATTTTTCAGTACGTCACAACAAATTCAGGCGATTTCGTCGATCTCGATACAGGGCAAGTCGTTGGCAAACATGATGGTATTCATTTGTGGACAATTGGACAAAGAACAAAAATAAGTGGACTATCAGAGGCATATTACACATCGAGGAAGGATAGTGAAACCAATACTATATTCGTGGTAATTAACTGATGTTTTTTTTTAGTTAAATCTACCTGCAGCTTCTTTGTGAACTCATTTTCATTTTCAATTCTTGTATTTGGCAGGCGGTAAAAAAAACAAAATATTACACGAGGGTTAGGTAACGTTTTTCAAAACTCCAACTGTAGATTATTATTATTGTTGTTCATTAGCAGGTAGCATAGCTAAGTTGGACCTTTTTCTAAGACTTACTATATCCCTCGCATAATAGATATTTAAAAAATATATGCGCATAATTTTATGGCATCAAAAAACGTACATTTTCAAACTCATTTTTTGCTCTAGGAATGGTTAAATTCAATGCATAAATGGCGTTACAGCAACGTATTCAAAATTGCATTTTGAAATACCACCGCGCGCACCGCCGCTGATGGCCAATTCCATGACCCACCTTGCGGCCGCCATTGAAAATGCACAATTTTCTTTCAATTTTAAAGGCTGAGGGTCGTTCCGGTCATCCAACTCTCCCATTACAAAGCCGTTTTCAGCAACCCCACTTTTTGCTGAAAAGAGAATTATCACTATACCATGAAAGCTGAGTTTTTACACGACTGCACAACAAAAAAGGAGTGTAATGTATTCAGGGTTCATCTATGTGTTTTTATTCCTGCATAAGGGATCGTCCATTAATCACGTGAGGCTCGAAAGAGGGGGAAGGGGTTCGAAAAAAATCGCTAAATATCACAAGGGGGAAGGGGGGTGTAGTGAGATATCACGTTTATCTATTTTTTAAGAATAATCATCAGCAGCTTGCGGGAAGGACGTGCCAGCGGTGTAGACTTCACTTCTGTACAAAGAAGAATGTTAAGGCACATGTTAATTCATGTCACAATCAACCTAATGATCCGAGCAATAATTTTATTTTAATTTCAAACCAGTTGATAGGAATTCCTACACTTGGTTATATCAAAAACTAACAAAAATAACAAGTATAATATTAAAATATATACCTATTAAGGTATAAGGTATGAACGTCGGTATTGCAAGGTATGAACGTTGAATATTGAAGCGCAGATTTTCTAGGTTATATATAAGAAACAACATTTTCCAATATTTTCAATCAAAATTCTTACATAATTTTGTAGAATTTTCATGTGGACAATAGTACTAAATAATCAAACAAATATTGGATTATTTCACAAATTATCATACGTCAAGATATTTTAAAGAAAAAACACAAATACAAACATATCACTAATAATAATAATAGTCAATAGCCAATAGTCAGAAGGATGTCCAGTCATAGTCCAGAGATGCACAATGTTCGTCGTTCACGCATCCTCACGTGACGATCGATCGCTAGAGCAAGACGGATTCTCTGCGTAGTGCGTGAAAATGATGACACGGATTGGCTTGATGAGATAGATGTTGATCTTCAACAAAGCACAGTGCCAACAGCTGACTTGCTAGATCCACGGTCCGAGTACGATCTCCATTAAATATATTCATGTACCAGTACAATTATATGTTTTTTTCTTTCCTTTATTATATTTATGCCAGTCCAACCTGCAATCTTAATGTTTGTCTGGATATTTTTATCATGGTGCTTATTTTCCATAATTAAATTAGATTATACATGTATTTAAAGATAATATTATGAACATTTTAAAGATACTTTGTACCAAATAATTACTCGTGATTTTGGGAAGAGGGGGGGGTAGTCTAAAACCTCACCACGTATCACCAAGAAGGAGGGAGGGGTCAAAACATTGCTAAAAAACATCACGTGATTAATGGACGACCCCTAACTTCTAAATATTTGATCCGATTTAGAAGTGGATAGTATTGTTAGAATCGTTATGTCATCCCGAGTGTCATAGGGTAACTTAACTGTCTAAATATTGAGTAAATACTTGTCTAAATGTTCAAATGTCAATAAATTAACATAAATTATTCGTGTTTATTGTCAAATGATATGTCTGATTAAGTACATTCCGGAAATATACATGTATCTATATGAATGAATACAATAGTTTACTTTCTGTAACGGCAGTCATGTTTTTTTATTCTTTTTTATATATTTACTTGTTATTTATTTATTTTATCACTCACTTGTTTATTACAGGTAAAAGGTGAGACACACTCATCCCTCATGACCAAATACGTTATCACCGATTCACCCATCTGGATCAACAAAGAGCCTCATTTATTAGAAACTGGCTGCTTATTCGAGTGTTCTTTTCGTTACCAAAATGTGCTACCGTTGACTGAGTGCAGGGTCCTACGATGCCACAACAAATTGCTAATTTCGATCGAGGAAACTCGTAGGGCAATTGCGCCCGGGCAAATTGCAGTTTTATATAAAGACGGCGAATGTCTCGGAAGCGCTATGATCCTTTACGGCGGACCGACTCAATATTTTTTGAAATATAGTAATAAATAATAAAATAGAGTATTTGTTGAGTTTTATCAATGGTTTTATTTTATTAGGAAATCAGTAAAATGTGATATCAAAGCTAAGTGTGAATAGAACTACAAGTGTGATGGCGTCTGCTCTGTTGAAAATGCCGCCCATGAGTCAGAGTGGTTCCCTTCCTATTGCCAGTAGGAATTATTACTAATTGTAAACAGTTTTAACTGCCGTTAAACTGTCCCCCCCCCCACCCCTTCCCCCCCCCCCCCCCCCACCTCATGATTACCCTAAGCGGGGACATTCATTGGCACACTGGTAGTTCATGTCATAATGATACTAAAGTATGTATATTTTGTATATGATTCCAAACTTGATAATAAAATAAAATACAAACGGAACTGCCAAGGAATTTACTGACCGGAGTCGGGCCCATCGTAATACTATTATTACACTCCTGGGGGGTGAGCGGTGGACCCCGGACTAAAGACTGGAGGAGGTAGGTTTAAGATGGCTGTCTTCACTCACCCTTTGAAGCTATAGGATTTGAGATGTGGAAATTGAAGTTTTTAGATAGTTTTAGATATTTAGTCGTAGATGGCAGTCGACACTGGTTCGCACTATGCATTTTTTAGTACGTATATCTACTGCCGGATTCTGTGAGCTTTTAGCTTTATTTTAAATAATAAAAATAAGGAAAATGAAAATTCTGATGTTGGGACATATACTCCCATACGAAATTGCTAAGTATGAAAAGTTATTCTTCGTTCGCTTCTCAAAACCTTTTATTTCCTAGCTCCCAGCTAGGAAATGGGAGGCTGGGGGCTGTAGCATCTAACCAGCTTATTCATATGCCGAAAAAACTAATTAGCAAAAAAAATCAAAACAGATAATCTATAAGTTACGGCTCATGTTACTCAGCTCTAAATTTTGTAACTCAAGAACGCACGGATTGTAAAAAATCTTTTGATAATCTGTTTTTTATGTTAGCTTATAAAAAGTTAGCGACCGTACGGTGAAATCAGCTCCGTTTGTATGTCAGCTCTCCGATTCATTTTAAATACAGCTTATCAGCTTTTTTCCATCCATGAATAAAACAGATTGGCGAAAAAAAAAAACAAAATCGGAGGCGTTCTTGAGTTATGACCTCTTAAGCCTGCCTAATATTGTATCTCAAAAGCGTATGGTCTGATTTAAAACAAACTTGTAACTTGTAAAAAGTTGGTAACCGTATGGCTAAAAATGTAATTTTTCAGTTGTCCATTCATATGGTAGCTCGCTGACTTAGCTTATCGACGATCCCCAAAACTTAATCATCTACTTCCATTGATGACTGAAACAGATTAGCGGAAGAATTTTCAAATTCGAATGCATTTTCGAGATAGGCATTGATGTATCAGAACAGAAGGGGTAGACAGATCTTTTTTATGGTTTTAAAACGAGGTATACCTACTTTGTTTTTTAGCAAAATTATTTTTTTATTTTTTGGGTGAATTCAAGACGTTTTGCACCTGCATTGGTTTGCGGGTCAGGGCGGCGGCGCGCGCTAGTGTATAACATTATAACGTTGTTTGACATTATTCAAAGGATAAAATAATATATCAAAAAACGAAACGTCGGGTGTTACAAATTTTACGTTCTTAAATTAGTTTTTTATCTAGTTTATAATGTCAAACAACCGCAATAGTTTCCGATTTCATATTAATTTCCCTTGTTTTTACAAAGGAAAAATATTTTTCTTTCTATACCCACGAGGGAACCGACACGATTTTTCACAACGGCCCAGCTTCCTCAAAATCACTAAATTAAACAAGAGTGCAGTTTTATTTTATGTTAATTATATGCATTAGAACCATAAAAAAAACTATAAATTGATTATAAACACCCATGAGCCGAATGACCGCTTTTTCGAACGATTTTAAGAATAGCACCCTCACTCGCCATTTATAATTTCAGAGACGTACACGAAAAACGACTAATTTCGAAATTGCCAAATATTAATTATTGTTCTTTCTTCTTTCTTTTCCTTGTGGCAATTCCACGCAGCTAGGGTGCTGGTGATTTTGTGCCAGTTTGTATGTATTGTTGACGGGAGGATGACTACTGTTAATGTTAGTACCTACAAAAAAAAAACAAAAAGGAAGGGACATCACAATTGCATACACAGAAGACAACATAGAGACTAAAAACATAACAGAATATTAGGGGAATATTTTGGAGGAAGAAAAAGGAGAAGGGTCAGGGTAATAGAGAAGTGCTTCTGGGGGCAGCGCAGCTCCCCACCGCCCCCCGAGAGCAGCCCCCCCCCCCGGCATCGGCCGCACCGAGAATGTGTCGTCCATTGACCGCAAGTTACTGCCAAAAACTCGGCCTATTCAGCGACTTTTTCCACAGCCAACCTCGACAACGGGGCCACATTACCATCGGCCTGACGTCACAAGGCGGGTCCGATCCCGGAGCAGCGAACGGAAGTGGCCACCCCCAGAAGGCATTTCGGAATATGGGTTAAATGGCTAAATGATTTAGGTTAATGAATTTAGCGATGACTCGATAAATTTTAATGGAATTGGACGCCAGAAGGATATCGATTTTGGTAGGGAGTTCGATTTTCAATTGAATGAGATTAGGAATGAACGAAGGAAAGTTGTTAAGGAGAGGGCAATTAAAGAAGAGGTGATCCACGGTGCAGATATCAAATCCACAATCACACTGTGGGGACGGAATTACGTTTATACGATATAGGTGTGCGGGCGTTGAGCAGTGGCCTATGCGCATTCTGCAAATTGTGGAGATCTCTTTCCGCCTGAAAGGTTTTTTATAATACCAAGGTTTGTTGTGAAGGTGGGGATTTATAAGAAAATAATGTTGACCTTTAGACTTGCAAGAAGAAAGATAACTCTTCTTCCAGCAGTCCTTCGTTTCTTCTTCTATTTGGGGGAGGATGTCCGACGCAGGGATTTTGATACGGAGGAGGGCTCCCCTGGAGCGGGCCTCATTAGCCAACATATCCGCCGATTCGTTACCGGCTATTCCTGAGTGGCCTGGAATCCACGTGAGTACTACTTCATCCCCTCTCTCACTGACAGTGCGGAACAGGGATCGGATCTGGTTTTCCAGATGAGAAGGGCGATGTGAGATGGACGGATTGTTTAATTTCTCTACCAGACTTAGGGAGTCGCTAAAAATGGCACATGGGGAAATTTGGTTAGTCAGGATGTACTCGAGGGCTTTCAGGAGGGCAACACTTTCAGCGGTGTAGATTGATGCTTTGCTGTGTAATTTATAAGCGATGGGAACTCTGCGGTTGTGGTGGAAAATTCCCACCCCCACGTACCCCCCAGCTTCTGTCTTGGAGCCGTCTGTAAATATGAGGTCCCAGCCAGGGAACCTGGATGCTACGAGGTCCAAAAATACGGCATTGTTTAGAGGTGATGGGGGCTGCCCTACTGGACATTTCGACAAGACGGTTTGAGAGAAGATGTCCGGGGTGGTAAGTCTGTCTCCGAAGGGGAGATGGAAGTCTGGGAGGAGAGCATTCCTGTGAATGATGTCCTTGAGGCGGTATAGTTTCCTATGACTAACGCAGAGGGCGGGGGCTTTGTTATTTGGAGTGTTTCTCAGCAATTCGGAGAGAAGGGTGATTTTAGGAATAAGAGGGTGATTGACGAGCTGAAGGCGTTTAATATAAAATCTATCTGCTAGTAGTTGACATCGGAGGTTGACTGGAGGTTCACAAGACTCGGCTAGTAGGGCATTAGTGGGAGAGCTTCCCATGGCGCCAATGGTGCATCGGAGGCCTTTAAATTGAAGGGTGCTTAGTTTCCTTTGAATTTTCAAGCTCATAGGGTAGCAGATAAAGGCAGCATAGTCGATGTGAGAACGAATGAGACAGTTGTGGAGGAGCTTAACTGTGAAGGGATGTGACCCCCACCACACTCCACTGACTGCTCGAAGAACATTTAGTGACTTTTCACCTCTGGAAACTACATGCTCGATGTATCCCCTCCATTGTAGTTTGGTGTCTAGGATAACCCCAAGGAATTTGGCTTGCGCCTTGATGGGAATTAGGGAATTATTGAATGTTATATTCACTACTGGGGGAATATTTCTCCGAGTGAAGATAACGGCGCTACTCTTGGAAGGGGAGATAGCTAGTCCTGAGTTGTGAAGGTATATGTTTAGTGCCTCAAGCGCTTCTGATATCCTCTGCAAGGAGGCCGAGAGGTTGGGTGAGGAGTGGTATAATACAACGTCATCTGCGTACTGCAATATCCTGCAGTGATCCAGAACAGCATTCTCCAACCCCCTTGTATAAAGATTATATAGGAAGGGGGACAGCACGCTACCCTGGGGCAGACCCTTAAAGACTGACCTTGAAATGCAATCAGACAGGGAGGGAATGTTTATAGTACGGTCCGATAGGAGATGGCAGATGAAGGAGCAGAGTTTTTGAGGAACCCCTAGACTGACAAGTCTCCTCCCGAGGAGGGGGATCAAGACATTGTCATACGCCGCCTGGACATCCAGGAATGCTGCGACAAGAAATTCCCTCCTATGGAAGGAGAGCCGTATGTCCGTTGTGAGGATGGAGATGTTGTCGAGGGTACCAAGGCCCCTACGGAAACCGAACTGAGTCTTGGACAGCTGGAATCTTGATTCGAAGAACCATTATAGCCTGTTTTTTATTAAATGTTCCGCAATTTTACAAAGGGATGAGGATAACGCAATGGAGCGAAAATTTTTAGGGTTATCATTGTCTCGACCGGATTTTGGGATCGGTATGACAATCTGCGATCTCCAAGCGGTGGGGGGAGTTCCTGTCTCAAAGAACCCGTTTAGTAAATTTAGGAAGTAGGATTGGATCGGGGGAGGAGAAGAACTGATAAAGGAGTAAGGGATAAAGTCCTCCCCTGGTGAGGAATCCTTCAAGCGGTGGAGAACCGCTAATAGTTCTGCCGAGCTGAATGGTGAGATTAGCCACTGGTGGGCACTTGGGGAACGAAGCTGATCGAACTGCGTGATATTGATTTCATCACGGTTGGGACAGGTGGAAGGTGCCAAGTTGTCAGCGAATTGTTCTAGTACCGCCTCCTTAAGTGTGGTAGAAATAGGCGGATTCAATCCGCGACGGAACCTTTTCACCATGGTCCAAACTGTGGAACTGGGAGTATCCGGGGAGAGGTTAGCGCAGAACTGTTTCCAGCCATTTCTTTTTTTAGACTTGAGGAGCTTCTTGCAGTCTTTTGCGACTTTGTGGTAAATATCCCAGTTCTTGGTGGACATTTCCTTGAGGTAGGACGAGAGGGCTGATTTACGCTTTGAAACGATCAGGGTACAGTCATCGTCCCACCATGGAGGCGAGGAGCGCACCAAGGAGTTTTCTGCCTGTCTTCTGAAACACTTATCGGCGGCGGTAGTCAGACAAGATACTAAGGCGGAGTAGCACTCTTCCAAAGAGGAGGGGGTTATTGGGGGAAGTTCTGATGCCGCAGTGTCTAGGGCCGAAGTATATTTGGCCCGACTGCCCGGAGAACGATCAGGCTTGAACAGGGGACGACGCTTGTCAGTGGCCCTATCCAGCTGGGTGCCACAAACCTCGATCAGGATGGGAAGGTGGTCGCTGCCCATTGAGTCCTCGAGGACACACCAGGTGCTGTCAAGTAGAAGAGAAGGAGAGCATAGGGATACATCCGGGGCTGATGGGCGATCTGAAGGGAGGGAGACTAGAGTGGGGGAGCCATTGTTCATGATGCCAAGAGACATTCTGTCCGCGCAGTTAAGAAGTGCTTCTCCCTGGCGATCAGAGTAGGCACAGCCCCATACGGGCGAATGCGCATTAAAATCACCTAGGAGAAAGACTTTTCCTGACAGTCTACCAAGAGAATGTGACCATTGGACATCTGAGATGACGGTTCTAGGAGGGATATAGGTGGAGATGAAAACGAGATCTTTAATCTGGCCACCCACGATCTGAGAGTTGTCGGAAGGGGGAAGGAGGGGGAGGGGAGAAATACTCAGCGACCTGCTGACTAGGAGGAGAGCTCCTCCTTTGCCGTCTGCGCGATCGTCGCGAAGACATGAGTAACCTGGAATACGGAATGAACTATGTGGGAAGAGCCAGGATTCTGAGATCGCTGCAACGTCAATACTGTGATGTTGCAGCAGATGGGTCAGTTCCGCTTTTTTAGGAATGATACTCCTACAGTTCCACTGCAATATATTGAGCATGTTGTTGTTTAGGTTTTTTTTAATTAATGTGTATATATATATATATATATATATATATATATATATATATATATATATATATATATATATATATATATATATATATATATATATATATATATATATATATATATATATATATATATATATATATATATATATATATATATATATATATATATATATATATATATATATATATATATATATATATATATATATATATATATATATATATGTGTATATGTATGTATAACAAAGGAAGGCAAATGAGAAAAGAGGGGAAGAATAGCTTGAAAAGAAGTGACTGTTGCGTTTAATGAGGAAAAGCGCCGGATGAATTTCCGCCAAGGAGGGAGTTCACCGACTGCAAATCTGTCACCGTCTTCAATGACGTTGTGTCACTGCAGGATGAGGCTGCAGAATTGGTATTGACCTTCTATTTTCCAAAGAGTTGACGTAAGAGCCTAACGATTTCCTCGAGGGTAGAGTCGTTCGGTTGCCTATTGGCATTGAGGCTGGTACCATTTACCTTCGTATGGGGAAAATAATCCCATCTGAGATCCCGCGTTGGATCATGATCGGGCTGCGAAAAGAGGGCAGAAGGAGAAGAAATTTTCCTTTTTTTGGTAATTTTACCCTTTGATTTTCCCGAGCGAGGTGGGTCGTTGGCCACTACCACTCTGGGGCGGCGGGTTGGCGTATCCAAGACTGGATACTCCAAAAATTATTGTCGCAAAGAATAAATCTTCTTTTGGTGTCGCCGTCAGTGCTGGTTTTGTCATATAGGCCGTTCGTATAGGTTGAGGCCTAGGGTGCGGCAGATTTCAAAGGGCGCTCGCTTTATTATAGTAGAAGCCGTCTTCTTCCGCGATTGTAAACGTACCTACCTAATACCATAAAATCAATGCTAATACTCAAGAAGGGGGGCAATTGTTGAAAAATTTGCATGCCAAATTTGACTATGGTCCATTTGATTTACACATTATAAACAAATTTAGCACGCAATTTTTTTAGCGGGTCACCAGGGAGGGGGGGCGCCAGTTTTGCATGCGGCAATTTTGCACAAATGTCACTTTTGACAGGTCCAAATTTGTTGAGGGCAGATTTGCAGGAGGGAACTTTGCAGGAAGCAACTTGCAGGCGGCAACCTGTTTTTAAGTTTTTCTGTTAGGTTAGGTTAGGTTAGGTTTTTCTTTCCCTAAATTCGAAGTGACATTAATTACCGGCATCCTTGTAGTGGATGACTTTTATACATCAAACTAAACATTAAAAAAAATGTTTTAAGTTTTTCTGTTAGGTTAGGTTAGGTCATTTTGACATTTGCAAAACTGCCTTCTGCAAGATTGCCTTCTGCAAAACTGCCGCCTGCAAGAATGCCGTCTGCAAGATTGCCGTCTGCAAATTTGCCTTCTGCAAGTTTGATGGGACCCCCAGGGAGCCTATATTCTTGAAAAAATTTGCGTGCGAAATTTGTCTATGACCCATGTAAATCAAATAGACCATAGACAAATTTGGCATGCTAATTTTTTTAAAGAATAGGCTCACAGGACACTTGTAGGTAAAGTTTCTATCTATTAAATGTGGGCTCTCATTTGGGCAAATGCATCAAGTGCCTAATGCGACAGTAATACTTCGTATGTTATGTTCTTATGTTATACCTACTTATCCTAGTTATGTTTATGTTACTTACTGAAAAGAAATCGGTCCGAATTTAAATGCTGTGGATTTCTGCATATTGTCTGAGGTGTGTCAACGGACGTGTTTTTCCATAGTATGGAGTTATACAGGCTAAGTTTTTAATTAGTGACATTCTTGAAGTGGGTAAATCAGTAAAAGCAAAATATGAAACTTTAAAAAAAATAAATAAAACAAAAAAATGTTTTTATACTTAGATAAACTTTTTTTTGCAAAAACTCTTTTTTTGGTAAATTTTGAAAACCTGAAACCTTAAACATAAAAAAATAGCAAGCATCGAGCGCACTGCGCCATCTAGTAATAGGTAATATATCGTAAATAAACAATATGCGCTATATTTTACCTACCGCTCGATGGCGCAACGCGCTTTACTCTTTCTATATTATTTTTCAATATGTATATTCAATTTTTCATTTATAGCAAAAAAAAAACGTAAAAAAACGTGCCGCAACGCACCGCATCGTGGTCACGCCTACAGTGGTATAGAACAGAGAGCGGGTGTGCAAAGGCGAGTGAATACGTGTGAGAAGGTGAGTGAATGCGTTCACCGAATAGAGAGAGATAGTTGGCCTCATAGAGAGAGAGGGGGCCCTCCTCTATGCGCGTTGCGCATAGAGGAGGGCCCTCCGCATGTTGCGCATGCGCGTTTATCTTTAGCATAACAGACTTATGGCGTCGAAGCATTGCCATGGTGATTATAAAGCGTTGCCATAGTGATATATATATTATATATGTGCCCGTGAAAGCGACTAGACAAGGATGGAGGGAGTGCCACTGTCTCTTTCTATTCAGCTGACGCATTCTCAGGCTGGTCACGAGGTCTAGTACTTATTTTATACGGCACTGGTGAGGCCTGGTCCTATCTACGGAAATTACACAACACTACTCTGCTCAGGTAGCGAGCACTACACAGCTGACGTCTGTCATTTTTGACTAGGGGAAATTTGGTGATCAGTATCGACGTAACAATTTCCATAGTCGTATCGATTAGTAGTAATCGATAGAAGCAGATACTTTGTAGATAGTATCGGCTCCGAAATATCGATATTTGAGTATCTAGTATTTTGAAAACGTGGATAATCAAAGTAACATTTTAAATTAACATTACGCAGTATCTTTAGTCATTGGCTGAGCAAAAAAGCGAAGCTTCGCGAAGCCTATGTCGAACGCAAAATTTCAATTTGTCGGTCTGCCTGTCTGTCTATGCGCACGATAATCTGAGAACCCACCGTCCGATTTCTGAAATTCTTGAGGTGACAGTTCCAACGAGGCCTCTGCCCTTTAAAAAATGTTCCAGATTTTAAAATTCTGGAAAAATGAGCAGACTGATGAAAAGTGGCTTCGTGTTTAATATTCGATAAAACTTTTAAATTCGCAGTAGAAAAAGATGAAACTTTTCAATCCAAAAAGTAATAACGGAGCTCTGGATAGAGTTATAGAATAATTCATTAGCGGAGAGCAGATCACTATCAGAATTTACCTTTAGACTTATTGAACAAAAATATGACTTTTTGACGTTCTCTACGATACCCTCATCCGATTTTCTCTAAGTCTTATCCACGCGTGATATTCCTGTTTCTTTTTTTTTCAAGTGCGAATTTTAGACATCGATTTTGACAGCGATTCAGAAATCGAATTACTATCTAGAAAGATACACGAACTCCGCTGGGATTCGCCGAAACTTTCGGCCTCGCGGTCCCGCTTCAGGGCGGGAAGTACAGCGCATCCCGCTTCGTACAGGGGTGCGCTGTTTGACTTTCGCGAGCTATTGCGAATGTATGCCTAGTATTACAAATAAAAATAAATAGTAAAATTAAAATCCACCAATGGCCGAAATCCCAGGGATTGTGAAATACGGTAACATAAGTAGGAAATTGCATTTATATTTTAACAATATAAAAGAATTACCAAAATGAAAACTGTATTTTTATGAAAATTAAGTTACAGTTACAAATATTCCTTAATATTCAATTTGGTCGAAAAGAAAGTCATTAATACTCATAATCAGCAAGTATCGGATCCGGCCGGGGTACAGTACAACTCCAATTAACCGACTCAATTGGGATTGGACCACATTCGAATTATCAAAAATTTGGATAATCGGATTTTCCCGGAAAAAAGGTCTAATTTAATTAATTACTGTATGTAAGTTGTAAATGGAAAAAAAACTATTTTGAAAGAAAAGGAGCTGCTAATCAATTAACCTTGGGTGGCCAAAAACACCAATCGGTGGTTGCCGTGGTTATCAGATTCACGCCTAGCTATTTCGGCCGGCCTCCATATATATATAAGTATTATATAAATATATGATATACAATACATGACTAACAAGATTAATTACTAGGTAACAAGCGATACTTCATAAACAAATGATATTGTTAGTATTTATTTACAAAATCGACCAAAAATGTGCTGCGCCGTTTTTGCGCGCGAAGGCTAAATGGAAGGTTTAATGAAAAGGCAACATTTTTACATGTTAAGCGTACTTACAAGTGATGTACATTGTTACAGAGTGTACGTACCATAATGTAAATGGAAGTCATTGTTTGCTGAACCTCTCGGTCAAAGTAAACTGTTTGACTGCCTTCAGCGCGCGTAGACAGATTCATTATTTTGCGAATCGCAGTACGTTTCCGTCTTAATTTTTTCCCGTCTTAATTTCGGATAATCACTGATTTAATTTTGCATTTGGATTTTAGCATTTAATTTTGTGACGCATCCAAGTGTACGAATGCCTATCTGCTGGAGTAGTTGGTTGTATTGTATTTGGATAGTCAACGTTCAGATAGTTGGATTACTCATATGAGTTAGTTAGTTAGTTAACGTGTCCGGCCAGGTCAGGACAGGTCTCTCCAAAAATATGCGGCCTGGATGGCCTTGTCGTTCATCTCTTGTAGGTCCTGGTGTGTAATAAAGGTTGACAGCTGCGGTTATGATAGGTCAGCGATTTGGATAGTCTAAGTTCGGATAATTGGAGTACTCATAAGACTCTTTTTTGTTGTTGTTTGGGGTTTTCCTAAGGTCTTTATGAACCTTGTAACACTGCGACCATTGCTGATCTATTGTGTTCGCCACCTGCTATAGTTCTGCGCTAATCCTCGTGTCATTTAAGAACCGCAACAGGCTTTTGGCGCCAGATTGTTTTACCTTCTTAGGTTGAAGGTAATGATCACCCAAATGAGTGTGTCTTTTACGCATCGGCGGGCCACACTCGCACATAAAGTGCAGGGGTGTTTCCACTGCCTCTTGGCAGAACCTGCACATTTTCGTGTCCCGGAGCTTAAGGTTGTAACTCATATGAGTTAGTTAGTTAGGTAACGTGTCCGGGCCAGGTTAGGACAGGTCTCTCCAAAAATATGCGGCCTGGATGGCCTTGTCGTTCATCTCTTGTAGGTCCTGGTGTGTGATAAGGGCTGACAGCTGCGGGCAAGATAAGAGGTGGTCTTCATCCTGCAGCGTTCCCCAGTTGTATGTTGAATTTGCTGCGTAGCCCCAGCGGACTAGATTGGCTCGGCATCTTGTCACAGTATCCTTTGGCCCGGATTGGCCGGTGAGTTTAAACACCGTTTCCAGGGACGCCCGATTGTTCGTGGTCGCAGACTGTGCAAAATGTGCACAATCGAAAATGTCGTCGAACGGACAGTCGAAAATGTGCACAATCTTCGGGGAGGCTCCTTCTGTGTCACAGTATGATTAAAAGTGAAGGACCCAAAGTATCACGTACAAAATATTAGGTATTAGAAGAAAAGTATCGATACTTGTTAGTGGTAGAACACATCACTAGCATCGTGCCGTAGCGGCGTCGTGTAATAAGTCTGTGGTCATGTGTGCGGTTTCTGTTATTTTTCGTGGTTTCTTTCGAGTTCATAAGTTTAATTAAAACAAAGCTATTTTCTAAATTATGTCCTTTAATAACCAGCTGCCGTATGCGCTTCTGCCGCCGCCGCCGCCTCCTCCACCGCCTGAAGACGACTTCCCTACTGCACCAGCCTATGCAGCGGCTTCTTTCGTGAAAGAGTCGCCAGTTGAGCCACATTATCTATCCGTGCCTCCGCCGGGGTTCGTCCCATCAGTCCCGGAATTGTCGTATCCGAGTATTTCGGCGTATTATCCACAGCCTTGGCCTTCTCAATGGCAAGGGACGGCGCCTGGAGGTTATGCTGAGCAACCGACGGATCCGTATTATACTCAATCTTATGCTTACGGAAGTTACTACTCTTCTTATGCGGATGAAATACAAAGGTACGACATTTGAAATTTATTAAGAAAATAGAACACTACTAAAGGACAATGCGCAAAAATGTATGGGTGCTGGGCCCACCTCTCCAATAACAATAACGTATTTCTCATTGGAAAAATCTATTTATCTACATCATTTAGACTACTACAAATTACCTCATTCATGAGCCATTTCGGAGTTTTGAAGTTTGGAATCTTATATGGCGATTATTTATTTAAAATATATTATTTGCGGTGAAGATCTATAAAAGGTAGTATATTAGGAATATATTAGGCATTGCTACCTTGCATATTTTTAAAAAAAAAAAAGACAAAGACTACTAAATTCAATCATTTTAATGCTAAATCTGAAGGAAAATTGCGTGTTTTTTTAAAAATTTTAATTACCTTCTATGATGGTTAAAAAAAACTAACCTAACCTACTGACAAGTAGGTGTTTATGAATTGATTAAAAAATAAAAAAACTAACAACCTACCAAAATGTAAGCATTCGACACTTCTTCAAATGCCTATATATCTCTTATTTATTCAGCCTGACTAAAGATAATTGCAGTTTCGGAATCCGCGTAGTGAATATAGTAGGGTGATGTTAAAAAATAAAAAATGTAGACCTGGTAGCAATACATAATAAATACCTTATATTATAACGTACGGTCACTGGGCACACCACATTGAACAGCTGATCTTAGCATATTACATATGTCAGTAAACAAAGCAGCAATGAAATTTCTGAAATGAAAGCAGCAAAGCAAGTATTTCTCCTCCATATACTGCTGACAGACTCGAGCATTCTTAGGAATATATACCACCTTGATCAAAAAGTATCAGGAATCACCATCGTGTGGCGCTCCCTGTCTCCCGATTTTAATTCTCTTTTTTTGTTAAGTTGGCACGTCTGTCCATGATATCTGGTTACATTTGTAAAAGTAATCGTACAAATGTAAAGATACAATCGTACAAATGTAAACGTACAAATGTAAAGATAGCTGTACATTTGTAAAAGTAACGGCGTCTATAGTGCATCTGCTTAAGTAGTTATGAACTGGCATGTCCTGTTGTAAAACCTAAAGACCCAGGAAAAAGCTCATGGTGGGGGCCAGAGCTGGAAAGGCTACGTCGAGGACTCAGGACACTCTTTAACCGAGCAAAAAATACCAGAACCAGGGAGGACTGGGATAAATACAAAACGGCACAAAAACACTACAAGAAGCGGATCAGATTCCGGAGAACAGAATCCTGGCAAAACTTCTGCAGTAGCATAAACTCAACGAACCAAGCCGGAAGAATAAAGAAAATCCTAGCTAAAGGTGAGCCCAACCTCCTAGGCTCCCTAAAAAAGGAAGACGGCACTTACACAAACACAGATGTAGAAACCAGCTCAGTACTCCTGGAAACACACTTTCCTGGATGTCAAATCACAGAAGATCCTGAGTGGCCAGACGAAAACTACAGCACACCAACAACCCAAGAATGGGAAGTTGCAAACAAGATAGTAACTGCGGACAAGATAAAATGGGCCCTGAAAAGCTTCAAACCTTTCAAATCCGCAGGGCTGGATGGCATTTTCCCAGCACTACTACAATGGCAACCAACCCATGCAACAAAATACTTACTACCAATCTATAGGGCCTGCATAGCCTTCAAATACATTCCAAAGGCATGGAGAGAGGCGAAAGTAGTCTTCTTACCGAAACCGGGAAAGGAGGACTACTCACACGCCAAATCCTTCAGACCTATCAGCCTAACGTCTTTCTTACTAAAGACGTTAGAAAGACTGATGGACCGTCACCTAAGGGATGGGGCACTAAGAAATAAACAACTACACCCACAACAACACGCCTACACAAAAGGCAAATCAACAGAGTCGGCACTACACATGGTGGTGCACAAAATAGAATCGGCTCTAACAAATAAGCTGTCAACACTCGCCGCCTTTATAGACATAGAAGGCGCTTTTGACGAAACCATGCACAACAGCATAAACCACGCCCTACAAGAACTTAAGGTGGAACCAGTCACCATAAAATGGATCACGGAGCTGGTTAGCAAAAGGGCGGTCCAGATAGTGATGAATACTACCACAAGAGCGAAGGTAGTTAAAGGATGCCCCCAAGGGGGGGTCCTATCACCACTTCTATGGAACATAGTAGTGGACAGCCTCATAAAAACACTAAATGAAAGGGGTTACACTACTATTGGTTATGCCGACGACCTAACAATAATGATTAATGGAAACGCAGAAAATATGCTATGTAAAGTCATGCGCTCAGCTTTGCAGATAGTAGAAAAATGGTGTGACGAACATAAATTGTCAGTAAATCCGAAAAAGACAGAACTCATCCTCTTCACCAAGAAGAGGAAGTTGCCAGAACTACAAGCACCAAAATTATTCAACACCAAACTCTCCCTATCTACAGAGGTGAAATATCTGGGAGTCATCCTTGACAGCAAATTAAACTGGGCGAGTCATATCGAAGCCAAAACAAAGAGGGCCTGCCTAACTTTTTGGCAGTGTCGGAGACTAGTGGGGAAAAAATGGGGTCTCAACCCAAAAATCACACTCTGGCTGTACACATCAGTCATCAGGCCCTCTCTGACTTATGGATCAGTTGTATGGTGGCCCAGAACACAACTGACCACAGTGAAAGCGAGACTCCAGAGCCTGCAACGCTTAGCGTGTGTAGCAGCCACTGGATGTATGAGAACCACACCATCGGCCGCACTAGAGTACCTCCTAAACATGAGACCTCTGGATCTTGTCATCCAAGAGGAGGCTAAGGCAGCCGCTCTAAGACTAAGAGCAAATGGACTGTGGAAACAAAACACAGAAACACCACACTCAAAAATTCTGAAACGGGTTCTAGAAGAAATACCTCTTCTGGACGCACCCATGGACAGGATAATATGCCATCATGTCTTTGATCGAAGATACAATATCCAACTCATTGCAGAACCAGCAGATCACTCTGGTACAAATGAAGTAAGGATATACACAGATGGCTCCAAAACCACTCAAGGTACCGGAGCCGGCGTCTTCTCAAATGATCTAAACATCAAAATATCAACTACCCTAGGCAACCTAAATACGATCTTCCAAGCAGAATGCATTGGCATCACCAGAGCAGCACAAGCAGTTGCAGCCAAAGATGTCGGAGACCTAAGCTTGAAATTTGTCTCCGACAGTGCCTCCGTGCTACAAGCGCTAGCAAAAAATACTATAACCTCTGTCCTTGTACTGGAATGCCACAATGCGCTCCAATCCATTGCAGGGTCAAATAGAGTGACCCTGCAATGGATTAAAGGGCACAGCGACTCACTGGGAAACGACGCGGCAGACGAACTGGCCAAAAGGGGTTAAAAGGAAATATTATATGGACCGGAACCCTTGATGCCCATTCCCCAGGCCCAAATAAAAACATGGCTACGCAGGAACACCGAAGAAACCCACCTTACAGAATGGAAAAAGAACGCAGGATGCAGGCAAACAAAGAACGCGGTTCCGGAAGCATCCAAAAAACTTGCCCGCAACCTCACCAGATTAAAAAGGGACAAAATCCGTAAAGTCATAGGTACTATGACAGGCCACTGTCCCCTAAACAAACACCTGTTTACCATAGGTGTGACAGACAGCCCTCTATGCAGAGGATGCATGGAGGAAGAAGAAACGCCACAGCATGTGCTCATGGAATGCAGGAGCGTGGCAGAGCAACGGGCAAGAATACTACAATCTCCAGCATCTGTCCCGGAGGCCTGTAGCAACCCAAACAGGCTGCTAACCTTCTGGGACAGCCTGGGTTGGCTGGAGTAACATAAATAGAAACATGAGCCACGCACAACGGCCCAATCAAGAGGTCAAGTGCGGGAAAAAGCCCAGACAAACTAACTAACTAACTAGTGCATCTGCCTTTTAGAGTGTAGGCATTTTGTTACGATTTTAAATATACGAATATACAGAAATATAGAGAAATAAAATATAGAAATATAGAGAAATAAATTTACTTATTACGTTATATATTTTGGGAGAGTTGTTACGTACACGCTACACCAACCCCCTATAAGAAGACCCCTATTCTTCATTATCTCACCTGATGGATGACCACAAGAACCCACCATCAGGTGGGTTCTATGTTCTTTATCAAAACAACATACCACAGCATAGCACGAGACAAACAGTTACTTTACAACGCCCTGTTCAACACATGTAATATTTAAGATAAAATACTTATGATGCGAATCTAGAATATTGCAACTGATGCATTAACTATGAAATTAAGCTATTATTATTATTACTCTTTGCGCACAGTCGTAACTAAAATAGAATTGACCTAATCAGGACTCGCCTAGGAAATAAGCAGATATTAATTAACGCTTGCATTGTATTGAGTAATCACGGATGCGACCAGAGCCGAGCCATTAAAGAGGCCATAAAAATAAAATAAACTAAAAAGGGGATATCACTCCCTAAATGTTGCGTCAACAAAGAAGCTCAAGCCATCTTGTACACACGCCAGACATTGTCATTCAGTAGATTCTGTGAGGCAGTTGAGACCGCTCTCGCCTGCTCATTTGCGCTTTTGCTTACCGTATAAAATTGTAATTGTTCTTTTATTGAATAAACATTTAAAAAATATATTGTTTTACTAATCGCGAATTGTGTAACTTAAAATATTACATTATATATTTTGGGAGAGTTGAGGGATAACCAGTGGATAATACATAGAGGGAGATGGATTTTATAGTTGATAAGGTCTGGGATGAAACTCGGATAATTATTAAGTATGGGACAGTTAACAAATAGGTGGTAAAGCATGCAATCTCTGTATCCACGATCGCACTGCAAAGAGGTGAAGCAGCGTCTGATCGATCCTCATGCGGCAGATTATAGATATACCTTTCAGGCTAAATGTCCGATGGTGGTACCATGGTTTTGAAGGGATTTTGCAATGGATAATTAAGTACCTCGTAAAGCTAGTCATAAACAATGTTAACAAATTTTTAGGCACAAATCGAATCTGTTTTTAAATTGATTGACATAGCTCGCACTAATCACTTCAAATGGTAGTTTATTCCTCATGTCCACCACTCTATTTTGCAGAACGTTCTAAGAGGATTAGATTAAAATTTTGCATGATTGGGTTTTTGTCTGTGATCTGGAAGATTTGTTTCTACTCTTTATTGTGAAGATTCACAATGTGTGAATATTATTATCATACGACAATCTCTTACAACCAACCCCTTTTAAGAAGTGTTTTATGTCTTATTATTGCATTCGATCAACAGAATTGAAATGCAATGAGCTTGGGAACGGTTTTTTAAAAAAAAAATCCTAAAAGTGCTTGTTTCAACTTAAAATACTGTATTTTTATTTTTTCCTAGCACTTCAAATGACTCCAAAATCATTTTTTAAAGATTTGTAAAAATGACCGTGCGCTATTTTTTCCTTCAAAGTCGTTTGCGCGCGGCTTGACGTCATACCACACCATTTTCTCGCCCGCCTCGCTTGCGAAGGACGCATCGCGCGCGTAAAATCATTTCGTTTGGAAATATTATCAAAATGTCATCACGAATTACGCATTATAAATACTGTATTGTTCTTTGGTATACAAATACATCGATCAGCACACCAAATAAAATCCAAAACATGTGATTCCAAAACTCATTCCCTTCTCACGGCTGGAGTGTCTTTGATATTATTTGCTCCAAATACAGATTCCACCAGCGATCCAATTAAAGTTTTACAGTGGGCCACTTCCTAGACCTCTGAGGCGATGATTCGACTGTAACGTATTTCATGCCATAATGGACTATCGGCTTGTTCTATTGTTTGGAGATAACGCTGCAAGCACTACTATCCATATTTTCTGATCAGTATTCTAAGAACAGATTGTCATCTAAATTATTTGCAGTTTTAAAGCTAAGATACAATAAGTGGATCGAAAGTTTAGCGGAAATGGGAGGGTTGTATTCACACATTGTAATATATACTTAACTGTGTTTCTATATATCTTTTTCTGTATTCTTCCATTACAGACTTCATGAAACTGCCATCTGTATTGGCATGATTTGCAGCTGTTGATGTTTATCCTATTTCTTTTATCTTTATAAACTTTACAGCCGAGCCCACGGATGATAATTTAGCCTTAGACCAGTAGCTCTTTACTGACGTGGGAGCTGGGTCTTCACTCCTACGATGCACCCATGACAAAAACGCTATAGCACGTTTGCAACCCCCAGCAGTCGCGGCGCAATCGTGACACTGAACCTTTTTGATGGTGGAATCCTTTTCATCATATATAGCGTTACATGGTACGGAGTCTTTGAACCTTGTGTTCAGGAGTAATACAGGCCTTAAGTGTGCATATATTATCTTCCCGTTTTAATGGAACGTATACTATAGCATTGTCTCCATTCGACTCTCGGGCAGCTCTGTAAATGAAATTAATATGATATTGATGTGAAATATTGAACCATAAAAAAAATTAACATAAAAACACATTTTCACTCCTCCTATTCGAAAAGAAGTCATTTTTAACCTGCGTGGCGGGAGCCAAGTTGCATTTTGCTCCCTACTGTTTTATTATGATGGTATATGGTGGTGATATGATGATTGTATGATGATGATGATCATGATTATGACGATGACGATGATATAATGGTATAATAATGATGATGATTATGATGATGATATGATGATTATGATGATGATGAGTTTTTAAGCTCTTTTTTGTTTTTTCTCATAGTCGGAGTAAAAAGCAGAGGTTCACTTGGGAGCAAAAATATATAAGTCTCGGGCTTTACAACTTGAATCACTCGCTACACAGAATCCTTCGTTATGCTCTGGATTCAATATTTTGCGCTCATCCTAAATATACGACTTTACTCCCATGTGTTACTTAATCTACTATTTTATGTCACCGACACCTATGTAAGAACTATCAAAATGTATCGGAGTTGGCGGCGAACACATCGTCAAATTATTACGTGTGTCATATTAAACGAAAATAAAAAGCTCTTTTACTTTACTGTTTAAAATGTTAAATATTTATTGCGCAACTCATAACAACCACAGTCCAAAGCTTCACTCGTGTATAGTACTGGTAGCTAAATATTAAGTGAATATTACTTACCTTGCAGCCTTTGCATTGCGAATTTCAGCGCTTATAAAACTATTGTTTGAGACAAAATAACTCGCCATCGTGATTGACTCTATTTGAGGCAAGTTATCGGATTGACATCACTCAAATCCTTGCTCTATAGTAATTTTTAAGTCGGTACTCGTGTAGTATTAATAATAAATATAAACAACTAATAATTAATCAAATTACTCGGAAACAATAAAAAAACAAGACGAACGTAAGTCCGCTCGGAACCAGTGCGGCGGCAATGAATAGTAGTAGCCGAGCGAAGCGCTAACATGTGCGATGACGTAACGATGTCGTTAACATACCGGCAGCGAACTTCACAGATGCGAGCGGAGATGCAGTTTTTAAGCAAACTTATAAGTCTTATAACTTCGTAAATACGCATCGTATCGAAGTGAAATAAAAACTAGTGTTATTATAGTAATGACATCTATAATTTTGAAGGGTAAAAATTACCTTTTTTTTTCCCAAGCTCATTCTGTTAATTTTATCCCAACGGAAAATGGTAACGGAAAATCAAACCCGGAACCTTACAATGTAAGATCAGACGACCTAACCACATTGAGGTTGACGTTGAATTTGTAAATATTCTCTAGCGTATAGTACATCGTAATAATTTATTGGGAATGAATTATGAATTAATTATATGACTTATATGTCTTATGAATATTATGTCTTATGAATTATATGTACATGTCTTAATCAGGTCCCACTCTTTGTCGTCTTTGTTTGAGAGTAGTCAGTCTAAGTCTATTCTCAGGCCCACTGGCATTTTGATTGCCCTTTGCTGCACCTTTCGAGGATATCTACATCTTTGCTTAAGTAGGGGTGTTCCAGTGCTGATAGCCATACTCAAGAATAGGTCTCACATATGCCTTATACCAGTTTAGGGGTAAAAATCCCCTAGATGGGTCTTTCGTGCTCGAAAATGACCACATCAAAACCCTTACTGAAAGTCGGCCAGTAGTAGTTTGGTCGAAGTCCGCTGGCAGACAGCCGACCGTTTCCGGTATGAGAGCTGCCGTGAAGAATATTGGCGTGCTATTCTGTGGCATACTGTTCAATTATTGCTCTCTCTGTCACATGTTTTACGAGCCGTCATGTTTGTCACATGTTTTATGTCGATGAAATTGGTATGTTATGCTTCACATGGGGGGGGGGGGGGATCGCACGGATGCCAAGTATTTTTGGGGGGAAAAACTGGACAATCACGACTGCGAAAGTGGGGGGAGGGGGGATGTTGAGTTTGACTAAATGTGGAAATAAAAATAAATTGTTAAATACATGAAATTATATGATTATTATACACAGTGGTAAATACTTAAGTATCTAATTCCAGAAGTGGCTAAAAATGTCAAAGCTGGAGTAGTGAATTCATACTAGTATTATAAATATATAATATAAATAAATATATATTCATACTAGTATAATAAATAAATGTATTTTATTTTATTCAGATACGAGGAATGGAAAAAGAAATTTGATGAAGTGCAACCGAAACAAAATGCTTATCCAGATTATAAAACCGAATTCCGGGAGCGGTACTTGATCCTCCATCCTCGCATCGACCATCGATCGAGCCGCTCCAGGGAGCCGTACCATGATAAATTACGATCGCACGATAGACGCAGGCGATCGCGTACACGATCACGCGACCGCATACGAAAACGATCGCGGTCGAGGTCGGGCGATCGTCGCTCGCGCGTCGTTAGTTCTCGCGATCGTCCTTCTCGCGATCGTCCTTCTCGCGATCGTCGCTCTCGCGATCGACGCTCTCGCGATCGTCGCTCTAACGATCGTCGCTCTCGTGATCCTCGCGATCGTCGCTCTCCCGATCGTCGCTCTCCCGATCGCCGCTCTCCCGATCGTCGCTCTCCCGATCGTCGCTCTCCCGATTGTCGCTCTCCCGATCGTCGCTCTCCCGATCGTCGCTCTCCCGATTGTCGCTCTCCCGATCGTCGCTCTCCCGATCGTCGCTCTCCCGATCGTCGGTCTCCCGATCGTCGCTCTCCCGATTGTCGCTCTCCCGACCGTCGCTCTCCCGATTGTCGCTCTCCCGATCGACGCTCTCGCGATCGCCATTCCAAAGCTCGTCGGCCGCGTTCTCCACGATATTCGAGATCGTCATCGATGAGATCCGAGCGATTGTCACGAGAGACCGTCGATAGATCAGAAACGCCAGCCCGGGAGGGCGTTTCGGAACATGGCTCCAGTACAGTCGGTTCAATTGTCAAAGAAGAGTCTGGAAGAGATAGTCTGTTTTCAAGCCGCATGCGAGGTTTATCGCTATCTGACAGATCGAAATCAGTTGACAAGAACAGAGGATCTTCGAAAGCGAAATCGAGGACGTCCGACAAGGATATTATACTTGAAAAATTCAGGTTCGTATCTACATATGTATTGAAGTTTTTCATACTTATGACTTCTCTACAGGCGCCTTTGTGGTACTAATCTAATCCATTTTTAAACAGGAAAAACTTTTGCAGAACATCAGAAGAAATTGTTAAGAAGATCGAGGAGATCGCCAACGAAGACTATTTAGAGGACGATGATGTGAGTGTGAATTTTTTATCATTCAATCTTACATAATAACATTGCCCTCTCCATGCCTCTTTATTCTTTCTAATGCTATTTGACAGAAGTTTACAAATGCACGCTTGCAGATTCAATCTCCTCGTACTATACTTATATACTTATATGCTTGAGGGCCGGGCCACACGATGCGGTGCGAATGCGGCCCGGCGCCTGAGCGGTGCCGCTGCGGCGTCCTACATACAAATATCCATGGTATGTCACACGGTGTGTTCCGGCGTCGCAGACCGCAAACCGGTAATATGCGCCGGAGCGGCACCGCTCAGTTGTTAAGTGCAGTCGAAGGAGGGTACATGCTTGCCTATTGGCTAAATTGATGCAACAATCATTATGTACTGGGAAGGTGCCGTCGGATTGGAAGCATGCAGTGGTGATCCCAATTTATAAGAAGGGTGACAAGCTGAGTGCGTCCAACTATCGTCCCATTAGCCTCACCAGCATCACCTGTAAGGTCATCGAACAAATCATCGTCAAAGAACTGCGACTTTTCCTGTCCCAGCAGAACATCATCAATGAGGAACAACACGGACTTGTGCCAGGTCGATCTGTCGTAACGAATCTCATTCAATGTCTCAATGAGTGGACTTCAAACTGGGATAAGAGAGACCCTGTGGACGTAATATATCTGGATTACGTGAAGGCCTTCGACAGAGTTCCTATAAACCGCCTCCTTTTTAAGCTTGAGCATCTGGGGGTGAGAGGAAGTGTTTTCAGATGGATTACAGACTTTCTTACTAATCGCACTTTTCAAGTAAGAGTGGAAGCGGCTTTATCGGACTCATATGATGTCCTCAGTGGTGTACCGCAGAGATCGGTTTTGGGGCCAGTGTTATTCATCCTATACCTGACAGACCTACGAGCTAGTATATCATCAAGCATGAGTCTATACGCAGACGATACGAAGATATATGCAAATCCACTACTCCGTAGCTGCAGCTTACAGAATGACCTCAACAAACTCAGCGTTTTGACATCGGAATGGCTCCTAACTCTTAATGCTGAAAAATGTGTTGTTCTTCATCTCGATAAAAAGAACCCTAAGAAGCCGTACTTTCTGGAAAACACCCGTCTTAGTGCTGTGAAATCACAAAGGGATCTTGGCGTAATAGTCACCGAAGACCTAAAATGGGAAGAAAACGTGACTGCATTGGTAAAGAATACAAACTCTATTGTTTCTAATTCAAAAAGCTTTTCACTATATCACAGAGGAACTGATGTTGAAAATCTATAAGTTCTTGTAAGACCCATTTTGGAACACGCCTATCAGATCTGGAATTCATTCTTTAGGAAGGATATCGATCTTCTAGAGAAGGTCCAGCGAAGAGCGACTAAATTTCCTTTTAACTTGAAGCATCTAACATACAAGAAAAAATTGTCGGCTCTCGGTTTGACTACTCTGGAGCAGTGCAGGGCACGGGGTGACTTAATCGAGACATGTAAGATCCTAACTGCATCGTATGACGTTTCTGGGTTGCAGACTATCTACACCATGAGCACTAACATACATCTGCGTGGGCATCATCTGAAACTCCAGCGTGAATCATTCCATTCAAATCCCAAGAAACATTTCTTCAGCAGTAGAGTGGTAAACGAATGGAATGCTCTCCCAAGTGAAGTGATCAATGCCAAAAGTGTCAATGACTTTAAAAATAAACTGGACTAATTCCACAGAAATTGTAATGCAAGCACGGACTCAGGCGCATCAGCTTAAGCTGCCTGCCTGTTAAATATATAATAATAATAATAATAATAATTCATTTAATTCACTTATTTTTGTTAATATTTAATCGAAGTGTTTAAAATGAGTACCAACGAAGAAGATATTGGCATTGACTACCTCATTTCACTAGTTCTAGGTACAATTAACTACAACACTATTTGCACACTGCGGTGTCGTAGTAACGTTGCGGCACCGTACCGTGCACTGTACGTGTGTACGCCCGTACGGCGAAATCTTTGCGGTGCGGCACCGCACCGCAAAGATTTCGCCTGTGAACCGACTCTTACTGGGTATCTGGTCTGGTTCTAATACACAAAAACGGATTTCACCGGATGAATTTTGTAACACCCTATATTTTGGCAATGTTTCTACTCTGGATAACTGCTGTTATCCAGGGTAGGCAAACATAGACAGGGTCAGTCTACCCTGGACAGCGCGGTTGCAACATCGCCGTAACGGGTGATACAAAATTCACATCGTAAAATCCATTTTTGTCCATTAACCCCTCGAGCCGCGAGATTTCCCGAGCGGATGTCTTTGAAAGACTAAGTATAATTATGGAAATTTTAGATTTATTATGGCGGCTGACCAAAATATAAATTTCTCCCAAACCATTGTTGCACTTTAGAATTGTTGCATATTAGAACTTTAGAATACTAACTTTAGAATCCGATCGGTCCCAACAAGGCTCAACTGTGCCTTTACGTTTGAGTCCGATCGGTCCCTCTAAGGCTCGAGGGGTTAATAATGTCACACAAGAAAATTCTAATGATGGTCATTCAAGAAAATATATTTTTTTTAAAAATGTGTGTTTTTTTTAATGGTCCCTCTAAGGCTCAAGGGGTTAATAATGTCACACAAGAAAATAATAATGATGGTCATTCAAGAAAATATATATTTTTTTAAAATGTGTTTTTTGGAAAAAAGTGTTTTTTTATTAAGAGGTTCAACATTTTTTTTTTCAAACTTGTTCAGTTCCATGTACCTACAGAATTTTCTTTAAAATTCGGTACATTAGGAATCAGACACTCTGAAACGCGATAAATCAGTGGCGGAGAGAGAGAGAGATCAGCTAGCCAGCGCCCACATGGCTTTTCCCAAAAGACATATGAAAATTCATTTTTAATACTTTCTCACCTTTAGGTATAGCAAATTTATAAATTAAAGCAAAAAACTGTTAAACCAGTCCATTTGTAGGTTTTTTTAAAGATAAGTATTGCAGCTTTATCTATACTAATATTATAAAGAGGTAAAGTTTGTGACGTTGTAGGAAGTAATCTCTGGATCTACTGAACCGATTTTGAAAATTCTTTTACCAATAGAAAGCCTCGTTATTTGTGAGTGTCATAGGCTATATATTAATCCGAAAAATTAAAAGACTTTCGTGGTAGTCGGATTTCCAAAGTAAGTCGGAAAAAACGGTCGAACGAAAATGTTTCTAACTAACGCTGCCTTAACGATGAGATATGGATGATTAAGTTATAGAGAAAAGTTGTAGAGCTTGATAATGCCTACAAAAAAGTCAGCGACAGCATATGTCTAACTTTTATATTTAAGTAACAAAAAGTAGTATTTTATATAAAAAAAATAATTTAAATCGTTAGGTCATGTTTATTGGTCATATTATCAACAATTATGAATTCATATCAAAATAAGTAAATTTATCGTCTCAAGTGTTTAAAATAAGACTTTTCCCTTTTACTGCATATAATTTCCCTTTTACTGCATAAATGGTTAAAGAGATAAGACACTCACAAATAAGACACTCACAAGAAGACACTCACAAATAACGGTAATATAGTCAAATTGGAATGCAAATACATACATACATATGCAGTAAAAATATAACCCTTCTTTTGGCAGTCAGGAAATAAATCATAGCACTCAGTACTAACCAAACCACTCTCATAATTTCATCACAAGTAAAAAGTTTTACCGCCCAACGAAGTGGGCACAGGTCAGCTAGTTGGACATAAAGTCCAATAAAGCACTTTTCGAAGACAAATACTCTTTGTTCCAATTAATTCTCACGGTACTGTAAATTTGTGTTTATTAAAATAAAAATGGTAAAATTTTTCTGTCTCTTCTGCCAAGGTTAATTAACCGTAATGTAATTTTTGCTTTTTTTTGATCATTCCCAATATTTAGCTTTTTTCTTATCATTTCCATATTTAGGTATGCATATGTATAACTTTAGGTATACATGTTTAATTTTTAGGATATTACGTGGTGCAGAAGCTCCCCTGCTGAGTTGTACTACAAATCTAATCCGACTACGCCATCTCTTATCGAAGCAAAAGCAAGAAATATTAAACTGTCGGAAACATTTTTTGAGGAGCTGATCGAAAGGGGAAGAAAGGCGCGACCTGAAGCTGACGAGCTGCCGCCGTCAAGAGTATACAAAGCCAAGCTGTGCAAGCATAAGCGTGAGCAATTTGAAATCTGTTCATAAATTCTAATACTAGGACTGATCGGACTGTCTGCTTGGTGATGAATTAGGCATTACAATATACGAGGTTTGTCTATTACCTTTTCCGCGCCAGACAAAATGGATGGTTTGATCGTTAGTGCCATCATACAAGTTTGGTCCTAGATAAATTTAGAGTACCTATGCACTTTGCGGTTTGCCTGAATGCGGTCAGCCGTCCGGTTGACCGCAATCAAAAATATGTTATTATTATTATTATTATTATTATTATTATTTATTCTGGACAGGCAGCTTTGCTGATACGTCCAGATCAAATCTTGTAAAGCTAAACAATATTATATGTACAATATTAACAAGTTTTTAGGTACAAATCGAGTCTATTTTTAAATTGATTGACAGAGATTGCACTAATCACTTCAAATGGTAGTTTATTCCACATGTCCACCACTATTTGGCAGAACGTTCTTAACCCCTCCTCTCGCAAAGTAAAAATTCACCTATCACTTTTGCGCGCGACATATTCGGGCGTAAAATCGACGCGAGTCAACGGCCTTGAGAAAAACGATCATAACTTATAAACCACTAAACGGATTAAAAAAAGATAAAGAGAAAAATGATCGTATTGAAATTTGACATATAAAACATAACCTTATCTCGTAAAACAATTAAGATAATAATGAATAAATATTACAAAATTGGCAAACTGAAAAAACTCGCCTATAAAATCATTTCGATTTTTTTGTCACAAAATACGTAAAATATGCAAAAATTGTAAATACAGTTATGTTCTTTATTAAATGCTTTACCAAAACGATATTTTTTTTTTACTTATTTGCATACAAAAATATTTATTTATTCAGCCAAGAAAAATTTTATGTATTCTCGTAAAAAAAAAATTTTTTAATTTTTAATTTGTGACTACTTATGGTATTTTTTTATATGAAATTCTTTCAAAATAACTTTATTACTACATCACACTTCTTAGAAATCACACCAGAACTTTGAGCTTTGTCTGATATTATAGAAAAATCTAAAGTTTTGAGAGTTTGCGTCCGAACTTAATAATAAACTTTGAATGGTCATAATATAAAATTCGTTAGATTTTTTCAATTATATTGTCTTATCATAGACTTATTATATGTCTAATAACTAATTACTATACTCCAAAGAGTCACATTTCATCGAAAAACTATGGAAAATCGCACTTTATTCTCTCATAGTAATTATCAAAACAAGTTTCTTTGCGCGATTCATATTACAAAACAAGATATAATGTTCAAAATACGCCTAATTATGTGATAACTTAGGATGTAAATGAGGCAATACTTATTTTGTTAGTAAATTAAAGCGACATTACGTCATATTTTGCAATATATCGGGATATTTCATAAACATTACAAAATAATAACAACCATTTTTTCGCGAGCCGTTTGTTGTCGCCAAAGTGTTTTCTTTAAAAATTCGTGAAAAACAGCAAATGGACTATCTCAAATGACTAATACTCATTCAGAAACTACTTAAAATGCAAATTACTCACTGTTCTCCAGTAACAAACACTCAAACACTGCACACACACACTTTTTATCACCAATTTCGCGGAGCCGTACGCGGCCGTGCGATTTGCCGACGTAGACTGGGCGTTTGACGTCTATGCTCACTTTTTAAATCGTTGTTCGATATTGCCACACGGAAATCTTGAATTAAAGATATTTTGGCCATATCGTTGCGCCCTCAGAAAGCATATAGTACGACGTTTCGAATCGTAAATTGCATTTTTCGCAGCGGCGAGCGCTTGGTCCGGTAGCGGACGTTACGGAGTTTAGGCGGCCGACATTTATGTCCCGTAGGGGATGTTACGTATTACATATATTAAGAAATTTGCCTAAAATAGACAAACTCACCAAAATATTTTGTCGACAACGCTTTCTGATTAGAGCAGGCGGTACCGAACTCGTTAGGCGGCTAAGTTGTAGCCAGTTGATTCGTAATAAAAGAGAAGAAATCTGAGAAATCCGTCGCTTTTATCTCTTTTCTTTACCATTATTCTCTCCTACTTTAACAGCTAGTGCCTCAGGTTTGCCACTTTTAGGAAATAATTTATGGCGAATTGCCAGCATAAGCATTATATTTTTTTAGATGACATTGATGATGAATGAAACCAGAATCGACTATCATTCTAACAATGAGTCAGCGGTCTTTTTACACCACTGCCCATCAAAAAAGGAGTATAATATATTCAGGGTTTATCTATGTATGTTTTCCGTGTTTTTATTCCACCATAACTTCTAAACGCTTGAACCGATTTAGAAGTGTGTGTTATTGTTATGTCATCCTGAGTGTCATAGGGTACCTTAACTCTTCAAATATGAAGTAAGTAGTTGTGTAAATGTCCAAATGTCAATAAATTAACATAAATATATCTTGTTTAGTGTCAAATGAAAGGTTTGATTGAGTACATTCCGGAAATATACATGTATATGTATATGGATAAACACAAACCACAAATATTAAAAAAAAACGTATTAAAAATAATTATAAACATAATGGTTCACTTTCTGTAACGGATGTTGTGTTTTTTATTCTTTTTAATATATCTACTTGTTTAATCAAATATATTTTTGCATATTCAGTTAACTTTTGGTTAAAATTGAAGGTATAGCCTAAATTTGCTTATGTGGCAGATTAGACCATACTGACTTATTATGAAGCTTAGTTGATCAATAAACCCTTCTTAGGAAATGAAAGCTGGCATCTGAATACCGGTTAAAAGGAGTATGAGCAGGATCCTTCGTTTCAGACTGGACATGGAACGTCTTAGTGAAATCCATTCAAAAAAGCCTAATAAATTTGCACAACTCCTCTGCGACTCTTTTACACTGTTGTTTTTTCTTATTCTGATTCACAGTGGAGAAACAAAGCGACTCATCAGACAGCTCCTCCGATAGCATTGAGAGCGATGACAGCAAAGACGAAGCCGATCGAGCAATGGATGAGTTGCAACGCAAACAGAAACATCCTAGAAGATTGCATCCTGAGATGTGGTTAGTTACCAAAAATTTATATATTTTGCTACACTCTTGAAAGAAATCATCACAACATCAGATAGGGGCAGGAGGATAGTTTCCCCTCGGGTTTGCAGCCTCTAGATTTACAGTTTTCAGTTTCGTTCCCGTCAATCTATCTTCTAGATTTGTAGCAACCCTTTTTATGTTTTGAACAGAGTGAGGTATAAGATCAATGCAGGGGAAACTTCAATTCATTTCAAAACTCGACGGGTGATTGGGTATCTTTGCAATAAAAAATAAATACATGGTACATTTTTTTTAATGTTTGAGCCGACTATCTACTAAGCCATAAAATAGAAACATTATTTAACCCCTTGAGTATGATACGACCAAATCTGGTTCTGAAACAATTATCCGTTGAGTATGATACGACCAGATCTGGTTCTGCGTTTTTTTCACTTCTTTGACGTTCTCATATTTATTTATAATTATCTAATTGTTTTACAAAATGATATTTCAATATTCTATATTCGAAATTTCAATGCAATCATTGTGCAGTTGTTCTTTTTATGATTGGTGTAGTAGTTTCGTAGTTATAGTACTTTAAGGTCGATGTCGCCGAAAATCCTGCAAAAGAGACAGATGCATCCATGAAAATACCCATTTACTCCAAGGGTTAAGACCATGCTAAAATTTAGATACTTTCAAAATGATGGTTTATAAACGAACGCACAGTTGCTGCTAAAAAGTTATTTTGGAATCATGTTAGTGTACAATCTACAACCATTCTATTGGAGACCATGTAAGGATGAAATTAATTTGATTATTTTAACTGGTGATGTACATATTGTCGCTCTTTAAATTTTGTTTCATCTTTTTATAATAGTATAGTAAAAGTTTGCTTAATTAGCAAATTTTTACACTCGCCGATACCACTGTGACTATGAATTCCTAATTTCTGCGAATTAATATGATATAGTTTCACAAATCAGAACGAGTCAGTGAGATGCACAGCGAACCCAGTAATACAAACTGCATTTTCACTTTCGGTTTTGAAGGTTTTTAAAAGCGTAATAATGCCTAATAATACCTAAAAAAGTATTCATACTAACTGGCATTATGATCGGTTTTAGGTTCTACAGTTTTGATCATTTTTGTATTGTTTAATATTTTATTTTAATATCTTTTGTACTGCTCCAATTTTAATATGATTTTATTATGACTTGATCAATTCATGATTATTAAATAATGTATATATTGCTCTGCACACCATACGATATAATAATAATTGGAAAAATAGAAATATATTTTTTTGCATATTTTATATTTATTTCATCGCAAATACATAACATAGGCAATGGGCCCGATTGCGTTTTATCGTAAGCTAAAAATGGAATTAGTTCATGCCAGCGAGAGGGCAATTCTTTAGAGCGGAATATAAAATGAACGGTTGCCACTTTTCCAGCATAAAACTACTAGAAAGATCTAACATGACGCACCATTATCTAATACCGTATGAAATATTGTCAAACTAATTCAGATCGTTTTTTGTTTGGCAGGTAGTTTTTATGCGGGAAAAGATACAATAGTTCATTTTACATTCTACTCTAACGTACTACATTCTACTCTAACGTACTGCAAGAAATAAAGGAAATTCATAAAAAAATATTAATTTTTATTCATCATAATTAATAATTATGCCTTATTAATGCAAATAAATAATTAAAAAATAAATATACAAAATAAAACATCATCAAAATTGTTCTATGGTGTGGTAAATTCTAAAAAGAGCGTTCAAAACACACAACCTCACTGCTCAAAACACTGGGCAGTACTAACATCGCGTGATGTCACCCGATTTGCAGAGATTGGGAGATAGTGGAGGAGTGGTACCGCCTTTGAATCATCGTAGCTGTCTTTTGTCTCGCTTCCACATACCATGCATCGTATTTATTTTTGCACGAAACATTCGGGAGTGATCTTTTCTGCAGTTAAAGATTGCCAGATATATCTCGGGTGTGGGAATTTTCTCACATAATAGCCGCCCGAGTATACTCGGACGTAGTCCTTAAGTGGTTAATTAAATTCAATAAAGCATATTTGTTTGTTTGTTATAAAATTATTCACTGTATTTTTTGATCACACGATATTTGTAGGTATAACACGGCGGGCGAAATGAACGACGGTCCGGCATGTAGATGTAGCGCTAAAACAAAACGCACTGGAATCCGGCACTCGGTCTACGCTGGCGAGGAAATCCCACCACTCTGCGATCCCAATTCCAACAATTTTAATAAACTTCACCATTACAGGTTTGATAAACTTTACTATTACGTTACATTTTGATTATTTATTTATTTTTTACATTTTTGTCTCTTTAAGAACTCTAGAAGTACGTTTGTTTTTCTTATAGGATTTTGATATCACCACCGACGAACTTTCTAATCAAGAATCCCACTATAATCACTCATGACGATCACGAGTTTCTATTTTCCGGGTTTTCTGTCTTTTCTCACTATCCGATTGGCGACTTACCGGACTGCAAAGTAATCAGGTTTAATATCGAGTACACTATTTCTTATGTCGAGGAAAAGACACCGCTTAATTTCACCGTGAAAGAACTCGATTTATTCCGTAAGTATTTTTATTCTTTTTTATTATCGGGTGTCGGCGATCATGTAAGCAATCCTTACTTTGCAGACAGCAGGGTGGATTTTTTTTCTGGTGTCTATTAGCACTATTTTTGCAGGTTTTTAGTGGTGTGTCTCTTATCTACGATTTTTTCCTGCATACTGAGTCATGGCGCAGCATGTTGTAATTTTGTTCGTTCTGCATGACGTGTCCGAAATAGGCCTGTTTTCGTGTTTTAATTGTTTCACGATTTCGGCCTCATTTCCCATACGTTGAAGAACGTCTTCGTTGCGCACTTTCTGGTTCCGGATAATATTTGGCATTTGGCGATAGAGTCACGTTTTGAATACTGTTTTACTTTAAGACTGTTTGTATTTTTATAATTTTGTTTGATAAGACCATGATGATACTCCGTGAAATATAAACTTTACAGTACAGTAGCAATGCGCGATTCCATGACTTTTTTAGAATTGAGTCTACAATAGTCGGACCGAAACGTGTACTCGATTACTGTAGTAGTAGTTGATCTGTCGGTCATCAAAAATATTATTCGCCGCAGATGACGGAGGCCACCGTGTGGCGGGTGTGCAAGATCTCAAGTTCTTACAAAACCTGCCAAAAATCGAGGTCTTCGAATAAAAAGGTCTCAGAATCGTGCATTGGTACAGGAGAGCTATTTAACCTCTCAGATATTGTGGCTCGCGTCCAAATTTTTTTGAAATAATTTTAATTATGAAGATCTACGGCTTTTAATGTATATGATAAAACGGTGTTCCGAAATATATTTCTAAGGCATTTTCGTATTTTGCAAGCACCCGGCTTAATTTAATCGAAAAACAATGTAAAATGTAGTAAATATGAAGTATTAAAGCTTTTATTTAAGTTTCTCATAAAAAGGGTGCAAAAGCCAATGTCGGCGACCAATACACGCTCACCAAGCCTTAGTCAAATGTTCAGGCAACTGTATATAAACTGAAGGCAACGCTATATATCAATTATTATTGCGTTGTAATGGTGACTGACTTATGTATCAATTACTGACATAAATAATTCCTTTTTATTAAACTAGGTTTTCGCCAATTCCAATGTAAGCCATGGCTGAGAGGTTATAGTTCAAAATGCTGACCAAAAGAATATTTAGATAAGTTCTGCTGACACCATAGAGCTCATATTTTTTTCTTCTGGAAAATGTTTATTTGATTGAATGGCCAGCTTATAAATATGTGTGATACGCAGCACTCATCTCCACTTCTCTTTTAATATACTTATAATTTTCTGTGATTTCACATAGTGGTCCAAACGTTAAAAATATTCCTAATATTATTTCATTATCTTTACAGAGGAGTACTTATTCATAGAAATCTTAGAGCTAGTCGACTTAAATTTGGGAGAGAAAACGGCAGATGGATGTTCTCAGTTTCATTTCATGCCGAGATTCGTCAGAAATTTACCAGAAGGCGGATGCGAAGTGAGTATTATAATTTTACAGTTTTATATTAACAATTTATTAGCTTTCTGTAGGGATTTTCGTCTGCTATTCCTGGAGGGTAGCCAAATTATTTTACTCAGCGTAAAATTCGGTACTAAATTGCATTTTTCAATATTAATAAACTTTTAAACCGGAGTGTCCCGGCAAGAAGGGTAGCCTTTTTTTTTTATAACATATAGGATTGCCGTAAGTCTGGTGAATGTCTGCTTGCACCTATGCGCTCTGACATTTTTCAGATTTCACCAAGTTGTTTGCTACTGAAAGGTTGAGGTCAGATTGAACATTTGGTTTTTGATATAAAATCCATTTCTCTTAATTATTACCTCAAAAGCCAGTATTATTTATGAATTCAAACATAACTATTTCATACATTTATTTTTCTGTTAAATGTTTCTATCTGATTTCATCAATCAGAAATATTCAGTTTTTTTTACTGTCCTGGCGAGGACATTATTGTGGATGCACTTCTGTGTGTCTGTCTGTGTGTATTCCTCCACGATAAAACTCAAACGCTTCGTCCGATTGAGCTAAAATTTGGCATGCAGGCATCATTTGGTCATGGCAAGAGTTGAAAAGAAGAGTTTGAAATTCGTCCACCAGGGGGCGCGCTAGTCATACTTCAATCTCGAAATATTGGACTTAAAGATTTGAAATTCAGTACCTTATCGGACCGAAATCACATTGCGAAATTTTGCCGTGGGTTCCTATCCTGACTTATCTTAAGTTCTCAGGATGCATAAAGTTTCGGACTAAAATATTTGTCTTCTTCCAATATTCTTCTTATATCGTGGGTTCCTCTCCTACCTTATCTAGAGTGTTCTAAAAGATACCCAAGTACTCAGGATGTATAAAGTTTTCGATGAAAATATTCTTCTTTTTCCGATATTCTTGTTCCGTGGATTCCTATCTATTTATCTTTTTCTCGATTTATCTAGAGTGCTTAAATAGTTACCCAAGTACTATGGAGACATACAGTTTCGTACAAAAACACATTCGCTATCCGGAGGGGGGAGGGAAGTGTAATGATATTCAGATGAAACAGTCCTTGGCTACTTGACGGGAAAAGATTGGGTTGACACAACTGATTTTTTAAATATCGGCATACGTATATATCGGGGCTCGCACCATGACGACATTCCTTTTGGGAGTTGTCTATGTACATTAACCCCTCACGTTGCGAGGTAAAAACTCACCTATCACTTTTGCGCGCGACATATTCGCGCAAAAAATCGACGCGAGTCAACGGCCTTGAGAAAAACGATCATAACTTATAAACCACTAAACGGATTAAAAAAAGATAAAGAGAAAAATGATCGCATTGAAATTTGACATATAAAACATTATAACCTTATCTCGTAAAACAATTAAGATAATAATGAATAAATATTACAAAATTGGCAAACTGAAAAAACTCGCCTATAAAATCATTTCGATTTTTTTGTAAATACAGTTTTTGTAAATATCAAAAATTGTAAATACAGTTATGTTCTTTATTAAATGCTTTACCAAAACGATATTTTTTTTTTACTTATTTGCATACAAAAATATGGAAAAAATATTTATTTATTCAGCCAAGAAAAATTGTATGTATTCTCGTAAAAAAAAAATTTTTTAATTTTTAATTTGTGACTACTTATGGTATTTTTTTATATGAAATTCTTTCAAAATAACTTTATTACTACATCACTTCTTCTTAGAAATCACACCAGAACTTTGAGCTTTGTCTGATATTATAGAAAAATCTAAAGTTTTGAGAGTTCCCGCGTCCGAACCTAATAATAAACTTTGAATGCCCATAATATAAAATTCGTTAGATTTTTTCAATTATATTGTCTTATCATAGACTTATTATATGTCTAATAACTAATTACTATACTCCAAAGAGTCACATTTCATCGAAAAACTATGGAAAATCGCACTTTTTTCTCTCATAGTAATTATCAAAACAAGTTTCATTTTCGCGAGCCATATTATAAAACAACATATAATGTTCAAAATACGCCTAATTATGTGATAACTTAGGATGTAAATGAAGCAATACCTATTTTATTAGTAAATTAAAGCGACATTACGTCATGTTTCGCGATATATCGGGATATTTCACAAACATTACAAAATAAAAACGGCCATTTTTTCGCGAGCCGTTTGTTGTTGCCAAAGTGTTTTCTTCGAAAATTCGTGAAAAACAGCAAATGGACTGTCTAAATTGACTAATCCTAATGCCTAAACTACTTAAAAATGGAAATTACTCACTTTTATCCGGTATACACTGCACTTATATCCACAAAACACTTCACAAAACAAACATTTCGCGGAACTACGCGGCCGCCGCGCGCTGGCCGATCGAGAATGATCAGTGACTGCCGTCTGACGTTTATGCTGACTTTTTAATTCGCCGATCGATATTATCGCCGCTGGCCGCCGGATTAAAGATTATTCGGCCATGTATTTCAGCCGTCAGAAAGCATAAAATACGACGTTTCGAATCGTAAATTGCATTTTTCGCAGCGGCGAGCGCGATATCCAAAATCGGATGTTATGGATTGTAGGCGGCCGCCATACATGTCCCCAAATGGATGTTACGTGCTCAGCGGGTTAAACTAAACAAGAAGTTTTCGAATAAAGTTAAATAATTTATTTCTAGGTTTTATCAATGTGTGAAGTACTGAAATACTTGTTGAAGCAAAGTGGACCATTGGTGAAAGAGAATGATCTGCCAAAAATACATAAGATGGACCAAATTGCATGGCAAAAAATAGTCGACGATATTAAAGGTTAGTAAGAAAGTGCGTTTCGATTGCATCTTGCTCTGCTCCACAATCATTGATTGATTTACTTAATTACTTAACCTATTCGAGACAGCACATATTTTTGGAAACCATCCCCAGAATCTATTTTAATTTTTTGCTTCGAAAAAAAAGAAAGGGGTTTTTGCATCGAATTGTGACTGGCGATGAAAAATGGGTCCATTACGATAATCCAAAACGTCGGGCAACGTGTTTTGGATTATATATAAATATACCGAATATTTATGGCGAGAAGATCATGCTGTGTATTTAGTGGGACCAGCAGGGTGTGGTGTATTATGAGCTGCTAAAATTGAACGATAGGATCACACAACGACAATTGATGCATTTGAGCCGAGCATTGCGAGAGAAACGGCCGCAATACGCCGACAGACACGACAAAGTTATTTTGCAACATGATAATGATCGGCCACATGTTGCAGCGCTCGTTAAAATGTACTTTGAAACGCTCAAATAGGAAATCCTACCCCACCCGCTGTATAGCCCAGACATTACTCCTTCCGATTACCATCTGTTTCGATCGATGCAACATGGCCTGGCTGACCAGCACTTCTCCAATTACTATGAAGTCAAAAAATGGATCGAGGCATGGATAGCGGCCAAAGAGCCGGCCTTTTTTCACGATGGGATCCGTTAATTGCCAGAAAGATGGGAAAAAGTAGTAGCTAGCGACAGACAAATACTTTGAACATTGAATGTATAACCAATTTTTCACAATAAAGCTTCAATTTTCGAAAAAAAAAAAAACGCACAAACTTATTTATACACCTAATACATTAACGTTTTCTGTTTTGAAATGGAGGTTACCTGTGTAGATTAAAATATATAATAAAAATAATTGCCGTTTTTTCTAGGTATGATTGTGACATATCCCGGCAAGAAACCCTGTTCTGTACGAGTGGATCAGCTGGATCGCAATCCTCCAAAGGAAATAGACAAATCCAAAGCAAAGTTGAAGTATTATCCGGAAATTGTGCACTTTGGCATAAGACCGCCCGAGATAAGCTATGCCGGAAATCCACAGTGAGTAGCACAACTCTGTATATTGTAGGAATGACAAAACTAAGAGCGTTAAATAAGGCAAGTCCCAATATGGTTTGTATTATATCATCGGCTTCGAACCTAACCTAACCTAACTGGCTGTGGTTATTTAGCTGGAGTCAAACTTATAACGACTGTCAATTTTGACAATATAAATTCTTGGGTACCCGGATAACTCTTTGGTCTCTTTCAAGCAATAAAGAAACCAATCTATTCTCCTCCCTCTCCTTGGTTATTCAGATGTTGCCTTTCTCGACATCCAGGAAGATCTAGCCACCAGGGTAGAAAGGCTGCAAAATGTCTGCATTCGATTCATTTATGACCTAAGAAAGTTTGACCATATTACGCAGTACAGAAGGAGACTTCAATGGCTGACGACCCGAGAAAGGAGAGATACGAGAGTCCTGGTTTGCTCTTCAGAATGCTGAAGGGGGCCGCTCCGAACTATTATTATAAGTAGGTTCAAACCTCTATCTTCTCACAGTCGCCCTCTTGAGATCTGAAGACAACCTACTGCTCTCGATCCCTAGTCACAGTAGTGATTTCTTCTCGCACTCCTCCGTACGTGGAGCCCGTTTCTGGAATGCTTTACGCTTTTTCTAAATCAAATTCTGTCGTGCGTGCGTGACATTGTAGCCTCCTACTACAACTGTCTGACTTTCCATGTTAAAACGCAAGAATGGACTACCCGCTCTATACCATATTCAATTGGACTATTTCAGGGCTGTTGCCTCTCCCCGACGATTTTTAATATAGTTTTTAATATACTGCTGGAAAGCCTGACCCAGTTTGACAGGAAGTGGGGCTACCGTTTTAAAACAGACGGCCAATACACCTCGTCGTGCCTCGCTTTTGCCGACGACCTAACTTTCATCACCAGAAGCCCCAAGCAGCTTTCCCTGCTATTACAGAAAGTGGAGCTTTTCTGCGACTGGTCAGGCTGTATAAAAGTGAAGCCCTCCAAATGTTTTTGCCTTGGACTCGCCCGCATGGGCACAAAATTTACATCCTATGACCCCAAATTGGTCTATAAGGGCTCTAATATCTCCCTTATAGACCCAAACAATCATTTCAAATTCCTCGGCAGAAAAATCACCCATCAGGGAAAAGACGTCTCGGGCGATCATGTTATAGAGCATTTCAAAAGTTGCCTGGCGAAAATAGATGCCTTGCTAATTTCTGGCCCTCGTAAGGCCTGGATCTATGACAATTATCTAACGTCACATTTGTCATGGCCCTTTCTTATTTACGATTTTACCAAAACCCAACTGTCCCGTCTAGATGCACTGGTGACAGCTAGTTTAAAATCCTGGCTGTCCTTAGCCAAACCAGCTGACCCCTCGACTCTCTTCAGGTCCAAACAAAATTTTGGGCTAGCGCTTAAACTGCCCTCTCTGCTCTACGCCAACTCCAGAATAACCAAAAATTCGATTCTGTGCAATTCCAAAGATCCGGCAATATCGAAGCACGTAATAAGTGGCTGTAGTGATTCAAATGAACTACAAGCCCGCGTAGACTTCCACAAAAGGTTCCTTACTGGAATCAGCCAGAATGGCACTGGTCTGGGGTATGGCAGTACAACCACGAGCGACGTGGACTTGAAGAAGTCTCTTTTGCGGGGAGATTACGACAGCAAGAGTATGGCTCATGCTATTGGCCTTCAATGCCAGAATGACTGGACAACAATTGGTGACTTTTGCATTCCGCCTCCAATGCACTGGAAGGTAATGCTCTATGACTGGACGCCAGAGATGCTGAAATTTTATTTGAATGCCTTTCAGCATACACTTCCAGACCCCAGTAACCTCGCTCGTTGGAGCTTTGCCGAGGATAGTTCTTGTCCCCTCTGTAGCAATACCCCTTGCACAGCTAGACACATTCTAGCTGGCTGCAAGGTGGCCTTAGATCAAGGACGGTACACTATAACTGCAACGTTAGTATGTAACGCCAGGTTAGACCTGATTATACCTAATCGTGGAATAACCACGAACAGAAATCGAGTGCAGGAAGGATAAATTAATGCCAAAGCAAATACACATCAAAAAACTAAATTTCAAAAAATATTGGACGCCACAGCTTTTTATAGGTTAAAGCTGAAACTAAAAAAAAAACCAGAACTCGATACAAAAAAATTAAGCACAAGATTTAACAGGGTGGGTAAGTCTCACAGGTTTGTCACTGGTTTAGCCCGTAGGTAGCAATTCTTCCTTCAGCTGTAAAAAAAAAGAAATGAGAACACGTTGCTTCTTTTCAGAGTTCTTTAATCCGCTTCTCCGCGGGCACAGCAAAACGAAGAAGGTGCAAGGCACACGATGTATAAATCACTTCACAGCACAGCAGTATATGGATATCTTCTAAAAGTTGACAGTAGGTAGGTCCGGAATTTGAATCTCCGATCTCCAAAAAAAATGCTCCGAGAAGCAGGCCGCCACGCTACGGCAGTTGAGGCTTTGCAGGTGGATTAAAGATAATTCGTATAAAAATAATAGAGGTGCTCGCCCGCCCGTCTGAAGCCAAGGAGAAAAAAAGCCGGTTAGAAGTCGATACGCCGCCATGTGCTAACCGCAAAAAAATTGACAATAATCGCTTACCAGAAAAGAACTACATGAATTGAAAAACTGCGCCGCGCTATACTCGTCGGCAGCGACGCCGATCCTCAGCCCCTCTTACGCCTGCGCTTCCAAACTCCAAAACCACAAAAGAATGCCATTTTTGATAGGCGCAAAACTGTACGACCCCGAAAGAACAGTGATGTCACCTTTTGACGTTTCCGGCTGAACCAAAGAGAATAGAGACGTCATTGCCGTAACCGTAGCGTTCGACACCTTCTTAAACGTCAGAAAACGGTTTTTACGACTTTTACAGTCGACTTTTAAGTCAAGTTGTGACTTAATTACGACGTTACGAAAATGAAGCAGAAAACTTCGGAAAAATAGTACAGACGCCAGAAAACGTGTGCAAATGACACCGAAACATGTAATTACATGGATCTGCACACGGAAAAGCATGAATCGCGAAAGAAATGTCATAAAAAAAAGCAGTTTTTGTTACAGCCCCCCTTCCAAAAAGAAATCGGAAGAGCCAACGAACGATTTCAAATGAATCGTCCCGATTCTAGCTCCACTCTCAAGGGTTAACAAAAACGCCACAACGTCTATAACAGTGTATAAGACAGGAAAAAAAATATACTCTTCTAAACCAAATGACCAAGCTACCTTCAATAAGGGTAAACAAGTCTACAAAAACATACAAATAAATAAACAAAATCTTCCCGTTAACTAAAGTGGAAACCCTGGTAGGTAAGTTCTGCAGAGGTCAACTGCCATTTGAAAACTCTCCACTTTCCCGTAGAGAACACAAAACTACTTCAACAACAAAACTACTGCTTACCATGGAAGCACAAAGCCCATGTAAAAGAAAAACCACAAAACCTGGTGTCCTAAACAACCGTAATAAACCACCCCTCCTACTGAAGGAACACCAACAACGTCCAATAATCAAACCAAATACTGGCTGTGGACAAAAGAAACCGATGACTATATTGTTAGACCACGACAGAACTAATACCTCCTCCGGTATTTGAAAAATGTCCAATACTACCTTTCATACCATCACCTTGCATACTTCCCTCTCATGACATAAATTCAATCTACAGTGTTGCTAGACAGGTTTACTAGCAAGACTGATCTCAAACGAAATGGTTTCAGTGATAGTAACCACTCGGTACTACACCTTTGTAAGGAATACATTTTTAAAGTCGATCTAGTCGAACTCATAAAGACAACTTTCCGAAGAATGTTAACGAGAGACATAAAAATTACACAAATTACTTAGACCCTTTAGGATTTAATTTGAAATCCTTAATATGCCAAGAGCCAATATTCTTTCCCTGAGCATTAACCAACTCGTATACCAGAGCCGACAGTTTCTTGACTATCCGACATTTTTCATAACGTGGGGCAAACTTTGAAATAAAATAATTCCCCGCATTGCTCAAGAAGTACGTTTTCTTGTAAACCGTATCGCCCACCTCAAACTCCGCAGGACGGTGTTTACGGTCATAATACGTTTTATTGTGAGCATGCGCATTATCAAGTTTCTTCCTCACGGTATGAAAAACACCGGAAAGTTCGCTCATATCTTGAGCGTAGGACAAACGACTGCCAAAAAGGACCTCAGCTTGGGACTCAGGAGATTGAGTATAAAACGAACCGTCTAAGATAGGTTCTCGACCATGAACCAAGAAGAAAGGACTGAAACCCGTAGCCTCCGAAACGGCCGAATTGATCGCCATCTGAATGGCAGAAAGGTGGAGGTCCCAAGAGCGATGGTCGTTTTTTACAGACAACGCCAACGCCGTGACAACTCCTCGATTCTGCCTCTCAGCTGGATTGACCTGAGGGCAATACTTCGGATTAAGGTAAACCTTAGGTATCCGATACTTGGACATTAGTTCGGTAAACTCCTTTCCAATAAATTGTTTTCCGTTGTCGGAAATAACATACTGAGGGACACCAAAACGCAGGAAAACCTCATGCTCCATGATACGACTCACGATTTTGCTAGTAGCCCTCTTTAAAGGGAAAAGCAAACAGTATTTACTGAAACAACAAGTAACTACTAGTATGTGAATATTCCGATCTCTCGTCATCGGATAGGGACCCAACAAATCGACGGAGACCATCTGGAAAGGGAAAGAACAAGACTTTGGATTGCCTAACTGACCCAAAGGAGAAATATTTGGGTGTTTATACTGTTGGCAAGTTTCACATTGGGAAATGAATTTGACCACATCTCCGTGCAAATTCGGCCAAAAATAGCGCATTGCTAGGCGACGATGCGTTTTAAAAACCCCAAAATGCATAGACAGATCGGACGCATGGTTATCGTGTATAAGCTTCTCTCGGAGAGGTAAGGGTACCACTAACTTCCAGTCATAAGCGCTGGTGAGCTGGTACTTTCCCTTCGTGTAGCGATACAACTCCGCGTCCTTAATCTGGTAATTAGGGTAAGCGGCAGGGTTATTAGATACCGCTTGGAACAAATCGTTGTACCAAGGATCGGCGACCACAGAAACAGATGAAACGGGCAGCAAACGCGATAACGCATCAGGAACCACATTTTCGACGCCTTTCTTATGGACGATCTCAAAGTCAAAGGCGGACAGCCGAATACCCCATCTGGCCAAACGGCCAGTTGGGTTCTTCAGACTCAAAAACCACAGAAGACTGGCATGATCCGTGAAGATTTTGACTTTGGGGCCGCCCTCTAAGTAGCCGCGAAAATGCTCGATTGCATGAATCACGCTTAGGGCCTCCCGTTCGGTAGCAGAGTATCGCGTTTCAGCGGGTAAGAGAGTCCTACTCGTGAAAGCGATGGGATGTTCTACGCCATCCACTGTCTGGGTAAGTACGCCGCCTAAACCGTACAACGATGCGTCGCAGTGTAACGCAAATGGCTTTGTATAGTCCGGACAAGCTAGTATCGGACTAGAAATTAGAGCTGACTTCAATTTTTGAAAGGCCTCTTCCGCTTCTGGTGACCACGAAAATGCGGGAGCACCTTTGCGGGTACTGGTCAAACGTGACAGAGGAGCAGCAATACAGGAGAAATTTCGGATAAACCGACGATACCAACCGGCCATCCCAAGGAAAGTTTTAACCAACTTAGGCGAACTAGGAGTCGGAAAGTCTAATATACATTGTACCTTTTCGGGATCGGTATGTAGACCATGAGAGTCTACTACATACCCTAGGTACTTAAGTTCTCGACGAAAAAATTGACACTTTTTGAAATTAATCGTTAGGTTCGCATAAACGAGACGATCTAACACTCGGTTTAACAATGAAATATGCTCTTCGAAAGTTGAAGAGACAATAACGATATCATCTAGGTAACAAAATACTTTGTTATCGAACGACGGGTCGAACAACTGATCAGCGAGCCGTTGCATGCAGGCAGGCGAATTGCGCATGCCGAACGGACAGACTTGCATAGCAAAGAAACCACGTCCAGGAACCGTAAAACTGCACTTTTCCTGAGAGGCCGGATCTAAGGGGATTTGCCAAAAGGCGGCCGACAAGTCGATGGAAGACAAGTAGTTAGCGTCTCGTAAACTGTCCAGGATGGTAGTAATTCTCGGAAGAGAGTACGCATCCGGCTTCGTTATCGAGTTGAGCTTCCTACTATCCAGACAAAATCTTAAAGTCCCATCGGACTTCGGAACAAAAATTGTTGGGTTATTCCAACCCCCTTTGCTAGGTTTAATAACTCCTAACTCTAGCATACGATCAACTTCCTCATTTAACAATGCTAAACGAGCGGGAGACATGGGATAATACCGCTGTTTCACCGGTGGATGATTACCCGTGTCGATAACCTGTGATATTAAATTAGTTCGACCAAGACCCTTAACGTCTGTCGAAACTTTTTGAAAACCATCGATCATTTTGTTTGCTAAGGACTGCTGATTCTCAGTCAGAGAAGCGAAAGGATGCAAAACCCTCACTTCGCTGACTGAATGCCAACTAACATCACTATCCTCAAACCTAACGAACTTCACAATTTCCGGAGCCAAATCAAATTGTCGGACAAAGTCCATGCCTAATATAAGAGAAGTGCCAATATCCGGAGCCACAACCGCTCGGATCACTTGACAACGATTATTAAATTTGAAAGGCAAAGACATATAACCGATCGTCCTAACCGTACTAGAATTTGCGGTGCTTAAAGTCCAAGACGAAGTCTTGTGCAGGGTATACCCGATCTCAATTAAATGTCGATGTGAGTCGGCACCCAAAATTGTGACGCTCGAACCAGTGTCAAGCAAGCCACAAACCGCAATATCACCCAACGCAACATCTAAAAATGGACGACGGTTGTCTTTTTCCTTTTCGAACAAGGCAGAGACAGAGTGAACAAACGCATTCACTCTGTCTCGGTTCTCGAGTTTTTTGAATCGGCCGAAGTAGAATTGGGAGAATTATTTCCTTTGGAACAATCCGGACAAGTTGTCACGGTAAAATTAAATTTACCGCAACGGTAACAGTACTTGGAGTGCCCGTGATGTGAACCCCTCTGGTAACCACTATACGCTCCTCGAGGACCACCCGCATTATGCGGTTTGCCTCGGGAGTAACCACCTCGGTGAAAACCACCCCGATTGCTCGAACCTCTATGGGATTCTTGAGTACGAGTGGATAAAGAATCAACAGCGGACACTGTGCACTGATGAAGATGTTCCTCAAGAGGAACGTCCGTACCATTATTACCGGAACCAGTACAATCGACAGAGTGAACTGCTCTAGACGCAGAAGGCTTGGCTTTTGAAAGTGCCTGCAGGTTAGCATTATACTCATTTATAGCCACATGCGTGAGTTCCTGCTGTTTCCCCACATGAAGCAGTTCTTGTATGGAATGAACAGGGATGTACGCGAAACATTGTTGCAGGTAAGGTTTTAAATTGGGTACTAGGATTGTCAGCTGCTCCGCCTCCGGCAAGGGCCTGGATAATTTATTAAAATAGCCCAATACTTCAGTAATAAAAAGATGAAGAGGTTCATCCGGTCTCTGAATTCGAGCGCGAGCCCGTTTCAACATATCGCGGTCGAAGGTTTGACTGCCAAAATTTTGGCGAAGTTCTTTGGCCAACTGTGGCCAATTGTCAATCCTGGAAGCAACCGTCCTATACCAAGCGAGCGCGTGATGTTGAAACAACTCGCACGCCGATTTCAGCAACCGTGCATCAGAAATATTTCGTGCCAAACGATTTTCCTCAAGGCGTTCCAGGAATTCTACGACGCATGACTTTCCATCAAACACAAACCCTAAACTCAAAGGCCTTAACACCTGTTCATTAGTAAAATCATACGGCCTGCTGACAGCGACCGGATTCCTAACAAAAACCTCGGGTTCGGAAACCGAATTACCCGCATTAGGTACACTCGAAACATTTGGAACGGCTAACGGAACAAAAAGATTATTTGATGAAACCGATGTCACCCCTAAAGGATGTACCGGCACAGGCACCTCTACCTGTACAGAAGTAGACGGCAGTAAATTTGGACTAGGAGCTCTCACAATATCTGAACACTCCTCCAGCACCTTCACGATCTCTAAAATCTCCGCCTGAAGACGTTCAAACGAAGCTGTCGGTACAACCCCAGACATTATACGTGATACTCTATAAAAAAGATGCGTTGTTTTTGTACAAACGCGTTTAAACAAAGGTCGAGTATTGTTCTCTACCAAATCCTCAACAAATTCTTGGAGACACAAGAGTCGAATGGAACATTCGTTAAACTCTTGCTCGGGATCCAGATCCGTCGACGTGATTGAATCTGCCGGAAACTGTTTAAGCAGCGAACTAAACTGTCGGCGCATCGACTCCACAAGCGTCGGGGTAACCTCCCGAATTTTGAATTCGTAATCCAATTCTTTTTTAACTAAGTGTGAGGCAGAATAATACACAAGCACGGGGGAAGCCATCTCAACTACTTGCGTATTAAAAATATAAACAAGCAGAAAATTTAAAAGTTTTAAAAAAAATTTTTTTTTTAAAAAAAAAAACTAAAAAATTATTCACAAAAAAATAATTCACCAAAAAAAAATTTTTATTTATGGTAAAAAAATCAAATATAAAAAATTGTTCTGCTCAATAAAAAAACAAAAAAAAAACGAAAAACGAAATATTTTTTTTTTAAATAAAAAATAAATTTAGAAAATAAATAACTAGAACGATCTGACCTCAACGATTGCTGACGAGCACCTCTATTCACCTGACACCTTTAACCAATGGAGCGGAGTATTCAATCCTCGGACCTGAAATTTACAAAAAAAAACAATTTAATAAACAGTCTATAACAATCTTCGAACACGGCAAGCCTCTATCTTGCTGACGAGGCTATTTCCCGACAACCGTGTCGGATTACAAATTAAAAACAAAAAATTACAAAGAAAACCGCTATACTGTACCTCGAGCTACTGTACAATGATACTAGATATTATATACAATATCTTTAAAAAACTATGTGAAAAAGAAACGGCAAGTCTGTATACAATAGAACTTTTTCGCGGTAACCGCTTAAAATGTTAAATTCAAGTTACAAGAAATGTTACAGGTTAAACATTAAAGAAAACATTTAAGTAAACGCAGACGTGTCTCAAAAACTAAAGAAAGAATTACTACTTAGGCTAAAACCAGTTCTAAGGCTCCACGCTGGGCGACAGTTTATAACTGCAACGTTAGTATGTAACGCCAGGTTAGACCTGATTATACCTAATCGTGGAATAACCACGAACAGAAATCGAGTGCAGGAAGGATAAATTAATGCCAAAGCAAATACACATCAAAAAACTAAATTTCAAAAAATATTGGACGCCACAGCTTTTTATAGGTTAAAGCTGAAACTAAAAAAAAAACCAGAACTCGATACAAAAAAATTAAGCACAAGATTTAACAGGGTGGGTAAGTCTCACAGGTTTGTCACTGGTTTAGCCCGTAGGTAGCAATTCTTCCTTCAGCTGTAAAAAAAAAGAAATGAGAACACGTTGCTTCTTTTCAGAGTTCTTTAATCCGCTTCTCCGCGGGCACAGCAAAACGAAGAAGGTGCAAGGCACACGATGTATAAATCACTTCACAGCACAGCAGTATATGGATATCTTCTAAAAGTTGACAGTAGGTAGGTCCGGAATTTGAATCTCCGATCTCCAAAAAAAATGCTCCGAGAAGCAGGCCGCCACGCTACGGCAGTTGAGGCTTTGCAGGTGGATTAAAGATAATTCGTATAAAAATAATAGAGGTGCTCGCCCGCCCGTCTGAAGCCAAGGAGAAAAAAAGCCGGTTAGAAGTCGATACGCCGCCATGTGCTAACCGCAAAAAAATTGACAATAATCGCTTACCAGAAAAGAACTACATGAATTGAAAAACTGCGCCGCGCTATACTCGTCGGCAGCGACGCCGATCCTCAGCCCCTCTTACGCCTGCGCTTCCAAACTCCAAAACCACAAAAGAATGCCATTTTTGATAGGCGCAAAACTGTACGACCCCGAAAGAACAGTGATGTCACCTTTTGACGTTTCCGGCTGAACCAAAGAGAATAGAGACGTCATTGCCGTAACCGTAGCGTTCGACACCTTCTTAAACGTCAGAAAACGGTTTTTACGACTTTTACAGTCGACTTTTAAGTCAAGTTGTGACTTAATTACGACGTTACGAAAATGAAGCAGAAAACTTCGGAAAAATAGTACAGACGCCAGAAAACGTGTGCAAATGACACCGAAACATGTAATTACATGGATCTGCACACGGAAAAGCATGAATCGCGAAAGAAATGTCATAAAAAAAAGCAGTTTTTGTTACAACACTTACCGCCATGACAAAGTTCTCGCTGTTATTCGCGAGGTAATTAGTCTCTCAGTGGCTCGTGCCAACAAGGGTTTGACAGTATCCTCCAAACCCCCAATACAGTTTGTGCGGGATGGCTCTAAAGGCAAAAAACATTTAACTACAAAACCTTTCTCAATAATCGAGAAAGCTACAGATTGGACTCTGGAGGTTGATTCGGTCTCTAAGCAGTATAAATTCCCTGAAAGTCTCGGATGCACAGCCCTCCGTCCAGATATAACTCTTTACTCTCTATCTCGGAAGGTGGCTCTTATTGTAGAATTAACTGTTCCATGGGAATCAAATATCCCAAAAGACCACGAGTACAAATTAAATAAATACCACGATCTTGCAAATGCCGTAACCCGGAACGGCTTCACTGTTCACCTTCACGCGGTGGAAGTTGGCGCTCGTGGCCTGCCAGCTAAATCTCTATTTCACCTCTTTAAAGATCTTGGCCTTTCCAGAAAAATAATCAACTCTTTCTTAGAAAAATTATCTAAAACTGCGATTTGCGCATCTCAAATTCTATGGCTTCGAAGGGGGAGTGATTGGGTGGCAAGGTGAACGCTCACATGTGGCAAGACAGCTGTCCTAAACCTACCACAGCCGGTTCGTAAGTCCGGAATCCACTGCTCACCCCCCAGAAGTGTAAAAATAGTATTATGATGGGCCCGACTCCGGTCGGTGAATTCCATGGCAGCTCCGTTTGTATTTATTATAGATTCACCGATAAATTATCAGAATAAACCTCCTTACAAGGTTCAGTGACACAATAAAGCGGGCGAGACCAGACCGCAGCCGTAAATTGGCAAGCTCTGGTTGTCATTATTGGTCCGAGTTGGACGCAATGGAAATGCGGCTCGCGCGTAGTGAAGTGGTTCGGCAGTATACCGATAGATAACGTTGAAAAATAATAAGCTGCTCTCCACAGTTTCGTCTCTCGCCTCGGCTTACCTTGTTTGTTTGTTTATACTCTTTATTGTGAAAATGTCACAATGGGCGGGTTTATTGTCATATGACAATCTCTTACAACCAACCCTACTATGACGTGTTATATGTATGTGTGCGTGTAACATGTCTGTAAGTGTGTCTTGTTATTGCATTCGATCGACAGAATTGAAAATGCAATTCCGTTAATTTTGATCCCAACGGAAAATGGTGACCCAGCCGGGAATCGAACCCGGGACCTTACAATGTAAGATCAGGCGACCTGACCACTATGCCACCGGGCCGTGTTAGGTTCCCTCGCCTATCACACAAAAAAGTCAAATTTGTGTTAGCCAACAGCGTCGCCTTAACTGTCCAAATGTCAAGTAAATAGTTGTGTAAATGTCCAAATGTTAATAAATTAACATAAATGTATCGAGTTTAGTGCCAAATGAAGGTCTGATTGAGTACATTCCGAAATATATATTTATATATATGGATAAATACATAAACCATAAATCTATATATATATATAAAAATAAATGTTTGTCTGTAGTTCCGCTATGGACTACTAAACCGCTCGACCGATTTTGATGAAATTTTGAGGGAAACTTTAGATAAGTTTGGAGATGGTTCCTGTGAAGTTTGGTGCCGATCGGACCAAAGGAAAATTTTTAGTGCCCTCAATAAAACCAAAATTCTTCTTTTTTTAAAGCGGCGAATTTGAATTTCGAATGCGACCGCGAAGACAGGAGTGAGTTCTTCTTTTTTTTATAGTCGAAGGAATTTTAAAGCGGCGAATTTGAATTTCGAATGCGACCGATTTGGCGTAGCAACGCGCGCAGGATACAGCTATTTAATAAAAAAACTTGTAAAAAAATTATTATGCATACAGTTGTTCACTTTTTGTAACGGCAGTCATGTTTTTTGTTCGTTTTAATATAATTACTTGTTGCTATATAATATTTTTTATAATCCAACATCACCTCAATATCTGAAGGACTAAATTAAATTCCTAGGAAGTCATGGTGTTCCCCTTCGTTTTCGCACCAGAGCTTGCAATTATTACCCATCGCTCTTCCTTTTACTCTAATCTTTTGCTGTGCATGCAGCTTGACTACGGAATAGACTTCCTAAAATGGTCAGAAGCATTAAATTGATGTATTCCTTTCAAGCATCATCAAAAAACACATTCCAAAAATAATCTAGTACTCCCCCTTCCTCTCCTTGTGTCAGACATAATATTGATACATAATACAGATGAGTTTTAATTAACCGGCATCCTTGAACGAAAAAGTCTTTTCATTTTTTGGTTTAATATATAGCTTATGACACTTACAAATAACGTGGATTTCTATTGTTAAAAGAAATTTCAAAATCGGTTCAGTAGATCCAGAGATTACTCCCTACAACCTCACAAACTCACAAACTTTACCACTTTATAATATTAGTATAGATTACTATATCGTACAAAGTGATTACATACATAAGTGTATCTACTTTATTTATTATATTATATATTTTTTTGTTTTATTACTTAATTGTTTATGGTTTATTAATTCTTATTTATGTCTTTAAAAGTGTTACCGAAATTTCTAACAGATTTTGAAATTCTTCAAATTTTAATGAAATGTCTTCTACACTTGAAGTCCTCCATTGATTATATGAAACTACTCAATCTTGGTGAAAATTATCAAGAAAAATAAAATGTATTCCTTGCACATGCCATGTTTTTGCTTACAATGCTAACGAAATATATTTACAAACAAAAATAGAGAACAAAACAAACAAAAATAGAGAAAAAAACAAAATATAGAGCTGCAATCCATTTGTAGAAGATAGATTTTGTGAAACACATATTTAGAGCCTTAATGGAAATAGCCAGTATTAGGAATGAGACTCGAAGAAGAAGTGTGAAGAAGGGAATTAACCCCTCTTATTGCGGGGTAAAAATTCAGCCGTCACTTCTGCGTGTGATAGTTTATATTGGATTTCATATCCAATATTGGATCGCTCACATTCCGCCGTGGGTAGGCTTGCATCCAATGATGGACGGGTCACATCAGTCGGATTAAACTGCAGAAGTCGAATTATATCCTCTATTGACTTTCTTCTTGTAGAGTTTGACGATCGACAAGCTGGGACATGATTGATATGTTTTCGTGACCATTTTTTATTTCAGATACCAAAAAGCTCTTCGCTACTACGTTAAGTACCGCCATCTAGTAGCAAATATGGCAAAACCGACTTGGGAAGAGCGCCGACGCTTACAAGAGAAAGGAGCTCATCTCCAGGACATGAGAACCCATTCCCGGATGAAGAGAGATGTCACAGTTGCGGTTTCGAGTCAAGGATTTCATCTCACGGGATTGATGTGTGATATCGTCCAGGTAGGGTTTGGTTTTTTAAAATGCTGTTCAATAACTAGAAGCTACAGCAGTGTGCGAATTAATGTGAATAAGTGTAATATTTTTAAATTAATTTATTCCACGATCTAACATGGATATACTATACCGTTTTGGGATGGTACTTGCGCAAATTATGCATAAAAGCGAAACATCCATTGTCTCCAAAAATCTGCAAAATAAACACCGTTTAACAATTGACCATCGCTAAGATCATAGATCGAACGATAGATAATTTTGATCAATTTGTAGCAAATGTTGCCAAAGTGGATCGGCCACAGCGGACCGAAGACATGTTCAAATATATAAAATCGAAGACTATCGCGGTTGTTTGACATTATAAATAGGATAGAAAACGAATTTACCGCGTGAAATTTGTAGGACCCGACGTTTCGGTGACGTTGCAGCCGCCGTTGTCTAGGGTAGACTAAAGAGCTGTCAGTCCGTTGTTTTGCGGGTAGGCCGCAAACCGCTGCCGCCACTGCGTAGGTTATAACGGTGGTGGGGGGCCGGGCTCAGAGCGCGGGAATTTTTAAAATCCGTCTTGCACACAACACTCACTGTATCCTGTTTTACGTCTTTGCGTTCGGCGTTCGGCGGCGGGAACATTTTAAGAAGAGGGTTCCACGTAGAAGAGAGTTTGTAGCCGTCATCTCTATTGCAGCTGCGGTCTAGCCTACGTTGGACAAACGAAACGGCCCATAGCCACGCGACTGACAGAACACATCAAAGCTGTTAAAAACGTTCAGCGAGAAAAATCGGCGATCTGCGAACATATATTGGATAGCGGAAGTAACCACTGGATGCAGTTTCAAAATCCCATTGTTCTATCCAAGGAACAATTCTACTTTCCTCGCATGATCCGGGAAGCCATTGAAATAAGAAGAACTCCGAACTCCGAACTTCGTAAAACACTTCTCTGAAGTAAATAACGTATCGCCGTGTAACACGGTCTTACAAATTGGCAATTTTAATAAATTAGTATTGAATAGCGGCAGCGGTTTACCAACTGGGTTGGATATGCAAGTTACGGAGCTCGCGGGGAGCGGTAGTTCGCCTACAATCATATCATCTCGGACGCAATTGGAAGCAAATGCACCGTACTGCAAACCTGCCTCGATGGTGGGGATGGCTTTGGACGAGGTGGTAGCGGCAGCACAAACGCCACTCCAAAATGATAAGGCAAAAGCATGCAACGTTTCTCTCTATATTCCGCCTAGCAAACCAGAGGACATCAATCAAATATTACCATCTTTCAGTAGCAACAAAGCGGCTGGGAAAGCCGATATCAGAATTAGGAATATAAAAAACGTCACCACAGAAATCAGTCCAGTACTAAGTCATTTAATTAATCTCTGTATAAAGACAGGACAATTTCCAGTTGCCTTAAAGACGTCTATAATAAGACCTACAAGAATCTACAAGAAGGGAAACCATCTACATTGTAGTAATTACAGGCCTATATCCATATTGTCTGCTATAGACAAAGTTATCGAAACCTACATCGAAGATAAAATACGAAAATACTTCCAAAATCACAACATAATCGCGGAAAATCAACACGGCTTTATAAAAGGCTGAAGCACTACTGGGCTGCTATCTAAATTTGCAAATAGTGTAAAAACAGCTCTAAATGACAAGAAACATGTAATCATGCCCTTGTGCTAGAGAGTCTAGCACTGAAAGGTCTCAGCGACTGGCTAACCATAGACAGAATATGTCAGAAATACGTGCAATTACCTCTGCATGATGTACTAGGGAGACTAGCACCGAAAGGTCTCAGCGTACCATAGGCAGAATATGTCGGAAATACGTGATCGGGAGTCTAGCACCGAATATTCGCAGAGGCAATGAAGACCTAGAATACGCAATCAAAGTGCACCTCACAGTAATAGATCAGCTTTCAATTATGATCCCAACATCGATTATGCTAAGCAGAGCATAGTAACAATTGGAGCAATGAGTAAAACCTGTCCTAAGTGTTTTGCAAAAAAATGGAGCGATGAACCAAATGGTATGTGTTGTGCTGGAGGTAAAGTGATTCTCCCTGATATTGAAGAGCGACCACAACCTGTAAAAAGTCTCTTGACAAGTGATCATACTAGTTAAAACTTACGACTAGTTTATTTTTGTTTACAGCATGCGATGCTGCTTCCCGTGTTGGTTTGCCATCTGCGCTTTCACAATTCCCTCAACAGTTTGGAGGACATTCTGCAGTACAAATTCCTGAATAGGCGACACCTACAGCTCGCCCTCACTCATCCGTCGTACAGGGAGAATTTTGGTACTAATCCAGATCATGCGAGAAACAGTTTAACGAATTGCGGCATTCGACAACCGAAATATGGCGACCGTCGAATTCACTATATGAACACTCGTAAGAGAGGTATGTATACACCTTCATATTATACCGAGTTAGAACAGTAAGCGCAATCTCGAGTGGCAAGGCGTTGTAGTGATAGGGTGTGAGGGAAGTTAGCAGATGGATGCGTTACGGCAAACGCCTGTCTTTAGCGTCGTTGGAGTGGCAGCCACGTGCGAATTTTGTTCAACGGCATCACAATCAGCGCGGATGACACTTGTGGTACAATGTCTAGTAGTCGTATTTTGATTTATGGTAGCAAGCAAAGCAAAATAACCAGGAGAAGAGGTCTGGGATAAAGTAGAACATTTTGGCTTTGTAATCTACGAGACTGGTTTCAGAAATCTACCACGGTCCTTTTTTTGAGCGGTACATAATTTTGCCGATACCGATACCAATTACTTTAGTAAATAATCTGCGATACCGATACCGATACTGATGGCTTAGTAGACAATAATAATATACCTCGGGCGTTTGTATGTCTTTAATCTTTATTATGCATAAAACTTACCTATATTTAACAAAGACTCAACCTTGAGAAGTGGAAAATAAATAAATAAAAATGTCAAATAAAAATTCAAAGAAGTATTTATTTATTATTATGAAGCAATCAAAGTGATCATTTAGAAATTCATTGTCATTACACAAAGTAATAAACCTATACATAAAGTCAGTAATTAAAGTTTACTTTTGGCAGAAAGAAAGCAAAGTTTTTTCAAATTATTTGCAGATAATCTGTTACGTCATTTTGTATTAGACCTGCAGTTGAAAAAAGACGCTTTGAGGTAACTGAGCTCAGTTGATAAGTATTTTTTGCAAGCTTTTTAAAATTTGGGTATTTATCTTCATTATGCCAATATTTTTTTGGATCTTATTTAACCCCTAGAGCCCCGATTGGCCAAAACACGATTCAGCGTGATGGCCCCGTTTTAATTTTATTTTAATTTAATTTGTTTGATTTTATTATGTTTTATTATGTTAATATGTTTTATTTTAATTATGGGTACAGTGGTTTGGCAGTAATTAATGTTTTGGTGAGACAGTGTCATAATTCAATTTTTTTACAAATTTTTACTAAAATTTCTTGGGACATCAACTTGTCAATCGGCTGAGGGGCCGAGGCCTGAAGGGTTAATTGGAATATTTGGATATCTTATATAAGATTCGATGTGTTGCCATGTTGCTAAGCGTGTGCGGCTGCGACAACGTTGCGACGGAGCGGCAACGTCGCGCGCGTGCCGTCGGTTCGCGCGCTTTTTGAACTGTTTGATATCGGTTATATTAAAATCGGCGATACCGATATATTGGCCTGCCAATTATATCAGTCGATATATCGGTATCGGAATCGTTACATCCCTAGTTATAGCCATTATGATAACCAATGTTCGGTAGCAGATATGGCATCAGAATAAGAAGAAGTATCTATCTAGTGCAAACGTTTCGGAATCTTTAGATGTACATGCGATACATGCTCATGCCAATGCCTAATGTACAAATTTGCTCACTTGTAAATTTTTATCTGTTTCAATTAGTTGTCGCATATCATTCGTTTTGTTTTTGGGGTTGGTTGACCAGTTGCCTGGTACGCACGCTTAACCTTCATAATCTGTTTTACATATCCAGGATCCATGGTCTGGTTTTTACATATCTTAGCCATATTTATCACCTACTTTCTATGATCTCTCTCTACAATGGTATTTGTCTATGAAACCTTCCATTAATCATATAGGGACTGATATCCTTCTATTGATCATAAAAGAAGCAGTCACTGGATTGTTTTATTTATATTTATTTATTTATAACGTATAAGAAAAAATACAAGGCATGCATACTGTTGTACATGAGGAATAATTAAAAACTAACGTTGTTATAGCGAAAAACGTAGCTCTATGCATATATATATGCTAGCATATCCGAATGAGGCGAAATCACATAACCAACTAGACCTAGAAGGTCTGTCTCTGGCTGTGCAGTGTTATACCAACTGTATGTTTGTAACTCGCGAACTGACGAAGGTGATTAATTAATTAAAAAAATATTATTTTTACCGCGGAACTGGCTGCCAACTATGAACTTTTTCAAATAAGCAGAAAGCTTTGGAATAAAGTTTTGAAGTTAAAAACTGTCAACTGGAAATCGCTACCCGATAATTTTCACCTAACAGATTTATATAATTGTGTCCCGTTCGTTGAATGTTTTTGTTGATTGAATGTTTGAATGACAAGTTACAAATAATATCAATCACAGATTGTAGGTATTCTCACCAGTAGCCTAGTAGCCACATAGGCAGGAGCATTCCTCCTCTGAGCTATACTGTCACATATCTGAAGGCTATAATAGGGTTGATTTGACATATATAGGTAGTTCGGTGGTTTCTCTTCACATTTTCAGCAGTTGTTGGGCTATGGCAGCCTGAATAATAATAGTTATTGCAGGTGGGTTTCACTAATAGTGTCTTGTGAGTGTGTGTGATGCAGATTGTATTGCATAGTTGTCCAAGAGAAGAGGTACGTTTAAGGACAAATGTGTGTGGAGTACGATTGAGGATGTTGCTGTTCCTTTCAGTCTGGCTTGGCCTAGAAGCCTTGTGAAAATGAGCGAATTGTCCATCTTTACTACACCAATCTAGTTAACAATAATAATTAAAATCCAATCGTTTCGAAAAGTATTTTTCGTGTGTTTCAGGCATCAACACTCTAATAAACATTATGTCGAGGTTTGGAAAGAAGAGAGAAACGGAGTCGGCAATCGGTCACAATGAGAGGTTAGAATTCTTGGGCGATGCTGTCGTTGAGTTCCTGACGTCCATTCACCTCTTCAGGATGTTTCCTGATTTGGAAGAAGGTGGTCTCGCCACATTTAGGGCGGCCATTGTCCAGAATCAGCATTTGGCATTATTGGCAAAGGTTAGAAATTGTACTTACTTGTAATAATATTAGATTAAGGCTCGGTGCAAACTCGCCGTCAGCGCAAACTCACCACCGGCCACAGCCAGCGGTGGCTGCGACAAGTGGTTGGTGGCCGCCTCAATTTATAACCCTCTTTGCCGTGCAGTCGTGCAGTCGTTATATGGACTTCGAGACGTGAGATGAGAAGAGTTGAGACGTGAGAATTTGAGATGTGAGTGGAGGCGGAGCGGCGCAACAGTGTGGCAGCGTCCGCGTTTAGTGTGGCCCGTGTCAGCCACAAGTCACAAGTCGGGGATGCTACTGTAGCGAGTGGCGGCCACCGGCCACGCATGAAAAAGCGTTTCATCTGCTTGTCGCTGGCCACATCTGGCTGTGGTCGGTGGCTTGTTTGCGCCGAGCCTAAAGTGAAACCTCGATTTCCCAGCACTTTTATCCGTCACCTTCTGTTAATCGTCAATGTTCATTGTTTTCATAATGGTTTCGACGCATTACGCTCGGCACGCGGTGCAAATTGGAAATTTTGTTTTTTTAATTTTTCAATTAATGAACTCTTGGAAGAGAAAGGTGAACAATGTTCATCAAATCTTCATCTATGTATATACAATCTTAATGAAATCATTTATGCAAAACGTAGGTATCACATCTATGTACAATTTTCATACCTAAGAGATGTAATCTGAACAATTATGAAAATAAAGAACTTATACTAGTCAAAGTTGCCATAATAATAATGTAACACCTACTGTGTATTTACATACTATTTTTCTTTCAGAAAATCGGTCTCGAGAAATACATGCTTTACGCTCATGGATCTGACCTGTGTCACGATTTAGATTTGAGACATGCAATGGCTAATTGCTTTGAAGCACTAATTGGAGCTATGTTCTTGGATGGAGGAATTGACGTATGTATCTAACATTTTATTTTATTTCATTATATTGAATTAGGTGTAGACAAGGTGTACGTACCTCCTCTGCTAAGCTTTTCACAAATGCTTTGGAACGTATGTTGAAGCTGCTCAATTGGGTAATAAATTTGCGAGTCCCTTTCTCATTAAGATTTGCTGATGATATTGTGCTCTTTTAGATGGGTGAAATCAATGTAATATGGGCTTAATATAAATTAGGGACTGGTTGATTTAGTTTTGTCGTAAAATAAGAGGATAAAAAACTATGCTGCGACCACAGAGATTCTAAAGTGGCCACAGTGGATTGTATATCTGATAAGTTTTGGCGACTTATTCTTTGTTCTTCATTCCGTAGCAGGTGATTGGGGAGGGGGTTACCCTCGCAACCAATACGTTGCTGTCGGTGCTGCTGGATCTCGTAATCTATTCACGATTCGTTTCCATTCTTGACGATTTTTGGCGACGATTCGAGCGTCGATAGTCGACTTATAAAATATAAAATAATATTTGGCGACTTATAAAACATAAAAAGGGCCGAAAGTGTGGCAATGTTGGTTGCCATTATTATTTTTGTTTACCGACCTAATAAATTCAGTCCTTATTGAAATAATTCCTTTAATTTGCCATTTTAGACGTAAGATTTATGAGGACTCTCCGGAGAGTCGACTGACCCCAGCAATTTTGACTCACAGTACAAAACGATCTGCTTTTTACGATACTCATTGCAGCAAAACAATTACCTCTTGCCCCCGCTACGCTTTGGGCGTATATGTCGCGAACTCTAAACACAGTTTTTGTGCAAAAAAAATATCTTATTACTTTGTTTTCTGACATATGTGACTACCCTCGGGACTGGGACGGGATACGGTTTTAGCAGCGGAGAATTTTGAAAACTCGTTGCGATCATTCGATTAATTTTTTTTTCTCCTTGTTTTCCAATGAATTTTTGTAAAAACTGATAGCTTGTACAATATTCTTCAAATATTACAAGTCGATGTAGATTATTGTAGCAACAAAACAAAGGAATTTCAGACTTGGTTACGTGTTGAATTTCAATCTGAATTTGATCACATTTATGAAAACATTCTGCAAAATAACTCAGCTCCTCGTTTGAGACGCAACGTATGCTGTGCTTATATATATTTGTATATATATATATATTTGTCCAGGTAATTGACAACATATTCTGCGAGATTGACGATCGATATTCGGAAATTTTCAAATGGAAATTTTTCTAACTCTTCAACAACAAACTATACCAGAAATACCGTTTAGATTTTCCTACAGAGGCATTACATTCATTATTTGACATTTATGCAAACTATTTTGACAAACAAGTTTTAAAGAACCAATTTATTTGTTTGTACTCCTGTCCTGAATTGAACGATTGCAATGTTTTTGAACTAATTGTTTTCATTAGTCAGAATAGCCTCGAAGACGCCTTTCCCCAATTGTTGAAGTTAGCGTATCTTGTCGTAACTATTCCTGCTACAATTGCTTCCGCGGAACATGCATTTTCATCTCTTAAGCGTATTCGTACTTACCTAAGAAATACACAGGGTCAGGAATGTTTATCTGAGTTATCAATGGTTGCTATTGAAAAACAGTTGTTAATAGAATTAAAGTGTTCATCATCATTTTACTCAGACATAATAAACTCATTTTTGAAAAAAGATAGACGCTTCGGTTTCGAATATAAATAAGCTAGTTAAAGCTAGCTACCTAACACCTAATTACTTTTTGTTCCCTTTTTTTATAAAATAGTCTTACAGCTCATACAAGCAAGGGTCAACTTCTTACCTTGATGTCACTCGCTCAAGCAAATAAAACGGCTTTTCTTAAAGCCACCGGAGGTATGCGACTGCTGATAAGTATATGTTAAATTCTGTCTAGCAGTAGTATGCCTTCAGTGTGCTTTGTTGAATCTACGACACAAGCAGTAAATTTCAAACTGAAGATTGAAGAGTAAAGAGGTACCACTTTTTTTACTATAAAAAACATAAAAAAACACAAAAAGGTATGTCAGGCTTGCCCCATTCACCAACCCTGGGCACGCCACTATGTAATAGGTATGTTGTAGCCATATACAAATGACATACAATTACAAAAAATTTTATTGGAGTTTATGGGAGATTTTGGAGTTCACTCCTTCAGAATAAATTTCCTTATAAGATCCCGGTAATAAATTGATGGGTAGTAAAATCTAGTGTTAACAAAAAGCTTTATGTTTTTATAAATGAAATTAATGTTAGCGCCATCTAAGCAGAATCTTTCAAAATTAAATAACTTTTCGTAACAGTAATATACGTTCAATCAATCAGTCCATCAATCAAACAAACAAACAATCATTACATGCTTATAAAATTATTATCTTTTAAATAGGTGCTTTATATTATTTGCTAATTTGAAATGTATTAATGGCTATATTAATGGTAATTTATAAAATGTTCTTTTATAAAATGAATATGCTGTATACATTTAGCTAATAAAAAATAATAAAAATAAAATAAAATTAAAGCAATCAAAAAATCAATCTATCAATTAATCAAGCAAGCAAGAAAGCAAGCAAGCAATTTTATATGAATAAAAGTATAAACATGCTTTCAGTAATCATAAGAGATGCGTTTATTTACCCCCTTTGTCTATTGCATATTCAATGACAATCGCATTTAAAGAGTGAACTCCAGTTGCGCGTCGGAGCTGACACGCACATTTTATTTTTATAAAGCTCAATACAAGATGTCGTGGTTAGTAATTTTTAGAGATGTTAGATTAGATAAAAAACCAGGGGCAAATGCAGCCTATGATTCCAGATTTGTTACCCTAATTTCAGAGGGGGTTTCACATACATATATCTTGCACGGTACACCCCAGATGGTAGCTTATCTTGAATAAAATTTAAATCAAAGCGAATGCGTCACGAGTCGTAAGGGCTCAGATATGGTCGCCAGATGTTCCGCTACTCGACCTACGCAGATATCCGAACGCTCGAAATGTCGCTAGCCTTTACCTGCTCGTAATGTTAACCGTTCGCGTTCGATGGGACGTACCCCTCTGCCCACTTTCCTCGCACCCTCTTCCCGCATTGCCCTGTAGCTCGACAGTAAAGCTACTGTTTGATCAGAAAGGTTATCAGGCCCAGAATGATCGAGATAATTACCAATATCTACTTATTTTTATTTTAGGTCGCTGATAACGTATTTGCCCTCGCTCTCTGGATGGATAATTTGGAATTATTGGATGTTTGGACTAGGGAACGTAACCACCCGTTGCAGGAACAGGAACCACTTGGAGATAGGAAATACATCAAAGATTTCGACTTTCTACAACGGCTCGCCCAATTTGAGTCAACCATCGGTAAGAAAATTTTGGAATGAAAAAGAATTTGTTTCATTTGCCTTCACTTAGATTAATTTAAGAAAATACTGACGTAGCTTCCTTGGCTATCAGGTGTGGGATAGCTTGGCCATCAGGCGTGGAAATGGAAATTTCTGAATGCGATTTTAGAGCATCTCTCGTTTAATCTTTTCGAAGAAAGAGGAAATGGGTGGTGTCGTAAATTTCAGCAAGATATGGCAAACAAGTAATGAGACTGGCAGTGAAATAGTATTTTTGTGGTGTGTCACCAAAAATGGAACAGTGAAATAGCAGTGGAAATAAACTACCAGTGTGCCAATGATTGTCCCCACTAAAGGAAATTGTGAGGTATGGGGTTACAAGTAAGCTCTCAGTGATTTTGTGTGCTTTGTAAAGGGTTCAAGTGTCAAATCAGGTTACTTGTATACGCTATCAAACTTGTTTACAATAGTACTTAACCTACTGCATCTAGGAAGGTATAACAATGACTCGGCAGTTAGAAGCGTTGGCGTTTCCAAGGACCAAAGGCGTTGTTTTATTGGTAGTTCTATTTACACTATGGTGAAGCGTTGTTAAACTTGCAGAATCTGTGAGTATGGCCATTTAAAACATCATACCAGAGCATTCCTTATCAAAGCAAAAAGAATCATTGGCATAAAGTGTTTTTGGAGGACTTGAGAAGCAATGGAAGCAAGCCCCTGTATGTAAGGTTCCCCTTAAAGTTAAAGTTACCACGACTCAATTCCATGGCTTTAGTTTCCATGCTCCAATAAGCCTAGATATCCTTCAAAATGAAGAAAAAAAAGAAGAATAATGAATAACAATGTCGCAACAGCTTTTTACATTTGTATGGTGAATTTCAAGAGAACTTGTAATGAGACCTCTTATGAAAAACCATATACATAAAATTGACATTTCTACAACTCCAGATATTTTTCTACACAGGAATATACTTCAAGCACATTCGCCTCCTGGCGCGTGCGTTTACAGACCGTTCTTTGGGTTTCACAAACTTGACGCTGGGTTCCAATCAACGACTGGAGTTCCTCGGCGATACCGTTCTTCAGCTTGTGGTATCGGACAAACTCTACCGCCATTTTCCAGAACATCACGAAGGTCATCTTTCTGTAAGTTAATTATGAGAGTACTGTATTATCAATTATTTCATATCACCCCTCCGTCCAGATATAACTCTTTACTCCCTACTTCGGAAGATGGCCCTTATTGTAGAATGATCAGTTCCATGGGTCAGTTCAATGATCAGTTCCCAGACCATGAGCACAAACTAAATTAGGTAAATGTATGCCAGACTTCGATTCGCATAACATACTTCGCAATTGCTCGTGAGCCAGCGCGGCGCATTCCTGCCTGCTGTGCTGCCCCGGCTCGCTCGCCAAGCGACTGCGATAGAACAGGAGCAAAAATATATATGGAATAAAAAAACATGGCCCGAAAGTCATAAAAAAAATGATTTCTGGATTGATATTTTTTGAAAAGTATGATATTTTCTGAAAATACAATATTTATAAAAAGTAAAATATTTTATGAAATTAGAATATTTAAAAAAACAGAATATTTTATGAAAATATAATGTTTTCTAAAAGTACGAGTCGTTTTTTTTAAAACGTACGATAATTTATGAATGTTTGATATTTTTTGAAAGTAATATATATTCTTAAGGTATGATATTTTAAAAAAATACGACATGTTATTAAAGTAAGAAAGTAAGAAGACTTACTTATCAGAACTCTGCCCCCAAACTACTGTTGTTAAAATGTGGCTTACCTACAAATCTGACACCCATCGAAGCGTCACATTTAAAAATGTATCTCCTGCAAATATGACGCCTGTATAAATGTCGTCTGCAAATCAATGCATGCAAATCTTACGCCTGCAAATGTGGTTGCTGCAAATCTGTGGCGACACCAATTCATGAATTGTCGAAGTACCCCAATGTGAGAGACCAACATAAACTTAATTTTATAAAGAATCGAAATGGCTTATACTAGGTTTTGATTCAGAACAACTAATATAGTGGGTCTAATTGCGTTTCTTCATGAATTAAAGTTAGATTGGAATGTGAAATGAATTATTGTCACTTTTCCACCATTAAACTACCTTATCGAACGTAAAGCGGCATGTTTCATACTATGACAAAATATTTTCATACTAATTCAGATTATTTTATGTTCGGCAGGTAGTTACCATGCGGGAAAAGATACGATCGTTTACATTCCGCTCTAACGCACTGCTGATATTAGTTCATTATTCATATTAGTTCATGAAGAAACCTAATCGAGTCTAATATAATATCCTGTCCACCCTTAAACGGGCTAGTCCCAGTTGGGTGACAGAAACAAATAAGCAAAAGGTTAAGGTTTTGCCATTCGGTTTCTGTTATTTTTATAAGCTAATCAATGTTTCATAGTAATTAATTCTTAAATAAATAAATAAAATAAATAAATCTTTTTTTTCACAGCTGCTCCGCAGTTCACTGGTTAACAACCGCACCCAATCGGTCGTATGCGATGATCTGGACATGGCCAAGTATGCTGTCTACCACAATCCAAAGACCTTGCCGAGCACTAAGGGAAAAGCGGATCTCCTAGAAGCGTTCCTTGGCGCTCTTTATATTGATAAGGTAAATCATAAAAGTAACTCTTATGCACAGGGATGTTTAGGCCTGCTTCAGAGGTTGCCAGTTGATCGGTTGCATTGGTGTTACGCTTGCTACTGCCGACCGGCGGTTACGTTCTACCTTCAAGTACCGCTTCTTCCTTGTCTTCCTTGGCTGCTCTGCCGATGGTTAGCTACCCCAGATGCTATAGTCGCCGTCATACAAACTGATGACCTGCCCGTACCTGCCATTGAGCGTAGGGACGGTCGCTTAAAAGTCGATATCATTATTATATTTTGTTTGGTTTATTAGGCATATGTTATAACATTCTTTAATTACTAATAGGTTCAAGCACTATAGAAAAGTAGGCAGGTAGACATGCTGTCGACAAACAAACCACATCAATTCGTCAATCAAAATAAATTTAAGTATGCATTTAATAATGAAGTATGCATTTTAATAATGATATAATACAGGTATCTTATTCAATTATCATTACAGTTGTGAGATTATTTATTGCAACACAAGACTTGAAAATATCGAAAATAGCCAGGTGTCCCAATAAATAATATACATTTTAATTAGCTAATTAATCGATCATTATACATACGTACTATTTTACTAACATGTAATTGTCTAGTGATTGAAATATTGCGTGTAAAGCGTTATAAGTTATTTGCAATGTTATAAGTTACATATTTATTTATTTATGACGGCTGAGTTTTTTGATAGCGACAATCTTCAAGTGAGTGGTTTGGTACATCGATTTTCGATTTTCTGGCTTAGTTTGATGTACTGAATCGCCCACTTAAAGGATGTTACTATTAAAACATTCAACCTGTGTAATAAACAATATCGACGATATTGATAATATTTTATCGATATTTCTTTATGCGACATGACATGCTCTTTACTACAGATCTGAGTGAGAGATCGTAACGTTATGAAAGTGCGAAAGGGATGTCATGATTCTAATGATTTTTGGCCCAGTCATCAGTTCGTATGGCGGCGACTATAGTACAGGTCCTGTTGAGGCTTCCCGGAGCACATGGGACTTGCGAGATTCCCTATAGAAGATTGTCTCTGCCACGGCAAGGAGACAGAGCGCGATCACGAATTGTGTTACGAACACACATATAAATTAGACTGAATATTCGACTGCAGATATTGTTCCTGCGATTGTACATAATGTATGCAGGTACTTAATAAATGGAATGGATGAAATTTTTGGAATTAAGAGTTTCAGGATTCCCTAGGTATGTTCATTGGGCTTACTGCATATTATCATTTTAAAAAAATTACAGGTCTTGCAAAATACAAAAATACTCAAAATTTACTAATAAATGGATATTTTTTTGTCTTTTCTATAAATAAATAGTTTTCGATGGGCTAATATATGTTTTTTAGTATCCTCTGGTACGGATAAATAAAATACAAACGGAGCTGCCATGGAATTCACCGACCAAAAATCGGGCCCATCATATATAATTATTATTACACTTCTGGGAGGTGAAGGGTGGATTCCGGACTTACGACCGGCGGTGGTAGGTTTAGGACAGCTGTCTTGCCACATGTGAGCGTTCACCTTACCACCCATTCACTCCCCCTTCGAAGCCATAGAATTTGAGATGCAGAAATTGCAGTTTTAGATAATGTTTCTAGAAAGGAGTTGATTATTTTCCTGGAGAGACCAAGATCTTTAAAAAGGTGAAACAAAGATTTAGCTGGCAGGCCACGAGCGCCTACTTCCACCGCGTGAAGGTGAACAGTGAAGCCGTTCCGGGTGACGGCATTTGCGAGGTCATGGTATTTATTTAATTTGTACTCGTGGTCTTTTGGGATATTTGATTCCCATGGAACAGTTAACTCTACGATAAGAACCATCTTCCGAGATAGAGAGTAAAGAGTTATATCTGGACGCAGGGCTGTGCATCCGAGACTTTCAGGGAATTTATACTGCTTAGAGACCGAATCGACCTCCATAATCCAATCTGAAGCTTTCTCGATTATTGAGAAAGGTTTTGCAGTGAGATGTTTTTTGCCTTTAGAGCCAACCCGCACAAACTGTATTGGGGGTTTGGAGGATACTGTCAAACCCTTGTTGGCACGAGCCACTGAGAGGCTAAGTACCTCGCGAATAACAGCAAGGACTTTGTCGTGGTGGTAAGTGTACCGTCCTTGATCCAAGGCCACCTTGCAGCCAGCTAGAATATGTCTAGCTGTGCAAGGGGTGTTGCTACAAAGGGAACATGAACTATCCTCGGCATAGCTCCAACGAGCGAGGTTACTGGGGTCTGGAGGTGTATGCTGAAAGGCATTTAAATAAAATTTCAGCATCTCTGTCCAGTCATACAACATTACTTTCCAGTGCATTGGAGGAGGAATGCAAAAGTCTCCAATTGTTGTCCAATCATTCTGGCATTGAAGGCCAATAGCGTGAGCCATACTATTGCTGTCGTAATCTCCCCGCAAGAGAGACTTCTTCAAGTCCACATCGCTCATGGTTGTACTGCCATACCCCAACCAGTGCCATTCTGGCTGATTCCAGTAAGGAACTTTTTGTGGAAGTCAACGCGGGCTTGTAGATCATTTGACTCACTACGGCCACTTACTACGTGCTTCGATATTGCCGGATCCTTGGAATTGCTTAGAATCGAATTTTTGGTTATTCTGGAGTTGGCGTAGAGCAGAGAGGGCAGTTTTAGAGCTAGCCCAAAATTGTGTTTGGACCTGAAGAGAGTCGAGGGGTCAGCTGGTTTGGCTAAGGACAACCAGGATTTTAGACTAGCTGTCACCAGTGCATCCAGACGAGACAGTTGGGTTTTGGTGAAATCGTAAATAAGAAAGGGCCATGACAAATGTGAAGTTAGATAGTTGTCATAGATCCAAGCCTTACGAGGGCCAGAAATTAGCAGTGCATCTATCTTTTCCAGGCAACTACTGAAATGTTCTATAACATGATCGCCAGAGAGGTCTTTTCCCTGGCAGGTGATTTTCCTGCCAAGAAATTTGAAGTGGTTATTTGGGTCTATAAGGGCAATAATAGAGCCCTTATAGACCAATTTTGGGTCATAGGACGTAAATTTTGTGCCTATGCGGGCGAGTCCAAGGCAAAACATTTGGAGGGCTTCACTTTTATACAGCCTGACCAGTCGCAGAACAGCTCCACTTTCTGTAATAGCAGGTAAAGCTGCTTGGGCCTCCTGGTGATTAAAGTTAGGTCGTCGGCAAAAGCGAGGCACGACGATGTGTATTGGCCGTCTGTTTTAAAACGGTAACCCCACTTCTTGTCGAACTGGGTCAGGCTTTCCAGCAGTATATTGAAAACGATATTGAATATCGTCGGAGAAAGGCAACAGCCCTGAAACAGTCCAATTGAAGATGATATAGAGCGGGTAGTCCATTCTTGCATTTTGACATGGAACGTCAGACAGTTGTAGTAGGAGGCTACAATGTCACGCACCACAGGTGGGAAGTTGTACCAGCGGAGTGCAAAGTGGAGGAGACTGTGTCGGACTGACCCAAAGGCATTCTCTAGGTCGAGCCAGCATACATTGATTTGGCGTTCGTGCTGTCTCGCATCCTTAATGGCAGCAGCCAAGAGAGAATTGTGCTTGAGGCAGCCTGAGACGCCACTCATGAAGCCTTTTTGTACTGACACTCCAAGGTACTCGTTCCGGTGCATGAATTCGCTCATCCTCATGTGGACTACGTGGGTCCTCATACGTGGTCGAAAAGTATTCCGTGGCCATTTCTTCCAATATTTGGATTTTTCCCTTGGCGGCAGACAAAACCTTTTTGCTGTAGTTAATATGGTTTTTGTCAAACCGGGATTCTTCTTTGGACTTGAGAAATGCTTCTTTGCGCTTGTTGTTTTGCGTTGCTACGGTCTGTATCAGTTTGAGTATAGAGCGGTACGCGCGCGAGAAGTTGTGGCAGAGGGCCTTATCTCTGGCTTTCTTGGCTTCACGTAGCTGGCGACGAAGTAGCCGCTTCTGCCTACGGAGCTTTGCTTTGAATGCGTTTTCTCTGTGAACCGGGTCAACATGGGTAGATTTTGGGTAAACACCCGAGAAGTATTCATGGACCGCCACCTGGAAGGACGACAGTTGAACACTGGCAGGGGCATTACGGTTCACAGAGTGGTCAAGGATTGAAGTTAAATTACTATTGTGAAATTCCCAATCCTCTTTTGCAAGTGAAGGGAATTTTAGAGGAGGGAAAGATATGATTGGCGCAGGTCGTGGAGACCGGTCGGGTGACAAACTGCGGGCAGATGTGGAGTCTAGGGACGTGTGAGGTTCGACTCTGTCCGTGACTCCTTGCGTCGGTTTGAGACACTGCCGTGCAGCGTCGCTATCATCATGCCCAGCAATGTGCTTGTTTAGCCACGCCAGACGTTTATATTTCTTTTGACAGTAAGGGCAAACAAGGTCCGGTATTTTCGCCATGTTGTTTTGTGGGGTTTTGTCTGAGGTAGCGGGAATCTGAAGAGAGTCGAGGGGTCAGCTGGTTTGGCTAAGGACAACCAGGATTTTAGACTAGCTGTCACCAGTGCATCCAGACGAGACAGTTGGGTTTTGGTGAAATCGTAAATAAGAAAGGGCCATGACAAATGTGAAGTTAGATAGTTGTCATAGATCCAAGCCTTACGAGGGCCAGAAATTAGCAGTGCATCTATCTTTTCCAGGCAACTACTGAAATGTTCTATAACATGATCGCCAGAGAGGTCTTTCAGAGAGGGCTCCTGGTGATAAAAGTTAGGTCGTCGGCAAAAGGTCGTCGGCAAATACTAAAAAAAATCTTTCGTAGTTCACAGCCATATTATTGTAATATCTAAACCTGACAAATGGATAAACCGTTATGGATTTATTTACAGAATATAGAGTACTGCACTGTATTCTGCAATGCGGTGCTCTTCCCGCGCCTGCAGGAGTTTATACTGAATCAGGACTGGAATGATCCTAAGTCCAAACTTCAGCAGTGCTGCTTGACGCTTCGCACCATGGAAGGCGGCGAACCCGATATACCCATATACAAGTAAATCTTTCAGTTTAGCTCTGCGAATCGAGTTTTTGTAATGCATGTTTTTGTCGTTTAATTGTTTTGTTTGTGGTGAAAGACCAAATTTGTTTTTTGAAGCTTGCGTGCATAATACTTCTGATGCTGTCATTCATTTCCATTAATAAATTATTTCCTTTCGCTGTGTATTTTATGTTTTAATTAATTTATAAATAATTTAACTCATTTCACTTATGCATAGTTTATGTGAATAGAGTAGTAAATGCTGTTGCGAAAATATATTTAGTTTATAATATTCTAGTTATATTGTATGTTTTGTTTCATTATTGGTGACAGAATTAATTTATCACTGCATTTTAACTGAAAGAATTTGATTTATTGGTTTTTGTATATTTTATATTTAGCATTGGCTGTTAAAAAAAAGATAAAAGAAAAAGTCCCAATATGAAGAATTTTATGTCAAAAAACCAACCAAACCAAAGAATTTTATATCAAAGGAATCATGTAAAAAGTCCTCATTTCTGCTAATTTCAGTTTATCCACAACTTCTGATTTGAAACAAATTGCATCGTAATCCCAAAAATTTGTGAAAATTACTCACAAATTCTGGGATTAACCGATGGAATGCTAACTACCAATCGGTGGTTTTTCGTTGCGACAACTTGCAGGCGGCCAATATCCGTATTTATGCAATTATGTAATTATATGCAAAAAGAGTCGCCTTCATTGAATAAGCCACCATTATACATTAGTATGCGTGCACTAACACCCCCTACAAAGAACATTTCGAGGGTTGAAAACATGCCGCCGTTTCATTCCCATGGTTAGCTTTCTAAGGGTTAAGACGTTTAGGAAATTTGCAAGTTCAAACTTCAGAAGGTCATTGATGGTTTTAGCCATTCATTTGAATATTTAGCACTTTTCTAAATCATTTTTGTAATATTTTTAAGGCCCAGTAGCAGGCGACAGGCACCTGCCGTAAGCTTGATATTAGCATTGTTACAAACGATTCTGTTATAAATTATGTTATATGGATAGGTAGCCAGAGACCAAATGTACGATGTAAACAAATATTTACACTGATATATTCTGTGCAGCGAGATAGCCATGAACGAAATTAGGTAAAAACGAGCCAAATTGATATATTCCTTTCAGATCTAAATATATAATTTACATATAATTTCTAATATAAAAATTGTAATATCAAGCTTTTGCCTGTGCTTATGTTATTCTTCAGGTTTTGTGTCTGACCAAACTAACCTGGTTTGATGCAAAGATTTAGCAATAATTTAATAAAGTTTTTTTTTAAAAGGGTTATTGAATGCTTGGGCCCTACCAACACGAGAGTATATACCGTGGCAGTTTACTTCCGAGGCAACAGGCTTGCCACCGCGGCCGGTCATTCTATCCAGGAAGCCGAAATGAACGCTGCTAAAAATGCACTGGATAACGGAAAAGGTATTATTTATTATTATTATTATTTATTCTGGACAGGCCGCTTTGCTGATACGTCCAGATCAGATCTTGTAAAGCTAAACAATTATAACAATATAATGTAAACAGTATTAACAAGTTTTTAGGTATATATCAAGTCTGTTTTTAAATTGATTGACAGAGATTGCACTAATCACTTCAAATGGTAGTTTATTCCACATGTCCACCACTCTATTTGGTAACATTCTTTATGTAACATTTTTTAATGTACAATTTTGCAACCGTTTTTTACACATGGCTTCGATGAGCATACATTTTGCCCATCCGTATAGATTAGTAGTTCAGGTTATTGCATGACGTTTTTCTCATTTTGCAAAATAAGCTCGGCTTTTCTTTCTAAACGCCTTTGAATTTAACCCCTGGGTGGCCAAAAACGCCGAACGGTGGTTGCGGTGGTTAACAGATCCGCGCGTAGCCATTTCGACCGGCCTCCATATATATTACATTAAGGCGCGGTCTTATCGCAAATCACCAAATAGTACCATTTTTGAACGTCTAGTGCGACGTGACAAAGTTAAAATACAAAGCTGACAAAAATACTGTAGATAGATAAAGAAACTAAAAAGACTTATAAATGAAAAGAATTTTGAAAAATAGTCTAGTTTTTCAACAAAAAAACGCACAAATAATCCCTCTATAAAAACTTTGACATCGAAATTCTCACAATTTTTAAAGGCGACAACATTTTTTTTTTACGAAATAAATAGCCTGACTGGAGTTCTAAACGTATCTGAAGCCACTTTTTTAATTTGGTTTGTAAATTTTGAAATACACCAAAAATTGTCGTTATATAAGGTGCTCACATCGCGTCGTCTCTTCAAACACCGAGCAACGCTCGGATGGGACGGTCGTCTCGGCCGCTCTGCATTAGCGTATTCTGGTCGCTATTCAGCGTATTTAATGGAAATAAAATCGCAAGCTGACGTGCACCTGGGCTTTTAAATAGTGCATATATTGTAAATAGTGATGCTTTATCAGAATAAATAATTGGGAAAAAAATAAAAAACTTAAAAAATCCTTCGTGAGAAAACGACATGGACCTAAGAAAAATGATAGATCGTTTGGGTAAGTAAAGCATGATAGTATACCTTAATCATATGAAATCAAAATTCTTTATTACATTTTCAATAAGTACATTATTTATGTTAATAAGCCATCCTAACTAGGCCTCGCCTGTACTGAGGTAGGTTTAAAGTTATTTATGTGGTGTAGTTTACGGTATATAGAAGTCAATTTTTATTGATTATTGTATTGTAAAATCAATGCGAATTTACTCAGCATCTACTAAATTGAAAAAATGACTAGTTGCACTTTAATTTGCTATAGATAGTCTACATTACACCGAGAACTAAAGGTTGACTGGCGCTAGTAAATGCAAAACTTGCATATAAATTATTGTATGATACCGCATTTTTGTCATTTACCCATTTTATATTTCTCTTAGATCAAAGAAGCGCAAAGTCAGTGATACTGATATTGGCCAACCGAGTACTTCAGCGGAACTAGTGCACGGAGAGTAAGTATCAATCATTTTGTGAGATACCATATTATGTTTAGTCTATTTAGTAAGATTCATCAAAATCGGTTTAGTAGTTTCGAAGATATGCACTATTATGTGTATTACCGGACATACTAGACAAGTGCCTAGTCAATCCATGGCGTATTTATGAGCAAATAACGACAAAATATGATTGTGATGTGATGTGATGTTGGTTCCCAAAAATATCGGAACCAGTTGGATCACCACTTCAAATCAGAAATCCGGCAAGTTGTTGAGACCGTACGTGGTGCCGTACTTGGCGGATATTTTTATATATTTACGTATATTTACTTGAATCATGGCTTGAAGATTCCTTGACTATTATCGTCAGGATGGTAGTATACGTTATTTTTAAAATATCATATCTGTCAGTTTGTCTTTCTATGTTTTTTTTTTCATAATTTCCTCAAGCAGAAAATCCTTTTTTATAGAAATCCGGCTGGTGAAACATATTACGGGATTGAACCAGAACAAGAACATGACTACACATCTGTTGACGGAAGGAGAATCGTAAATATATTGTACTTTTTTACTAAGCTTAAAGATATTTCAAAACACAGCAGTCTTTTTAACTGTGGTATTCAATGTCTGAGTTTTGTGGGAGAAAAGAGAATCGGATTAATATCAAAGTTTAAATTTAAGTGCGACATGTGTGGCTTGGTTTTTTTTATTAACTCTAGACAATCCTGCATGTACTGAAAATTTCAGACAAATGTTGGTGCTGTAATAGGAATAGTATCTTCAGGAATAGCCTATTCGCAATTTGAAGAGATATCGTCATCTATGAATGTACCTATATTTTCAGAAAGGTTCTTTGCTAAAACGCAAGATAAAGTATTCGATGAGTGGGAGACGACGGCTGTAGAGGAAATGGATGCTGCTGCAGAGCGTGAACGCCAGGCTGCCATCGCTGAGGGAAGAGTCAAAGATGGAATACCGATAATTGATGTATACGCTGATTGATGTATACCGACATACCACTTGGGCGGGGTGCATGGCCAAGCTGATTTCTGGACGGTGTTTTTCATCTGATTCATCATATTTTTTTATGTATATGCTTATGACATACTTATGTAAATTAGGATATTATTAAAGATAATATTATAATTACGGTATCGCCGGTCGTTTTTTGGAGGTTTCCTATCCGGACTTAAACGCTCTCATTGATCAGTGATTTCGTGTGACTTCATATTGCTTAAAATTCTTAGTTTACGGATTTTATATATTGTTGTTTTTAAATATGCATCACACATTAAGTGTAAGCGTTTAAGGCAATGGATACCGTTATTTCCTTCTCAATGAGTCATATTAACGTATACAATAAAGAAAAACTGACTCTTTTGCTGTTATTTTACTGATCCTTCTACTGTCTTGTACATTGTGTTAACAGTCTTTTTCAAGTCTTTTTTGATGCCCGGGCTAGAAGATAATCTTTTGGCACTAATAGTCACCTTATGTGATATTTTTAACTCATAATATATCCATACTAGGAAGGTGCCCCTTAAAAACCGCTGTAATTCAAGTGCGACACTAATGGAGTGACTGTCCTTTCGATGATCGTTAAACAAACAAAAAAGAGGCACGGTAATTATTTATACAAGATTGTGAGCAAAAACAATTAGAACCGTCAACTATGTCTATGTACAGGAAAATTTTCTGTACGGAGTTCAACTACTCGTTCTTAACCCCTAAAAAATACCAATATGATTTCTACTTAAATTATGAATCAAGTACCACGGATGAAAAAGCAAATATGAAGCCCCAGTATAAAAGTCACATAAAAAACAAAGAAATCAGCAGAAATATTAAACAATCCGACAAGGAAAGGGCAAAAACAGACAAAACTTTCAGCGCAGCTGTGTACGATTTACAACAAGTACTCCAATGCCCTAAATCGGAAGCGTCTCAGCTTTACTACAAGCGAAAGTACTCTGTCTACAACTTCACGATATATGCTACCCAATAAGGCTACTGTTATATGTAGCATGAGTCTATCGCCCTGAGAGGATCATGCGAAGTCGGAAGCTGCGTGTTGTCCTTCATCCGACAAAAGATGTCGGAAGGCGTGTCACAATTCACATTTTATTCGGATAACTGCGCTGGACAAAACCGGAACCGGATTATATACTGCCTGTATATGTTCTGTGCATACTACAATCTCCAGCATCTGTCCCGGAGGCCTGTAGCAACCCAAACAGGCTGCTAACCTTCTGGGACAGCCTGGGTTGGCTGGAGTAACATAAATAAAACATGAGCCACGCACAGCGGCCCAATCAAGAGGCCAAGTGCGGGAAAAAGCCCAGATAAACTAAACTAAACTAAACTATGTTTTGTGCAGCAACAATGAACTGCAAGATACGTCATGTGTTTTTAGAAAAGGGACACACACAAAATGAGGGTGACTCAGTCCATAGCGTGATTGTAAAAGCAGCAAGGAAAATTCCAGTATTCACGCCTAGCCAATGGTACTCCATTGTTAGAACTGCCTGTAGAAAAAAGCATATATAAGTAAAGGAAATGGGAAATAAAGACATCTTTGACTTGAAAGATTTGTTAAAAAACACAATAAAAACTGGGACAAAGATGAAAATGGATGTAAAGTATCCTGGAATAAAATAAAACAGCTGAAGATAAATCCAGAAAACCCAAACAAAATACAAATAAACTATGATCTGGAACATATCTATAACGCTATCAAAGTTAACACAGTAGAACGTTGTCGGTGGCCGATCCAGAAATTAACAGATGCTCAATTGAAGCAATTAAAAATGACGGCCTTACCGGGTACCTATCAAAAGACAAACTAGCCGATTTGATGTATCTTTGTCGGGAAAAGATAATTCCTGCTGAATATCATACATTCTATGAAGGACTACATACCACATCTCTGGAAGCGCATAACAAAACCGATGAAAGTGAATGAAAAAAATACTATTTAGGCTTTTATCTTTGTTAGTAAATGTTTTATATATCATTTAAATACAGAATATTATTTAAGAATTCGAATGTGTAATATTTTTAACAATAATATTTTTTATATTGCATTTTTTTAATAATTTATCATAATTCGATATTATCCTAACTGAGAAATCAACAAAAAAATATTTTCAATAGATAAATTTTCTGTAAGCAGAATGAATGATGAGGTAGGATAGCTGTTATTTGAAAATTTCATCTAAAATCATTTCTATTTCTGTGCAGAACAACAGATAAGATAGTACTGATATCAGTTATAATAAAGCAGAATTATCCTATCTACCCAAAATGCTATTTAAAATAAACATTTTGCATATTAAATTTCATAAAAATAAAGCTTTTAATAAACTATTCAAACTATAAAAAAATCAACTCTTAAGAATTATTCATATTAAAGATAAAAAGAAAATAGAAGAATAGAGAAGGAGAATAAAGTTTAAAAGTGCTCTCCTGACAAATTTGAATAAATCGAGTTAGGCTAGTTCTGCAATTATGGGACGAATATATGTATGTGCATAAGGTCCTATCTATGCGTTTTATAAATGATGATGTTTCCCGAGCTCCCAGGCGCCAGCCTGCGGCCGCGCAGCGATCGACCGTTGCGCGCAGTAGCATTCCAAACGGACAAAAATTGTACTATTTTGTGATGTTTCTGATTATTTATTGCGGTCAGGCCGCGTCTTAATATATGATATACATGACTAACAAGATTAACATGTGTGACTAACAAGATTAAACAAGATGTGTATGTGTGTGTGTGTGTGCAAGCGTGCGTGCGTGCGTGCGTGCGTGTGGGAGCACGCGCGCGCGAATAAAGAACTACAGGCTAAAAAATGGCTCAGAAAAAACTGAACTATAGTCGTGCTTTTGCCAAAAACTCAATATTAAAAGCGCTAAAGCTCATTTTGTTGTAGTAAAAAGGTATCATTACATATTTTTACATATGTCGCTGGGAAATTTGATAAATATACTGCGAAAATTAATAAGAAGGATATTTTATTGAAAATTTTCAGTAAAATTTTGAAACAATTTAGAAATATATAAAAATAAAAAGTCATAAGTCTACACAATTTATATAAAAATGTAGCTTAGTTATCGCTCGTCAGAGAATAATATACATATTTTAACTTAAACGATGTTTTATTACTAATTTATAAATAAACAAAAATTACCCCTTGCGTCCACGACCATGCAGGAAACCCACTCTTGGAAGAATGTCTTTTCTGCTAGGTGTCGCTTCTAAAAGATTAAATGAATTGTGGCGAAGGTGGCATTTTACAAAAAAAACGCAGCGGACTAATTAGGTTAAACTCCACGCAATAACAGGATGATCAAATACAGTTTCTTACATCTTTTTTATTGTTTGCAGAGCTATTCCCCCAGTTGGATCATCAGAAGCGAGTCATAGCCGAACGCATTAAAAGTCATCGGCGCTCCCGAAACCAAAAAGCGAGGAAGAATGGCAAAGATCTCAACAGAGCGGCTGGGAGCAAGGATTGCGACGGTCAAAACAAGAAAACAAAGGCACCGAACTACGATCTGCTCAATGAGAATTTACCAAAGGCCTACATGCACGGGAAGACTTGGGAGGATGAGGGTGATGATTCCAGCGATGCAGAAAGCGTCAAAAGCTATGAATCAACAAAATGGCAAGCCCGTTCTAGGAGCACAAGCTTTACTAGCACAAGTACCGAGAGTGGAAGCGAAGACAAGAATGAAGACACTGATTTGGATTGTACATCTGATGATTCGCTGTCTTCCTCTCCAGTTCAAGGCAAAACTGCAACAGTTGCAATCGATATTCTTGAAGAATTCAAAGGACGCTCGCTGAAACTACGCAGTGAGGATGAAGTCGAGAAAGAAAATGTTGAAGCAAAGATTGACGAAAGTGTCATAAACGTCGAAGAACGGGCCAAAGTAAAAGCCAAGAAATTTAAGGAAGAAAAAATCCAAAAAAAGGACAAAGAAAAAGTTGACAAAAAGGTTGAAGAGCAGGTCGAAGATAATGTTGAAGAAAAAGTCAAAGAAAATGTTGAAAAAAAGGTAAAAGGAAAGATTGACGAAAGTGTCATGAACGTCGAAGAACGGGCCATAGTAAAAGCCAAGAAATTTAAGGAAGAAAAAATCCAAAAAAAGGACAAAGAAAAAGTTGACAAAAAGGTTGAAGAGCAGGTCGAAGATAATGTTGAAGAAAAAGTTAAAGAAAAGGTTGAAAAAAAGGTAAAAGGAAAGATTGACGAAAGTGTCATGAACGTCGAAGAACGGGCCAAAGTAAAAGCCAAGAAATTTAAGGAAGAAAAAATCCAAAAAAAGGACAAAGAAAAAGTTGACAAAAAGGTTGAAGAGCAGGTCGAAGATAATGTTGAAGAAAAAGTCAAAGAAAAGGTTGAAAAAAAGGTAAAAGGAAAGATTGAAGAAAAGTTAAAAGGAAAGATTGAAGAAAAGGTCAAAGGAAAGGCTGAAAAGGAGGTCAGAGTAAAAGATGAAGATAAGTTTGTTAAAAAAGTGAGAAACAAAATTGAAGAAAAGGCTGAAAAAAAGGCAGAAGAAAAGATCAAAGAAATGGTCAAAGATAAGAGCAAAGGAAAGACTGAAAGAAAGGTCAAAGAAAAAGATGTTGAAAAAGTGAGAAACAAAATTGAAGAAAAGGCTGAAAAAAGGGCAGAAGAAAAGATCAAAGAAATGGTCAAAGATAAGAGCAAAGGAAAGACTGAAAGAAAGGTCAAAGAAAAAGTTGTTGAAAAAGTCAGAAACGAAATTGAAAAAAAGGCAGAAGAAAAGATCAAAGAAATGGTCAAAGATAAGAGCAATGGAAAGACTGAAAGAAAGGTCAAAGAAAAAATTGAAAGGAAATTCAAAGAAGAGATTGTAAAAAAGGTGAAAGATAATATCAAAGAAAAGATGAAGGATAAAGAAAAAAATGAAGAAAAGTTCGAAATGGAGAAAAAAGTTAGTAATGTGGTTAAGGTCTTACCTTCCAATTATTATGATTTCGTAGCATCTTATAAAAAGCCGAATCCTGATCTAGAGGAAGGTGAAATTGAATCTGATTAATTTTTCTTCACGGGGAAAAAACCAGGACTTAATATTTGCAGCAAGGCCTTTTTCGGCATATGGTTTCCCTGCATTTATCTACCTACAAGGCGGTTCAAAAAAGATGTGCGAAAATTGAAAATGTGAATTTATTAGAAGAGTAGTGTATTATTTTTACAATTGGTCAATCACGCTGTTCTAGTTTGGTGATCCCGGCGAGGTAGTAATCTGCGCTAAGGCCTGCATAATAGGCCTCGGTTTCACGCATGACTTTAAAATTCGTTGAAAATTTCTTTAAGTTTGGAAACAGATAATAATCCAAGGGTGATAGTCGGGCGAATATGGCAGTGGGGTACAAATTTGTATTGCAATTCTAATGGTTTTCCCGTTGCCAATTCAAGCATTACAATGTGAAAACGCATTGTCATGGTGAAACAAAACCTTTTTATATGCCTATAAATGAAGACGCAACTTCCACATTTATTCCATTAGATGGCCAAGTAGCGATCCATACTAGGCGTCAGTGATGGTTCTACCCTTTTTCAATTAATCAGTGAAGATGATGCTCCTTGCGTCGCAGAAAACGGTCTTCGTGACCTTAACGACTGACAGGACCTTTTGCCTTCATTAATGCGGTTTCGCCGATGACTACTCAATACTTCAAATGCAGTTCCGTCTCTGGGGTATAGATCCGTATCTATTTTCCATTGTTATAAATCGTTGAATAAATTTGTCGGGATTTTTTATAAACAGCTTTAAGTTCACTTTACAAATCTCCACGCACTTCCATTTTTGATCCGCATCGATCAAGTGCGGCACCCACCTGGCCAAAAGCTTTCTTTTCTGCAAATGTTCATGTAAGACATTTTCTAACACCATTTTATGGATTTTTGATATCATTTCTGGAGTAGTAACGTCAGACAGCCATCCAGAATGTTCGCCGTCTTCTGTGCTTATATGACTACTTCGAAAATAGCCAAACCATTCTGATCTAAGGAGCAGATTCCCCAAAATGCATATGGAGCATGGATTTGGTTTCCGAACCGTTTTCTATTTTAAAAAATGATATTTAAACCAGTCGAACGCCAACAATGCGTATTATGGCATTTTGCATCGTTTGACAGATTCACAAGTAGCCCTTTCGACTAGCCCCCACATAAAATATATAAATATCCCCCCCACATATATATATAATATAAATATAAAATATAATAATATATAGAATATCCATGACTAACAAGATTAATTATTACGTAACAAAAGGGAATTCATGAAAACTGATATTGTTAGTATTTATCTTAAAAATTGACCAAAAAGTTGCAGTGTAGTTTCTTGCATGCAAAGGCTGACTTCCAATCGGTTAATCACCACTAGGAATTCCTTTTCAGCCATGTTGATAACTCGACGCAACTCGGTGGACTGAAACTTGCGCGGGTTGACGAGTTTTGATTGTGACAAGTTAAAAATTGCACTGTGCACTGTGTTTTGCGGTGGGCAAAATTTTTAATGACAACGCCGTCTCTTTTATTTTGCATGGACTTTTCGAACCGCCCTCGTATGTAGGTTCGCAGCACCTTTAGGTTGTGCTACGAATATGACAGCAGCCGTTTGATACTTAACCTTTCGGAAGCCAGCTTTCGCACGCAAAAATGGTGCCGCACATTTTTGGTCAATTTTGTTTATAAATACTAACAATATAATTTTTTTAATGAATTATTTCTTGTTACCTAATAATAAATCTTTTTAGTCTTGTATATTATACAGAGTGGTATTACTGCACGGGCATTTTTTTGTGGGTGAATCAGTACAACGAAGTAAGCAACTTTTGATAAAAAATTTTGAAAAAAAAACTGAAATATATATTAAAGAAATCTTTTTTTTTAAATTTTTAAATAGTGTGAAAAGCTATGACCACGATGCGCTATCTATCTGACTACAATGTCGCTAATATTGTTTATTTACGCTAGGTGGTGCAGTGCGCTCAAACGCTTCTCAAACCTTTATTTAAGTCAACTTCTTCAAATTTAAATAAAATCTAAAAATATTTTTTTTCCAAAAAAAAACTAAAAAAAATCAAAAGTTGCATATTTCGTTGTACTGATTCACCCACCAAAAAAAATGCCTGTGCAGTAATAACTCCCCATATATTTATATAATACATATGGAGATGGGGGAAATCGCTACGCGCAGATCTGTTAACCACTGCAACCATCGATTGGCGTTTTTGGCCTCCCAGGGGTTGTTAAACAAAGGCATGTTTTTAGACACTTTGCATTTTTGACCTTTTAGTTGCCGATACAGTATTTCACTACACCACTTATTAGGTATATAAGTTGAGTTGTAAAAATAGTGATTTTATAGTTTTTAATTTTTTTCCTCACTTTTCATGAAGATGTGGGGTAAGATACATACATATACACGGTTTTAAAAACAAATTCATATTGCATAGAAGATCAAAAAGTAATAGGGACCTATATCATACGAATTCAATAAATTTTGTTTTTTAAAATTTTGAATGATTATTTGGTTACAAAATGTTAGTAAATTTTTAATTTAAGTAAGTAATTGTAAGTTAATTTCAATTTATGCTCGGGACCACCCTAAAAATCGCCCCTGGTCATTAAAAACTTCTCATACTTACTGTGATACTGATAGTTATATTGATTGTAATCAGAAACTATGCATAATATCACAGTGAACAGAACTAACAGTGTGCCACGAATGTTCTCGCTTAGTGCAATCGGGAGGTTGGGAGCAACGAGCGGTAGGGGATCTGATTCCATAGAGTGCCCAGTGAAGCGGTCTGCTTGCGACTTGTTTACCATGTCGAACCTGTTTATAATTAAATAGTGGTAATACCTACTGGCAGCAGGGAGGGAACAACCCGTCAAGGGCTGTATTTTCAATAGATCAACGGCGCTGTCAAACTGGTAGTTCTATTTACACTGTGCTAATATTAAGATTAATCATACGAAAAATCTGTCAATCACTCTTTTGTGTTCACTCATTTTTTTCATCCTATATTGCTATAACCTAGTCTATATTATGATTATGTATTCTATCCAATATTAATTATAGAAATTAGTGTTAAGGTCATTTGTTGCCAATAATTTTTGTATATAATGTTTTAGTGGTGTTAAAAACAGTTACATTTCCTAAGTAAAAAAAGAGAAAAAAGTAGTTGTTTTATTTATTTTTCACTCTAGTGAAGTATCTTTGGTTCCGCCTGCGACTGGTTAAATAACTATCATATTTTATATGGACACCAATTCAGCGACACTAACAATTTTCAGGACCCTCCTCCACTTACAAAAAAAAACACAGCAGGATGTCTATATTCAGCTTTGGAATGATAATTCCTTTGATTGGATTTTATCCGGAAAAAATCACAATCGCCTTGTGCTTCTCTCGCCTCGAAAAGATAATAGTATTATTAGGTGCTTAAGTTATGGTGCTCCTAAACGGGCCGCATTTTCACTGCAATATATGGCTGCAATAATGGCTGCTATACTAGCAATATACGGCAATATTTTTAGTATCTCCTGTCCATTTAGCCACACACGTTTCGTATGGCTGAAGCATTTTTATTAGTTGCCGGCATGTTGCTGGACGATCACTTTGCAATCAAAAATACTGCAATATTGCCGCCAGCATTATTGTTGTTTCGTTTTGCGTCATAAGTTCGTCCGGCAAATTTTAGATATTCATTTGTATTCATATCATCTGATCAATTTTTTTGATCTAAAAATATTATCTATTCTGATTTGTCGTCATATCATCATCATCATCATTATCAGCCGGTAGAAGACCACTGTTGGACATAGGCCTCCCCTATAGAATGCCATGACGAGCAGTATTGAGCCGCCTCCATCCACCTACTTCCTGCGACCTTGGCTATGTCATCGGTCCATCTTGTGGGGGGCCGTCCCACACGGCGTCTACCGGTTCGTGGTCGTCATTTGGAGAACCTTTTTTCCCCAATGGTTGTCGGTTCTGCGAGCTATATGGCCTGCCCATTGCCATTTCAAGATGGCAATTTTACAAGCTATATCAGTGACCTTGGTTCTTCTGCGGATTTCCTCATTTCGGATCCTATCACGCAGTGAAACTCCAAGCATTGCTCTCTCCATGGCTCGTTGCGCAACTTTGATCTTGTGTGTGAGGCCAATAGTTAGCGATCACGTCTCAGTGCCGTATATCATCACTGGCAACACGCACTGATTATATACATTTGTCTTGAGGTTCTGCGGTATTCATGACGAGAAGATATGGCGTAATTTCCTGAACGCTGCCCAACCGAGTTGGATTCGCCGGCAGACCTGCTTGTCGAAGTTGAGTCTGCCTGGTTGGATCGTTTGACCCAAATAAACATACTGGTCGACTGCTTCAATAGTATCGTTCCCAACATGTACCGATATGGGTGCGACATGGCCATTCGACATGATTTTTGTCTTACGCATGTTCATTTTTAGACGTATTGAGGTCTCTGAGCTTTGTGCCGAGGTTCTCCATCGATTCCGCCATGATACACATCATCGGCGAATCGGAGGTGAGTGATGTATTCGCCATTGATGTTGATGCAATATTCGTCCCAGTTGAAAAGCTTGAAAACATCCTCCAATGCAGAGGTGAACAGTTTCGGAGAAATAACATCTTCCTGTCTCACCCCCTTTTGCAATTGGATTGGATTTGTGCCTTGATCCTAAGGTCGGATACACATCGTGGCCTTGTTATACAAACACTTCAACACTTCGATGTACCTGTAGTCTATTTGGCACCGCTGTAATAAACGGAACAAGGCCCAGGTCTCGACTAAATCAAAGGCTTTTTCGTAGTCCACAAACGCTAGACATAGCGGCCGATTATACTCTTTAGTCTTCTGTATGATCTGCCGTAGTGTGTTGATGTGGTCTACGGTACTAAAGCATTTACGGAATCCGGCTTGTTCGCGAGGTTGGAAGTCGCCGAGCCTACAAGCGAGACAATTTGTAATTGTTCTTGAAAACAGCTTAAATACGTGCCTCAACAGCGAATATCGTCGATATTCGCTGTCGTCATATACAATTGTGTGAAATAATTGATAATATTTATTAGTGTATTGAAATGTTTATATACCTACATCATTAATAGATAAATGTATTGTGAATTTATTATTAACTGTGAATTCATACGGAGATGATCTTTCAATTTGTATTCATATCATCAAATACATTCAGGTTAAAATGTGTATTAGAGATCCAAGTAAGGTCAAATCCACATTCTCGCCTTATTTTTTGTTTATTTTTTTAAAGCAGTATAAGCCGCCACGACAAGTATGATTTCGTCGGCCATTAGCATTATAGTCCAGTCTAATTAGGGTTTCACCCCGGAATGAGAGATAATAAGCTGGAAACTTGTATACACCTTCATTTTTTCGTTCTGTAAGTTGTCTCAAAAGTCTCATAAAATCTCGTGTCTGCGTCGTAAGTTTTTCAAGGTCAAAGGTCACAAAAATCGTTTTTTCGCGATTATTTAGGTTTCTATAACTCCAATTGTGTTAACATTTATGGTCAAAATTATAGAGCATAAAATATGCGACAAATTTTGTACCAAACATTTTTTTATGCGCTCATCCGTTTTTGAGATAGAGGGCGGGTGAGCGCGCAGCGCTCAGCCATACATACTGTAATTCAAGGTCAATTGTGAATCTCGGTGAATAATGCCCTGAATAAAGTTATTAAATCAATAAATTATGATTAACAATGAATAATTTGTATTATTTATTAGTTAATACATGTTATTTAATAACATTTTACATGGTATATCTAATATAATCATTTAATATTGCTTACCTACTTTGTGTAATTCAAAACTCATTTTTTTGGTAGTAGTCTTTATTCATTCATTTAATAAAATACTTATTGTATATCCTAATTTTATATTAATTTAGTGAAAGTAGATTTTAAGTAGAAATAACACAAGTACTTAAATATGTATATTTTTTTTCTTTATTTAGCAGCTGTATATTTCTTACACTTTAAATTGAAGTGGTGAACATATTTTACAAATATTTAAACATGTAATGTTATCTCTTTTTTCATTTGAATCTCTTGCATCAACGTGTTGTTCAGCAGAATCTAGCGAAATGTTACAAAACTTCTCAATTCCTTCACAAATTGTATTTGTATCGTACATAGTATAAACCTTGTTACATAAAACACTCTCTTGAGTACTTCGATCTCGAGATACTCCTTCTTTTGTCTTCATAGAGTTTATAAGACTTTGTTCGCTTACCATATCCGCCCATGTACCAGAATTGATTTTTTCTGTTCGTTTTATAGTTAAGAATCCATTTTTAAAGTTTTCAAAAGTCTTTCCATCCATTGTATTTTCCAATTTCATCATATCTTGAAGATATAAATGAGCAGTTTTCGCATATAAAAAGTGACCACCGTGAAAATACGGCGAGGCTTATTCTCAGTAGATGGTGCTCGATTCACGAAATGAGTATAGCAAACGGTATGGTACTTTCCTTCAGCTGCGATCAAGTCATACTCATAAAGTACACGATCTTTGACTAATTCTCCTAAGGAATCCATTTGTTTTTCTGTTCTTTTGATGACATTATCTTTAAATTCCAGAGTACTTATACGTTACTGATCGTGCATCGGTACTTTTCTTTTTTTTTTACTCTGCTGCTCCATCAGCTGTTTGGCCACATAATAAACAGTTTTTTGAAATCAAACACTTCATTCCTTTTTTTACGAAATACACTGGATGATGGTAAAGGTTTACCTTCTTCTAGGCATCGTTTCGATGCTGCTATGGAATTTTTACTAATGTACACTTTTCGACACTCAACATGCACAATCAGAGAGGTTAAAGTAGGTATGTAAGAAGTCTATGTGACCGTCATTTCTTTCGATTCTTGCAGTTTTTCAAGTTTTCAAGCCACACACTACATTAACAGAATCACTTTCTAAAAGTGATTTCTCACAAATAAAACACAAATCAGCAATAATTTTCAAAATCGTACGTTCGTCGTTGCCAAGGTCTAAACGAAACAATGGGACATCTGTCTCAAGATCTAATTATAAATAAAGAAGGTATAGATTCTCAGGTATCGATTTCATAGAAAAAGGACGTATTATAGGGTTCCGCTTTCCCAGTTATAAACCTAATAGAAAAATAAGTATTTAAGGGTTTACACATTTAAAGGCAAAATACTTAATTACTTTTGTACTTAAAATCTATTTTAAATAAATATTTATATATTATTGATATATAATAAGTATTTTCTTTAATGAGTTTTTAATAACACAAAGTAGGTAGGTAGGTAAGTCCTAGGGATTTCGTCCTGGGACTCTCGAGTCTCGAAATCCCGGGGGGTCTCGAAGGTTTCGACTTCGAGACCGATACCGAGAGCGATATTTTTTTTCCGGGACTTCGAGAGTGCTCTTAAACTTTTTGGAACGAGTACTTTACCTTCCTAATAACTCCCATTAATACTCAATATCATTAAAAGCATAGATAGCAAAACTACGTTTAAAAGTATCTGCATACGCGCACCGCACGGTAGGTAGTTATTATTTTATAGCAACCGATACCAAGAACAGCGCTACAATGAATGAATCCATAATAAAGCTTTACCAAAGATTAGATGACAGTTATGTTACGCAACAGTCTCCACAAACCTCAATTACACAGCCAGAAGATGTTAAAGAAGAAACACCACAAGAAGAGCTGGAACGTGAGTTGAGGAAGGCACTCAGTTGCCCCAAAGCGCGTACTGTGGATAACACTGATTTGGATCTGACCATCAATATAGAAAAAGCTTTGTATGATATTGGTGCCCTTAAAGGCAAATACCCATTACGTATACACAAATACTTGCTGACTGTAACACCAACAAGCGTAGAGGCCGAAAGAGCTTTTTCGTCTGCAGGCTTATTTTGTAGCCGCCTCCGGTCACGCTTGTCTGATGAGATGATTTGTGCCCTAAGTGTTCTTCGAACACATTACTTTCGCAAGCAAAAATAATGTTTCGACAGCACTACTACTATTTTACCACTGATTTTTAATAAAGTATGTCCCAAATACTTGTATTTTCATTTAAATTGATTATTTTGAAATTTAATTAAAAAAACATAGCTAGTCTCGAATCGCTCGAGAGTCCCGAGACTAGGTTTTAAAATGCGAGACTGGTCCCGGGACCAGAAACTCACCGAGACCGAAATCGCTAGTAAGTACTATTAAATGAATATATTAGATATACCTACCTATGTAAAATGTTATTAAATTCAATGTTTTACCTAATAAATAATACAAATTATTCATTTCTAATGATATTGAAATGATTTAATAACTTTATACAGAGTATTATTCACCGAGATTCACAGTTGACCTTGCATTACAGTATGTATGGCTGAGCGCTGCGCGCTCTCAGCCCTACGCCCTCTATCTCAAAACCGGTTGAGCGCATGAAAAAATGTTTGATACAAAATTTGGCACAAATCGTATGCCTTACATTTTTATCACATATGTTAACGTCATTGGAGCTATAGAAACCTAGATAATCGCGAAAAACCAATTTTAGTTTAATCCGGGTCGGATAAAAACTCTGGATTTGTGTAAAGAACATACAAACATACATCCATTATATAGATAGTCATAACTAATGCTGATTTGTATGTTAAGAAATATAGATACCTAGTTGCTCTAATTAATCTATAAGATATGTTTAAGATTAGATATACGTAGGTACATGGGGCAGGATAGGTCAACTAATGTTTAAAGCTAATTATCAAAGCTTAAATGAATTAAATAAAGCTTTATTCGGAAATTAATACACCATTACGAGGTTTGCTTTTATTCTTCATCTAAGAAAACAAATCAAAAATGGTTTCATTTTGGAACCATTTTTCATTTGTATATATAACCGACCTCTTTTGGTGGTTGGTTATAATTAAAAAAAACATTTTCCCCCATAAGTGGGGCAGAATGGGGTAGCGTGTTCCCCTGCTTCAATTTTAAACTTATGATAGAACTTTTGTTTCCTTTATCAATAAATGGCTATTTATTATAAATAATAAAAAGTATGCTAAAATCGAAGAAGAATTAATAATGGTAAATCAATCTGAACGTACTAACAGAGTAGTGTCACGCATATCTACACATTTCAATTATGATTAAAACTTTCATTCATTTTCATTTTAGTGTCGCTGTGCAGAGGTCGTGAATGTCAGATTATAACGATTCAGTATAAATTTAAACGGCAGAAACTGTTAACGTTTCATTGCTTCATATATAACGCCTCGTTTCATATATTTGTATCCGATTAAAAACGATTAAATTCCATTGGAATCGAAAATTAATCATATTTAAAGAAAGTCTCGGTATGTGTCGGACCACGTCTAAAATCATAATAAATCTTTTGTCGAGGCGTTGTTTAAAAGAAATCGTATTACACAAGGTAACCTTTCCCTTTTACACATTACTGCAAAAATTGGTCGTTTTGGTATCGGTATCCCAGACTTCCTTTTAATCGCATCTGGAGCACATCACCGCAGAAAGGTTTCATAAAATCATAACGTTTTTGCAGCAATCATGAAAGCACCCCCTGCCATTTCAGTCGACGGCTGTTATAAAGTATCGAATCGGATATCGATGAATAACAAGTAGAGTGCGTCCAGGGAACGCGGAATACCCTTTTTATTTTGTATATTATATTACCATATTTATATGTGTATTTTTAGACCCGCTCGTTAACTTGGGTCGGCGCAACTCTCGGTTCAACCCCCATCCGGTAGCCTTCTCGTAGAAGGGCGAACCTGGTAAGGACTCTGTTTCTCCCGCCACAGCAGGTGAATCAGCTTCCCGGGGGATGTCCTCCGGGCGCTGTTGGGCGGTTTGCGCATCTTGCGGCGTCAGCCAATCGACTGTGCACTCCGGCGAATAACAGAAGGGGGGGGGGGGGAGGGGTCTGGAAACGTCATATGTTTCCTAAGCAGCGGGGGTGGTTGTTGACCTAATGTCAGCTTCTCTGGGGTATGGCCCCTTACCACATTACCTCCGCTTACACTGTAAGATGAATAAAAAGTTTAATTAAAAAAAATAAAACAATAATGTAAGATTTTTTATTTCAAATTATCTAACGTCTAACCTAAATTTACAAATAAATGGCGGAAGTACAACGTTTGAGCATAATGCGTGTGCCTAGTTTTTAGTTATTGTGCACTCGCCGCCCACAATCCTCCTGGTGAGCGGCAAGAGCCGCGCAGAGGTCGAGAGAAGGGCGGCCGGTTCACTAGACCTCATCCTAGAGTGGGGAAGGCGCAACAGGCTATCCTTCTCTCCGGCCAAAACTCAGGCATTATTATTGAAGGGGCATGTTTTTGTATTTGTTTCAGATCAGAAGTTGTGTTTGTTTATCGTAATTGTTATCTGTTATTAGTATTTTATATTCCTGAAACCGCCATAAATCCTGAAACTGATGACAAAGAAAAGTCTATAGAACTATGTAACTCCAATACCTGGGACAATAAATTTACACCAGATTAGAAACACAACAATGAAAAATACTGTAGCATATCGTGAATTGAGTTGCTTTTGCGAATCTAGTTCTCCGAAGGGGTACTACCAATGTTTATGTGTGAAGAAACATAACCTAATAGGAAACCCAAAATCATGTAAAAGAAAAAATCCTTTTGCAGATTCTACAAAAGAAAAGAAAAAAGTAAAGGTAAATAAAAAAAGTTTAGGAGATGAAAGCTGTTGTGAGTCTGATTGTACATGATACATCAGATGATGAGTCATATGAAAAGTGGAAAGAGAATAATGTTAAAGAGAGTAACAGAAATATAACTGAAACTCACCTACCGTTATTGAAACCTACAAAAAAGACCCAGGGTTCATATGTGATTATTAAATATGATGAAACATTATATCCCGGTATTATACTATCTGCAAATGAAGAAGGTGCTTTAATAAACGCAATGGAAAAGTCTCTGAGGTTGTGGAAATGGCCGGAAAACAAAGATGAATTGCTATATTCTTGGGCTCACGTATTAGGCTGTATAGAACCACCAAAACTTGTTACAAAAAGAGGATTATTTTCGGTACCTGAATTAGATGTTTTAGAAAAGTACCCTATAACGTTTTTCTTTGATCCTTTAAAAGAGTAATAATTTAAGTTTTGCTTGATTTATGTCTTTGTAGCGATTTTGATTTATTTAATTAATAAGGTTAACATTAACATTCCAATACCAGTACAAAAGTATAATATAAGTTAACTCCAGTAATATAAGTGTAGTATAAGTTAACTCCATATCACTTGGACCACAGCACGTAAAGTACAGCACTAAACTTGGACTACAGCACAGCACTACTGTAAAGACGCTATTTTATTATTATTATTATTATTATTATTATTTATTCTGGACAGGCAGCTTTGCTGATACGTCCAGATCAGATCTCGTAAAGCTAAACAATATTAACAATATTATATAAACTATACAAAGAAGTTTTTAGGTACAAATCGAGTCTGTTTTTAAATTGATTGACAGAGATTGCACTAATCACTTCAAATGGTAGTTTATTCCACATGTCCACCACTATTTGGCAGAATGTTCATAAGAGGATTAGATTTAAATTTTGTACGGTTGAGTTTTTTGTTGTGACCTCGAAGATTTGTGCTGACGTTGAATTTGTAAATATTCTTCAGTGCAGGTACGTCGTAATAGTGTGTTAGAGTTTTAAATGTCTCAATCAGGTCCCCTCTTTGTCTTCTTTGTTTGAGTGTAGTAATTCCAAGTAATTTCAAGCGATCTTTATAATTCCTATTCTTCAGGCCCACTGGCATTTTGGTTGCCCTTCGCTGAACCTTTTCCAGAATATCTACATCTTTGCAAAAGTAAGGGTTGAGGGTTCCATATCTGATAGCCATACTCAAGAATAGGTCCAAAATCCCAAAACAAAAATATGCTGTACCTAATAAATATGTTTGACCTCTGTTGTGCGTTTTATTTATTTACGTACACATTTAATGTAAGACTAAATCGTATGCAATGTAGACTAAGCCTTATAATGTTCGGTTGTGTTACTTTTTTGTCTGTTGTGTTACCTTGAGCAGAGTGTAATCATAGTCGGCCTTACCCATGTAAAACAATATGTTGAGTGAGTTTAAACAATACAAGGTGAGTTTTTTATTAGTGAAGTAGGCAGTTTGTGATACTTTTTTTTGTTTTTTTTTTTTGTAGCGTTGAACAACGTGACTGTTAAATAAAAGTCTGACGAGCGTTGAGCATGCTGCGCTATCTAGCGGTAGGTAAAATATCGAGAATGTTGTTATTCGCTTTATTTTGAGTACCGCTCTAGATGATGCAGCGCGTTCAACCCATTTTATACTTATTGTTAAAAATATATCTTTTCGATTTTCGGAAAACATTTTTTTATGTTTCGTTTTTACCAACAAAAAAAAAATCAAAGTTTCTTACTTACTCGTACCGATTCACCCAATATAAGGATGTCACTAATAAACAATTCCCCCTTCATAGTAAAAGGCACCTAATGTCGTAAATAAATAAAGAAAATTACAGAATAACGAAACAATGAATTTGTAATAAATGCATTTATTATTTTCATAAATAAATTGAGACAATGAAGTCGACTTTATTGTCTTGTTTACCATGATTTTTAGCAGATACATCCGGAACAACATATTGGCATGCAAAAGTGCGGCAAAGGTCCTCGCCTGGCACGCAGCGTCAACCACTGCTGCTGATTTGGCACGTACATTTCCGCTGGCATTATTTCTTCAGTCGGCTCCTCTTTAACTGTAAAATTTAAGATTGAAGTCTGTCTGTTTGACTGTCTGTCTGGATGTGTGACTGTCCGAGGGTCTGTGTGTATTCTTCCACGAACTCCAATCAAGTTTGCTGTCGTGCACTATCTGACCCTCGTCGTCCCCCCTCCCTCTCTCTCTTCCCTTGCAGCGGCTTAAATGCCCGGGCCACACTAACGGGAAATGCCGTTAATTATCGCGATGATGGGCGTTTATGTTGCAGCTACACCTATAATATCGCGATAATTAACGGCATTTCCCGTTAGTATGGGCCGGGCATTACAAACCAATCAATTTTGACAAAACGATATTTAAACTACGTTGTTTTGTTACCTTTTTTTGGTCGTTTATTCTTTTGTTGAGTGGTCGAGTCGATCATAGATATTGGATCACCAGGGGAATGTAGTAGCAGCCTTCCAACTCCTTCACATCGTCTGTAAAATGAAAACGATGTAAGTTATCAATAAAAGAGTTAATTAAGCAAAGATCTATCCCCTAGTTAATAAACGTAACACCTTAAAACTTCGTTATTCAACATCTGCTTCTTGAGGGTATCGCTGAGAATTTTACAGTCCTCTAACCATAATTTAACAGTCTCGAAATCTGAGAGTAGTTGAGTGGCTGCTGCGTTACTGAAATAATTCGACAATCAAGTTTATATAATGATTTTTAAAGTTAGATAGCAGGATGTACAATTCAATGTTAATGTAGGTACACACACGCACGTACCTGAATTTAACTTTAGAGACATAAATATGGTTCAGCCAAGATTCGCACATTATTCTCAATACCATATTAGTTATTATCTTGTCATCTGTTGCTTTGATTACTGGTAATAGGACTCTATCTGAAATAAATAATATTTTAAAAATATATAGTATAGCAGATAAGGAAGCCACACCTCCAATTAAAAAAATACAGATTGACAGAAAATATATCATGAACAATTATAACAATAATGTAAAAATGTCATCAACAGTTCTGAATCGTTTTCATCTTCCGTAAAGTTTGAATCAGAAAAAAACGATTCCTTGATCATTGATCAAAATAAAGTTGTACCGTACCTACTTTGCAGCTCGGAAAGTGGTAAGCCGCGGACCTTAATTTATATTAAAGGGGCTGTAAAACGAAATAGTACCGTTTTTTACATGTTTAAGTGTCTATTTAGGTATGCTAAAGTGTATGTAGGTCAGCGATGCGCGTAGCCCCCTTGAATGGTGAAGAAAACGATCCATCTTTTGGAGGTGCTGAAATCTCCGGAATGTAGTACCATTGATTTTAAATCAATGGTAGTACCTACCACGTACGAAGACCGAGCAAGGGCGATTTGTTAAAGATTAGCATACATAGGTTTACTTTCGTATGATGTATATTATTGATGTCCTCCTAAAAGTCCGCTTGACTATAATCCAAAAGTCATTTGTGTATTTGGCCTTTAAACTCTTTAATAACATGCCAATGACAATACGAGATTTAGAACCAAAAATATTCGAATATAGAATTAAACACTGGCTCATCACACATGCTATTTATAAGATATACGACCTTAAGGAAATATTACAATACCTTTAATATAGGTATAAATTTATTATGAAAAATATTTCTCTATATTATTATGTTAAAACATACGAGGTAAACCTCGTAGTACTAAATTGAGAATATTAGATTAGTCATTATGATTATTGTCGTTTTACCTATGACATTATTGAGCATTTATCTTTTATTTGGTCTGACCTTTGGTTATTTTTAGTATTATTTTTACTGAATTGAAAAAAAGGAATAATTTGTTATATTTATATTTTGATAATTGTGTTTTAAAAACAATTAGGATTATGACATATCCAACTGTATTTGCAATTTTGGATGAATAAAGGACTATTTGACTATTGACTATTGACGTACATTTAAACTTTTAAGGGCCATGGGGGAGATACGAGACATATAATTTCAAAAATCATTTTATAAATGATCGAATACGAATTATTTATAAATTATATTGTTTCTATGTTAATGATACCTACATCAGAATTTTAACACCAGTAAAAAATATTTTTTAAAAATGTACTGTTTTTTTTCTTCAAAATATCGCAAATGGCCAACGAACTCTGATTATTTTAAATAAATAAATAAAATAATTATGGTGACTTCGTGGTCCGCGATAGATTTGGTTGACCCGTTTCATCGCTACGTGAGGGAGAGGACCGCGCAAGCGAGCGCATAGTTGACAGCTTTAGTTGTGCCTCTACTGTCCGCGCGCAATCTCCGAGGAATCGGGGGCTGTGAAAGTGGTTGAACGACGCCGCCCCCGACCGTCGCTTCATACCACGTACTCTTCCAGTACTGTACTGGGAGAGTAGGTACTAGGACTGGTATAGTGCGGGGTATTAAGCGACGGTCGGGGGCGGCGTCATCTGCCCTCTTTCCCAGCCCCCGATTCCTCGGAGCTTGCGGGCGGACTGTAAATTGAGGCCTTTTTCGCCCTACAGAGGCTGTACTCGTATATACTTTCTTACCTAAATAATTGTAAACGTAGGTCGAAAAACCAGGCACTGGTGGATGATGCACATTTCTCCAGTCAAAGTTGGTTGGAAAGATCATTGTCAGGTGCGCTAAACTTGTAGTGGCACATACTGCTGCCAGCACTTGGATACATTCTTCTGGTGCTTGCTAAGTTTTGAAAAACAAGTTATTTAAAAAGAGTTACATGAAAAAAAAACAAAATGCATGAAAAAATAATGTTCATAAATAATGTTCATAAAATATGCATGAAAATGCATGGAAAAATAATTGTTCTGATAATGAATGCTACAAAAAGGCCATATCAGATTATATACTACTTTTCCTACCTTTTACGTTAATTTCGTAAAGTCAATAGTGCGTAGGACATTAAAATTATTTACTTCGGGTCGCTTCCTCCTTATATATACCTACATATTTTTTAAATTTTCGGACTATTGTTTTACAGCGTTGACTCTTTAAGTCCCAAGATACTGGCTATCATTATTCTCCATTATTACTGACTATTTTAATTTTATACTATTAGGTCCATAGTATAAAATGGAGTATAAAATATCATAAAGATTACCACAAAGTAATGTATCGGATTCAATCATTTGAAAACTAAGTAGTTAGTTAGTTTAAGTTAAAATAGCGTTAGTTAGTTTAAGTAATATAGAAACACAATGAATTAAATTAATAACTTGAAGAATAATATTAGATAGGTACCGCAAAATAAAATATAAACTTTATATTGGATTTAACTTCGCCAACTAATTATAACCCTGATTTTTTATAATATGTCATAGTGGTAATATTTATATACATAAAAATACGTAATAATAATATCATTTAAGTAGGTAAGTGCACATTTTCTGTATGATTTTCTACAATCTGTGAAGATTTTTCGGAAATACATTCAATTAAGCTGGTTATGAAACGGCGACACGGAATTGAGGTCTTAAGAAGTGTTGATGAGTGGTGTTTGTTTTAGCTACGTGCTATAAAGAATGAAGATGTTAATACATTTTAATATTTGGTACTTACCTTTAATTTTTGTATGTTCACTTTTATTTCAGAGACTAATTTTTCGCGCATTTTTGCGCAGACGTGTTCATGCACTCCAATTTTACCTGCGAAAGAATTAATTACATAGATAATAGAGTAACTTGACCGAATAAATGGAGTTTATAAATAAACTTAGTGTCACAGGAAACATCCAACTCAAATTGGTTTCGAGAAAAAAGCATTTGAAGTTTATTCATGTCTAGAAAGTTGGTTAATGTCTTCCGTGAGCTGCGAAATGTACTATCAAAGGCAACCTTAAGAATGGTTTACTTGGCGTTATGCCAGGGTTTATGGGTTCACGGGTTAATTGGTTGGGGTGCCTGTATTAAGTCGACTCTTGATACCCTTCTTAAGGCTCAGAAGCTTTTACTGAGAGTCAGTAACAAAAAAACCTTCCCGATGGAGTTCAGAGCAGCTGTTCAACGAATTGCATGTGCTTGACATAACGCAAATATTCGATAAACAGCTGCTCGTTCATTTTCGTAAATTAAAAAAAACCATGTAGGTACGCAGCCAGAAAATAAAAACTACGAGGGCTGGGGAAGGTTTCAATTTTTAGATACCTCGGGTAAACACGGCATTCTCACAAAGGCAGGCTTGGTACATTGCACCCGAATGTACAATAAATTAGATAAACGCATTAAAATGTTAGATAACATCGAGAGTTTTAAAACTGCAATTAATAAATGGCTACTAGAGTTGGGGCGCTCTGGAACGGAGAGGGAACTATCAATTGTGGTTTAATTTGGTTAATATATTTTATCGATGAATGAGTTTATCTATTTATTTATATATTTTATTATATTGTGTATAACCTACATATGTAATTAAACTCTACTAAATATCTAATATCTAGTAATAAACTTTTAATGTGAGCTCGCAACCTCAACTACGTATGTCTTAAATCGCACATCTAGGCACAGGCGTAAGCCTAGTTAGATGTGTGATGTGCCTCGGGTTGCATGAGATGGGATGATTCAACTTGTCGCTTTATTTAACTATAAAGTAATTCCTTTTCTTTTTACCCTTTGATAAGATAAATAAAATTAAAGAAATAAAAAAAATTTAAAAATAATTAAAATGTGACATGTTTTCACTCTTTCAACTTGTTATTTTTTAATATATTTTTTAACCACAATATACGTTATAAAATACATATTTTCGCATACTAACTTCACTGATATTCATTTCCCCTTCAAAACTAAAAGGTGTATTGTATTCTATCTAACAATTTACAGTGTGGCTTAAAAGCTTTAGAGCCCCACATGTATGTTATGCTTTATGTAACAATGTATCAGCATTTAGACCATTCAAACCACTTGAATATTTTAAAATAAGATTTATATCCCGAAGTAGTTTAGTTAACCCACTTGGATGCTTGTTTTTCGCGAAATATTATGGTATTGTGGCTTAACCTTTAACTGACGTGGTGGGAGTCTCTCAGACTCCGCGCCGGTGTACCTATATGCCTGTATTTCTTGAACGCGCGTTTTGATCAATCTGTCTCGCTCGCTAGCTTCGCAACTCACCCTCCCGCTCCGGCCAGTAGCGTCTGCACCACTGTGACGTCGACACTGTGCTCCAGAGAGAGCGAGCGGAGTCTGTCAGACCTGAGGTCAGTTATAATGATAACTTTTCCATAGATCCTATCAGACTCCACCTCAGTAGTTATGTCATTTCGCTGTCAGTATACGTATTGCTATTTTTTAATTTATCGCAAATATAATTTATACAAAGAAATATCACAGCTGACAATTGGTTTAGCTCTATAGAATTGATGAATAGGCTAAAGGAAAAATAAATCACTTATCTAGGAACGATGAAAAAAACTAAAAGAGATATACCGTTAGAGTTTCAACCATCGAAGACACGAGAAGTTGGTACGTCTTTGAATGGATTCACGAAAGATTTCACCATGCTTTCTCATGTTACAAAGCCAAACAAAGCCATCATTATGATATCACCAATGCACCATAGCTCAAACACTGATCCACTAACCGGCAAACCCCTGATGATCGCAGACTACAATAACACAAAAGGAGGCGTTGACGATGTCGACAAGAAATGCTCAAACTATACCTGTAGTCGCAGAACGCGACGATGACCAATGACATTTTTTATCGAACTTTAGATATAAGTGGTGTGAACGCTTAAGTTCTGTATCAAAGCTCATTGAATCCTGAAAACATATCAAGAGGTAACTTTTTGAAAAGCTTAGCTAGAACGTTGGTACTGCCACAACTAAAACTTCGTGTGTATAACGACAGACTGCCACGCGAATTGAAAATGACCAAAAGTAGAATTTTTGGAAAAGATCTACCTCCAGCACCACCTAGAGTATACGAGGATCCAAGCAATTCCAGGAAGTACTGTGTCATCTGCCCTAGCCGACTTAAAGGGAAAACTAGGTTCGCATGCTGTGAGTGTCACAAACCAATTTGCCTGGGATGTTCAAAAAATATACATATGTACTGAATGCACAATGAATGTAAATTAATACAGAAATAAAATATATATAATTCATTCATTATTAAAGTGTTTTTTTTAACTATACATACATACTTTCAATTAGATTTTAGATTCTGTAATCAGATACAAAAATATTATAGAAAAATAACAAATTCAAATGACTACATTTTTCGATTTTTTTAATTTCTCTGGAGTTTTTATATTGATCACATAGAAATACTCTTATATTTAATGAAAATATATTTTTTTTTTGAAAATAATATTCCCAAATTTATAAAAAAAAAATTACTGCACCCCTCATAAAATACTTTTATATTTGGCATGTTTACTAAGATATTTAAAAAAAAAATTAAATTAAAACTTGAGAGGGGTTTTCCTTTGCAAAAGTCATTTAGTGGTAAACCATAAACAGGATTAATAAAATATATAACTACAATTTGAAATAGTTAAACAAATAATAATAAAATATTATTGGAGTCTGCTGGACCTAACCACGTCAGTTAAGTTACGAAAAATCACCTCGTCAGACAAAGGTTAAGAAAAAAATATGTAAAAGATAACAGTAAAGTTAAGGGGTTGGATATCTTTGCATATGCTGGTTTATCATGCAAAAAAGGAACAAAGATTTTTTTTTAAATCACGGGTGTTGGGTAAAAACAATTAAAACAAAAAATATGCCTAGTTAATTTTTGGATGTTACATCTACTCATCGCGGAATCGTTGCTCCACGTATTGCTAGGGATTCATTTTATATTGGTAAACCATCATCGAAAATTAATAGGACCAAATTACGATTTGGTTTTCCTTATTTTTTATAGGCCAACATATGGTAAATTAAACATGTGGATCAGCAGTAACATCTTTTGAAATTCTCAGCTAACACTTTTTTTTTATAGGTGAGTGCCTTTTTTAAAAATATATATATACAAATAATAATAGATACTTAATAGTAATAATAGTCGATGTTTCGTTTTATATTAGTAGTTGCGGTTCTTAGGTTTTCATTGGAGTTTTAAAATTAGATATAGATAGCTAAAATAATACCAACCATCTTCGATTGCTTGAGTATGATCAGCAAACCGCAAATTAGTTAATTGTTCCAAACAGGCTTGAATATCTTTTTGCAAAATTCTGTAAACATTAAAAATTCAACAGAAAAGTATAATTGATTGCGTACATATCGAATGATCTAAATAAGCATTATTATACCCACCTAAAGAAACGATCCATATCCCAATGATTTGCTAGTTTTCTGGTTTCGGCCAGGGTCCATAATCGGCAAGTATGAATTGAATGATCTACGAATAAATCGTAATACATCTAATACGTCAAGTAATAGGTACATCTTAATTATTTATGAATTGGGCGCCATAATTTCTTTTTAAATGTGTTTTTTTATTGAGGAAAATAAATGAGGATTATTTAAAAACACAATGATTTTGCGTCACTCCTAACTAGGCAGTGCCTGTATTATTGTTATCTAATAGCAATTTTTATACATAATTTTATGAAAAGATTATAAATAGGATAGGTTGACTTTGGAGCCGCCGTTGTCTAGGGTAGACTGAATGAGCTGTCAATCCGTTGTTCCGCGGGTAGGCCGCATACCGCTGCCGCCATTGCGTAAGTTATAACGGTGGTGGGGGGCCGGGCTCGGAGGGCGTGAATTTCGAAAATCCGTCTTGCACACAAACGTACTTCACCGAAACGTCGGGTGCTATAGATTTCACGCGGTAAATTCGTTTCTATCCTATTTATAATGTCAAACAACCGCGATAGTCTTCGATTTTACGAAAAGATGTTTTATAACCTATTGGTTTCATAATCTACGATCAAAATACATTTGGGAGCAATGAGGTCGCCAACATAAACCTTTTAATATCTCGGAAACTAAGAATGCTAGCTTATTCAAGTAAAAAGTGCTTTATAGACCATTTAAAACTATTAAAATAAGAATATTATAGCAAAATACAAATAATTATAGAAAAATACAATTTTATTTTGCTATAACAATAATATTTAAAAATCAAAATAATAATAAAGGAAGTCGAATATAAAACAAATTCAAATACAAAATATTACGTAATAAAATATAATGTCTGAATTTACTGTAGTATACATATACGTCAAATTTACCTAGTCTGTGTAAAATTGGTATTTGCTCGACGAGGGGCAACTCATCGACCGGCGCTCCCATGATGTAGTCTCCGGTGACTTCGCATTGGTTGTTCAGCGTCACCAATTCTTGAAGCATCACAGCGAAGTTTGCTCCAGTCGAGGAACACTGTTGAATTAAGGAAGCAACGCAAACATTGATCACTTTACGAATACAAATCGAGGTCAAGTGTGGGCATTGCTTGTTCTCGCAGTTTTGCAAGCGTGGCCTACATGTTCTTCGATTTCAATGTTAAGAGGATTTCCATTATCTATAAAGGTACATATTTAAGTAGTTGTTAGGTTAGAATATATTTAAATGTGAAGCTGGTTGAATACTCACATACGGCAAGTGCGTCGAGATGTTGATATCCTTTAGTTGTGTTAGCTCTAAATTTGTCACCAACGTTAAGCTGAAATACAAGAACATACATATATCTCATTTTTGGTTTTTATTTTTAAACTGCTGTTGCCCGCGGCTTCACTTTGCGTAAAGTTTTGAATCGATTTGTTAATTTAAGTAGGGTGGCGTTTATTTGCATTTTAAGACGCTACCTTTAGATATAGTGCAAGACGTCCCTCCTCAGATGCACGCTACCTATCTCGTAGACGTACGCGTCTTGTTCCTCGCCACGCATTACTAATTTCATAATATCTCTATAACTATACCACCTAAACACTTACAGTAAATGGCAAATTTTATCTCCATTCACCCGTTATAATGGATTGTTTTATTTTGATAATAATACTTATGTTATTGCTAATGTCTTCAACTTCACTGCCTACATATATTTTTGTGACATAAAAGCAGTTATTGTAGCTAAAACACAAAAGTTAGATATATGCTGTCGTCGACAATGGAGCTTTCCATCAGTGAAAGAATTTTTGAAATTGAATAAGTAGTTTCGGAGATTACCCCCCACATACAAACTTACAAATTTTCAAACTTACAAACATTACTTCTTTATACTATTAGTATAGACTAACCCGAATAGTTTATCCCACGACGTTGAAGTCACATGACATCCAAGAGCTTCGGCCAGTGTGCTTAATGTTGTTAGTATCAATGGAGGTGTTTCTGTGAAACTCATATGTTATTTCGTTTCGACCTCCAATTTATTTAACTTAAGAGGAGGATATAAAAGGAAGCGCCAAAACACATCGCATAATCAAATTGAAAGTTATAATTACAAATCTTTTAATTTTAATTTTTATACGAGTAGTTAGAAGCAGATCTAAAATTTCATGCATTGTTATTTATTGATCTTCTAGAGTTATTTCTTCTATAGTCTTTCTTCTATAATTATTAGGAAAATACGCGGATTAATATCAATAAAAATATACCAAAACGGATTTATATTTTTAGGAGAGGATTTTTAAAATAACATATCCCTGTGTCCATTTCTAAATCTGTAAATTGATGAATCTTCTAAAAGATAAAATAATGGAATTTTGCTGAAATTTATTTAAAAAATTGGACTTTCTGAAAGTTTTCAATTAAATTTAAAACATTCTTTGACTTATTCAACTTGAAAATCTAAGAAGGTTTGGTGATTTCCAATGATTTTCAATTAAAAAAATCTTATAGTTTGTATGAGTTTTACCATACGAGGCTTATCGAAATCTACTCCAGGCCTTTACCATTGATTAATATTAGATCGTTCAATACTTTAGCCCGTTTTGGCAACCTTTCTTCATCGATGACATGCAGTTGGCGCTGATAGCATTGTCCGGCGAAACTAATCGCAATTTATTTGGCTATCTATAATAACTTTGATGATTAATGTTTTTTTTAATAAAGGTTGACTGATTACAAAAACCTATTATTTAACCAATGAAAACAAAAATTATTTTAAATTATCAATACCATCTATCGCGTTTTATATAGCCTGGTTACAATCACATACATAATACGAAGAGGTTAGAATGCCATATATTAGAATATTTGAATATTAAAGTGCCTAATTATTTTGAGTTGAAAACTGTATAGCAAATTAAAATTGATATTCTTATGTAGTAGTAGTAGTAGTAGTAAACGGAGTGGGGGGCTTGTTTCCAGCCCTTGATGTCACCTGGATCTATAAGATCTTTTGTAACTACCCACTTTGTGGTTAGGTCAGTGGTCTGTTAGTAGCCCAGTACATCTTATCAGCCCAAGTAGATCACTGACCTTCAAGTTGGACAGATCGCTGGGTTCGAGAAAGGCTAGTCCCAGTAAACTATGTCTTTTTGCGGCGAGGCCGGGGCAGCGACTGACGATGTGTATGCTGTCTTCAGATTCTTCGCCACATATTCGGCAGTCCTTGCTCTCGGCCAAGCCAAGGTTGAATAGATGTGCTCTAAGGGTCGTGTGTCCGTCCGGTGAGGAGACCGATAGTGGTTCTAAGGTTCTTCTTGCTCATGTCAAGTAGGGCCTTGGTTTTCTTTTGTAGTGGTTGCTCCATCGTGGCTTTTGCCTGGCGAAATCCCTGGCTCTGTCCAGGATGCCTGATGTTCCTGCTCCAAGCAGTCCCTGATGATTTTTTTACCTGTAGCGAAGGGGACCCCTAAAACTGGCTCCACTGGCCAGTATTCTTAAGTAAATAATATTAAAATAATGAGAGCTGATTTAAAAATACGTTTGTTACTATATAATTGTTTTATTTGGAGATTAAATCCCTTATTTGCATATTCAGAGTGCCATATATTAAGTTACTGAGCATATGATTAATTAATGTTTGGAACTAGTGCCAACTGTCATCTATACGTTGCGTTTCATAGCAAAATCTTAGCTGCCAAAACCTAGTACGGCATTGAATAATATAATACTCTATATAATCATTTTTTTTCTAAAAATACATATTATTACATAAATTAAACTTAATAGTTCGTTAAATTGCTGCAAAAGCGAGATTACGAAATGTTGTTTTTTGGGTTCACCCCCTTATCGTATCCTCCCCTTAAGTAGTTGGTATATTAAAAAATTACCTTTTTTATTTAAATTTGTAAGCCAATCTCTCAAATTTTGACTTGATTGCGGAGGCCTGACAAATAATGGAGAAAGGATTAGTAAGCATTATAAACATCCCGAACACGGAGCACTTGTTAGCTGCTCCGTGGTCCCGAACGATGCAGATTAAATTATTGGTTTATATAATAATACAAATATGTGGGTTTTGAGGAATGGTTCAGTAGAAGTAATGATATAGCAGGAGAATATAAAGCATCGAGGGAATTAGCTAAATATTGTGTCCTAGATAATTTAGTGGATATTTTGCAATGGTTGCAGAGCTACGAAAGATTTATATTGATTCTGTTTGCGAAGGCTTGATGACACTGTGCAAAATAAAGAAATCGATTTACAAATCTCAGGTATGTCGTCACGTATCCCTAGACAACGAGAGAAATGATCTAGCACATTAAATAATAATCGTTTTGAAATCTGTTAATCATCAAACAGTAATAGGTACTCCTTTTTGTACAATACGAGACAACTTATTTGTTGCGGGGTTTTAAGGGGCTGAAGAGCTATTTAAAAAAAATTTGGTTAATACACATCCACTTTCCTAAATTTCGTCCTGACCAAACAACATATAATGCGTCGCTATTCTAGGTAGTGGCTATAATAGGCACGATAATATTTTTTTAAGGCTCGATTTTCAAATTCTTCATTTCTACACATATATTTTTTTTCTATTATTGAACTTCTAAACCATTAAATATATTTAAAAGTTACAACACAGTTAGAAGATTTATTTCAGGATTCTAACATAAGAGTACTTGTGTTTTCCATTCCAGCGTTAATAATAACGGAGTTATAAATCATTCAATTTACAGATCGCAACATTTTTAATTTAAAACCTGCTTTTGATGTCGAAAAGTGACTTAAGCAAGAGTTCTAGGCAATATCCTCAGATATCTACGTCACATTTACTTATTCTTCTAGGACCGGTATTAACGAATTCATTATTTACATTAATTTTTGATGTGTCTCAACAGCTTCCTTTATACCTAATTTGGTCCGAATTGGTCTAGTATTACAGAGATACAGTGGGCACAGACACACAAGGACTTTTCCCAGAAATAACTTTTTTGGATTCCCAGGATGTCAAAACGGTGAGATTCACTACAAACTCGAATTCTAAATTATGCTCAAAAACATGATAATTTCGTTAGGGTGTTTTGAGTGTTTTCTGTTTTCATGTCATTTCGTTTTTAATTTCTGGCTGTGATGCTGGACTTGATTGGTTTTTGCTTTACGATTGGATTTTAGTTCAACTGTTGTTTTAAATAACGATTGTATAATAATTGTATAATATAATAATAATAATAACGATTGTATAATAGTTACATAATAAACCCTATTTGTTAACTAGTTTATTTCGCAAAACCATCCGCATATACAAAACTTTAGAGTTGTATAATTCCAATACTTTTATCGACTAAGAATAAGTTATTCATATTTGAAAAACCAAAGGTAACTTATCTTTCTCACCTAGATGCTAAGGGACTTGAGCTCCACCACAGAACTATATGCTCCAGATAACATCCAACTTCTCCCCATAAAATGTTGTGATAATGTTCAACTACCCTCAGAACGGCTCGTTTCGTTATTCTCGTTTCACCTGCAAGTTATTCAAATAAATAAAATACTAACTTTTCTTAACTAAATACTTAACTAAATTCTATGCTTTAACAAGAATCGCGATAGTAATATCGTCGCTAATATTCAAGTGTATAGGATTCTACTAGTACAGTACCGTGCGAATTGATTGGAATAAAGAGTATTTTTCTTCGAAAAGTGCTTTATTGGATATAAACATACAAAAACAGTACTGGTAATTATATATTGTTAGTTTTAATATGGAATGTGTCCTCCTTTTGCGTTGAAAAAACCTTCCACTCTTGTAGGCATAGAATTTACCAAGTTTTGACAGCTTCCTTTCAGTTCATCATCGTGAAACCAGACTTGAATTAATGCACTGATCATCTTGGTTTTTGTTCTACAATCCATCTTGGAGAACCGTTTTTTACAAATGGCCCATAGGTTTTCGATCGGGTTGAGATTGGGGGAGTTACCGGGCCAGTACTGTTTTTGTATGTTTATGTCCAATAAAGCACTTTTCGAATTGAAATACTCTTTGTTATAATTAATTCGCACGGTACTGTAAGTGCCCAAAAATATGTACAAGCACCTCAGCAGTTTAACGAATAACGAATGTGACGGGAGACCAGCAAGGACAGGAACCTTCCTTTCAAAATACGATTGGTTTGGACAGCGGTACTCAGCCTTAGGCTTTGTAAATTGTAATAATGTGATCACCAAAATAGAAACAGTAAACAATAAAAAAATAATATGTATAACAATATAGCAATAAAAATATAATAAGAGGAAGAACAACGACTTACCCGATTGTAATTTCTTGGTTCCATCATTACCAAGCAAGCTGGGTGATATCCGCACGGCAGTATCCAGTAATACCTCCAAATACGTATCCTCGTATTGCAACATTTTGTATAGCGAGCTTAGTCCTACATTAAGACTCATACCGTCTTCGTAATCGTAATTCTCATTCATAGACGAGTATGGAATCTCACTGTCGGATGTCTGATCGTATGTCGACGATGTGTATGTCGTGTCGTTCTTGCGATTGATTTCATTTTTTATATCGACTATTTTCTTTTCTTTTTCCATATCTTCAGGGCTGTGTGGTGGTTTCTTGCCCGAGAGTATTGATTTGGATTTGTGTAGAGTTTGGGGCTGGTTTTGGAGCGGAGGCGTCATGTGTTTTGTTAGAGCTCTGGAAATTAAATGATACCGAAATAAAATACATTTGGTAAGGTCCAATAAAAACATGCACCATTTCCAAGTTAAATTAGGCTTTGGACTAAAACTATATTATTAATAGTGGAATACCGTCAGATTTCTATAATATTTTATACATTACAGATTGACGTGCTTCCTGTGTAAGCAACTAATCTCGGTGAAGCAGATGAATGTTTTTAGACGATATAAATAACATTAGTAAATGAATTATGGTAACAACAGTACTTCCTTCTGCCCAAAATTAGGCTTACGCCGCTAGAAACAGAGCAGTGCTACGTAGATTGAGAAACACGACGTGGATTAAACGTAAAAAAAAGTTGTTGTTGAGCTGTTAAATCGTGGTTGAGACTCACTGATCGTTGCCGATCCCTATATTTTCCTTTGTCATTGTCCAAATCTACCACCCCCTTAAATACCAGCATTAAGGTATAGACAGACTGAGCCTACGTACGCAACGTATGCAACGCCGTATGACATCTGTATACTTGAATTTACGTGAAAACAGATGACTTAGAAACATACTTATCAAGCGCAACGCTGTCACAGACGTCTAGATCGGCATGGCAAAGGTGAAGGGGATGACAGTAGGCCGCCCCACGCGGTGTTTCTATACCAGTGCGTTTCTAGAAATTAGAAATTATGTTCGCAACGCGTCAGACATTTATAGAATGTCGGAGCATGCACACAAACAATCGTTCTTCATCGTACTCCAATTTCCGAATGAATGTTATCCAAACTGTTCTCTTTGTCTATTTATCGAGTGCGGACATAACTATTTAAAAACAGCAACCTGAATCGTTCTCAAAATCTTTTTCAAAATCAGAAAACGTATTGTACAGCTTTTAATAAGTGACAGTAGCTTCTGATACCATACATACATACATTGCATACTCACGTATGCACTGACAAGTGTACACACCAACGTGGAGCTTAGCGTCTTACACGTTGCAAACGTGGGACAAGTGTGTCGCTACCCTTTAAGTCGTCGGTTTGTTGGGTTTGTATCAAAGTGGAGCAAAGGAGTGCTCATTGCAAATAAGATCTTGAACAATACTTACTGATATATTTCCAAGCTTGATGTATCGGAACTATCATCTCTTTCTTGTTGACTATGCGGTTTGTAATTTAAGAGAAGGCAATCGATAAGGCGGTGACAGTTAGGCAGCGATCGACCCTGGGCAATCATCTAAAAAGTAAATCCACACGGAAAAAAATATTGATTAATATTACGAAATTCCTTGCATATTTTACAAAACATATAGGTTAATTAATATAATATAATATATTCGAGAAAAATCTTGATACCACCAAAATTTTTTGGTTAAATTGTTTACAACACTTCTTTGTATAATTTACCAATACTTATGCATGTTAATTTCACTAGCTATATTTGTGTTGATTTTACGAGTTCTTCCGGCTTATCTAATTAAAAATGCAAATAAAGTTTAGTAAGAAGTACAACTCTTTCGATAGATTTGACAAAATTAATTTAGTAAAGTAATTATTTGAACTGATTATAGTTGATTTAACTATTATTATTATTATTATTATTTATTCTGGACAGGCAGCTTTGCTGATACGTCCAGATCAGATCATGTAAAGTTAAACAATATTAACAATATAATATAAACAATATTAACAAGTTTTTAGGTACAAATCGAGTCTGTTTTTAAATTGATTGACAGAGCTTGCACTAATCACTTCAAATGGTAGTTTATTCCACATGTCCACCGCTCTATTTTGCAGAACGTTCTTAAGAGGATTAGATTTAAATTTTGTACGGTTGAGTTTTTTGTTGTGACCTAAAAGATTTGTGTTGACGTTGAATTTGTAAATATTCTTCGGTGCAGGTACATCGTAATAATGTGTTAGAATTTTATATGTCTCAAACAGGTCCCCTCTTTGTCTTCTTTGTTTGATTGTAGAATTTCAAGTATTTACGTAAGATAAATTGAAGTTTTTAATATTTTTTACGAAATGTGTCTCTGTTAAATTTGCTTAAGTAAATATGTAAATTTTACTAATACTGACAGTAAGTCTTATCAGTATTGTTAGTAGTTGTTGCTAAATTAAGATATATTTGATTAAATAGCACCTATTGTCTACCTTTACTATACTTTACGATTCATTGTACTTGTTGGAATTAGTAAATTACATAAATAACAATAAAATATTAAATCTACCATTACCTATAAGTAATGTTAACACATGCTTTTGTAATTAAGTTAACAATATCTTTTTGGTAATTTTAATATTCTTGTTTTGTAGCGACTTTTGTACATTTTACAAGAACATACGTTAACATTACAAAACTTATTTTAACAACGGCCGTTTCGTAAAAACCACATTTTTTCCGTTCAGTAATATGGTTTTATTCGTTAAGGTTTACATACCTGAATGACTTTAGTCATTGATATTTTTTTCATCTGGTATATGAGATTAGGACACGTATTACTGCACACATTGAATTTAGAAACGAATGACTTGCTGCTCAACGTTGATAATTCGTTGAAGAGGGTTATCAAACTGTAAGAATATCATCAAAAGTTGAATTACATCAATCGAGCAGCTACATATTTAAAAAACAAACAACGCACACATTACCTAAAACATATTTCCATCAACCTTCTCTTATCCTCTCGATTCATACAGTGTTTCAGAATACATACTATAAGAGTGTGCACGGAGTAGAGCAGCAAGAACCTCTTCATGAACAGAGCCTCCATTGTGAAGGTTACTTTGGTCTGCAGTATTATGTTGTCATGCGGATCGTGAGAGAGCCTCGCCAGTTTGGGGTTAATTCTGTAGTACGTTTTCACTATTTTTGAAAGGCTGGTTTGGATCTTCTGTAAATCCTAAAATCATTTCCAATAGAAACAGAAAAAATCGGTTGTTGACACTTGTGGTGATCCACAAGAATTTTCTGGCAAGCAGACCCCCCTCATCCACGCGCCAAACCCCTCAACCCCCAACCTCCCCCAAACCCTTCCCCGCTAATTCTCCCCCCCCCCCCACCTCCTCATCCGATAGTGTTTGTGTCAAGAAACTATGAGAGCAAGGCTGGTTTGGATCTTCTATAAATCCTAAAATAATTTCCCATTGAAACAGAAAAAATCGGTTGTGTACCCCAAACCCTCCCCCTCCTCCCCCTTTAGACACCCAACCACCTCTCACCCGATAGTATTTGTGTCAAGTGACTATGATAGCAAAAGTACTATATTTTAGTACATTGTAGTATTTCCGTGGTATGAAAATGGTATTTTCCAAAAATGTTGTAGTGTTTTCTTAAATACGGCGGTATTTTTTTGCGTCGCTTGTATACTAGATATTACAACCAAAAATTCACAACGTGGCTTCAGTCCGTCTGGCATCTGTGTACCGCAATTCCAAGTTTCTAACTGCAATTTTCGAGTTTGAAGTATGACTAGCGCGCCCTCTGGTGGACCGATTTCAACTACAATCTTTTAAACTCTTGCTATGACGGAATGATGCCTGAATGCCAAATTTCAGCTCAATCGGATGAAGCGTTTAGGCGCTATCCTGGAAGAATACACACAGACACACACACACACACACAAACAGACACACCATCATTACCGCCGATTTGTGTAAATGGAAAAATTGTCGAATATACCAAAAATGTTAAAAACCTTGGAATTCTAATAGATCAACATATTTCTTGGCAAGATCAAGTAAGCCAAGTAAGTCGTCGCATTTTCCATGCTTTTCATAGTCTCCGGCGGCTTCAAAGATTTCTCCCCATGTCACATAAAGAAATGATTGTGTCCACACTCTTAACGCCTATACTGGACTACGGTGATGTTTGCTATATAGATGCCAGTGAGGTTATTTTGAATAAGCTGGAGCGTCTGCAAAATATCTTACTCAGGTATGTTTTAAATTTGCGAAAGTTCGACCACGTTAGCTGCTTTCGTGAGCAACTTCATTGGCTTCCTATTCGCAATCGAAGAAATTTTCATACGTTGTCGCTACTCTACAACAAACTCAAATAACCCCACTTCACCCTCCTATCTAAAGGAGAATTTCCACCCTTTGGGAGGCCACGGTCTTCCACTTCGATCAAGCCGGGATAACACACTCGCCATTCCGATACATCATTCTTCTGTTTACACGCACTCTTTTACAGTTCATTCTGCTCGTTTATGGAATCAGCTCCCTCACTCTATCAGGCATGCACCTTCGCTGCATACTTTCAAAAAATTGTTGAAGATCTATTTTTACACATCTATTTTTACACATCCACTAACCAAATACCTCACCTTGTCCTCTCCTTTATCCTTACCTGGGCAATCTTAGCATAAGTTTCTGACATGTATCTGTATAAGTTTATTTTAAATTTAACTTTACTACTTCTTTGTGTATTGTACGGTGAAAATTAGGAATTATTTTATCAAATGGTTCACTGTAAGATATCGCTGTAGCGATAAGTCCGCCATTTGTGCATAAATTGTCTTTTTTATAAAACCAGCGTAATATTCATTAAGTTATGTTTTTATAGCACAATAAAGTTATTCTATTCTATTCTATTCTACATGCACTCAGAGACGGACTTTAGTCTGGGTGTCAAAATTGATATTTTCGTCTTTATCTTGATTTCTTCTAACGCGTTCACAATACTTTCCTTTGGGCCGGTAAAGTAAAAAAAATGTTTGTGTCACCGCAAGACTTTCCCGGAAAGATTCCAGATACTTATTTCAACTGAATATTTATTTCACAAACAAAGTCGATGTTGGCGAAACATCGTTGGCGAAAATTCCTGTTAATATGCGACGCATAGCAATTGAAATTCGAATGCGCGTCACCTCATTCAACTTAAAAATCAAATTGCAAACGCGGGTCTCCGTGACCCTTCGAATTCGAATTTCGAACGATCCACGCATCGTAAGCGTTGCCGATTTTAGGGGCCTCAATAATTAATTAATGTATGGCAGACCTTAAGTTTACGACTATAAATATGGCGATTATTTATATCTAATATATTTACGACTACAATTTAAAATATTATGAGTTTAATATTAATCGAAATTTCATAATGTGATTTCGGACCAATGAGGCACCTAATTTTCAAGATTCTAAGTCTAATATTTCGAGTTGGAATTATGACTAGCGCTGGTGGACCGATTTTACCACAATCTTTTCAACTCTTGCAATGAGCAAATGATGTCTGCATACCACATTTCAGCTGAATCGCACGAAGCGTTTGGGCGCTATCGTGGAGGAATACAGCCAGACAGACATACACATAGAAGTGCGACCACAATACGTTCCTTGCCAGGAAAGTAAAACGAAGGCAAGTTAAAAGTATTCATTCTCACATTAATTATATGTTATTTAGTTGATATGCAAATTGAAATTTATGTTTATGCAGGTATTTATTAAAACATGGAATTAGCTCATGACACCAAATCCACATCTATGGCATCTACATACCAATGTTACCAATGTTGCATAGTTAATAAATGATTGGTGTTGCCGCATATTTAGAAGGGCATTGGGCTAATGTCTTCAATTAATGAGAAATTTAATTATAAAGGTGATCAAGGTAGAAACTGTTGAATAAGAAACGGAATGAATAACAAATGAGGAAGATATGAGAAAGAAACGGAATTTAAAAATACAATGAATGGCCAAAAATCAATTTATTGTTTTCAAAATATTATTATCTGCTTTTATATACGTGTAAACCAATTTTTATAACATTTGGGTATTCCACTCCTCCTTGGTGACTCCGGAGGAAGGAGGTAATGGACCCTGTTGCAGTTGACCACTAAGCACATGTGTTCAGGGTCCGTCATACTCACGGGTAAACACCCATCCGGCGGCCTCCACGTAGAAGTGCGAGACAGGGTATCACTCTAGCCTTCGGGTTGGTTTTCCCTAGGAGTCAACTTTCGGGCGCCCCTGGACGGTTTGCGTATTGTTCGGCGTCAGCTAGTCGATTGTGCATTCTGACTGACAGCCGGAGAAGTCTGGAAACAGTACTGGAAACAGTACAGACACTCGAAAGCAAAAAACATAACCACGCAATGACGCGCTCAGGCAGGTAGCCTACGATACATTACACATTACTACCGAGACTGATCGAGGTTAATATGACGCTGCTGTTGAGTATTTTTCAATAAACATCTCCCAGAACGCACGTGTATTTTATACTGAGATCTATGGCCAAATGCATGCTTACATTTCGTACAAATAAATGGTTTTAATTTCAGATGAACTACGTTAATGTGTTGAACTAAATGTCCCTTTGATGAGAATGCGTTATTACATTCAGCACAGATATAATTCTTTACTTTAAGATGAACAGAGTTCACGTGTATATTTAAATTTGCTCGCCTTGAGAAGCCGCGTTTGCATGTTTTGCAGGCGAATGGCTTCAACTTCAGGTGGACTGAATTCGTATGTACTTTTAGGGCAGTTTGACTAAAGAAAGCGCTTTCGCATTGCTTACATTTAAATTCCTTCATTTTGCGATGGACCCTGTTGAGGTGTTGTTTAACTGTTGCTTGACTTGGAAATGGTTTCTCACATATCCAACATTTAAAATTAATTGATTTTCGGTGTACGAAGTTAATATGTGTAGTTAGGTGACCGCGGTGAGAATAAGCTTTCTCACATTCCTGACACGAATACTTCAATTGGCGGTGGACTGATTTTATATGTCGGCTCAAATCACCACTTCCAGTGAAAGCTTTGTCACATTTACCGCATTTATATTTCTTTATCTTGAGATGCACCCCTTCGATGTGTCGTTTTACATGGTTCTTACAATCAAATCCACGGTAACACTCCCCGCACACAAATTTCTTTCTGCAAACATGGCACAGCAACTCCACCATATCTTTCAGACATTTCCAAAAACCCATCGGCTTACTCGTATCGATGTTGCAGCCACAAACAACGCAAGAGAAATCAACTAATCTCTTCACCAATACTTTGACCTCTACCAAAACGACATCATCTGCCTCTTCCCCGACGTCTGATTCCACGGCATCGCTTCGTTCTGTTTTGATAATACATGTTTCACCTTCTTCGAACAATAGAAAGTTTTGTCTGAGTTCGTCGCCTGTGTCTGACAGCTCCACTTTAAAAACCTCAATTTTAACACCTGCATTACTTTCATTATCAGAAGAAGCAGGATACTGCTTCTCCATTGCGATATCAGTAACAATCGAAAACAAAGAGGAATTAGTTTGACAAGTAACACTGTATAACAAGTAACAGTAACCACAAAATAAAAGTCGCTTTGGTTTGACATTTGTTGTCAGTGTTGCAAGCTGAATATTTAAAAAAGGTAGGTATGTAAGTGTTGCCGTAGCAAGTTCAATGATTTAACATTGGCATGTTAATAATAATAATAATAATGCTTTATTTAACCCCTCAGGCCTCGGCCGCTCAGCCGGTTGACAATTTGACGCCCCAATTTTTTTTCGTAAAAAGTAGTAAAAAAATTGAATTATGACACTGTCCCACCAAAACATTAATTACTGCCAAACCACTGTATCCATAATTAAAATAAAAACTACATTTTGTTCCCGATTAAATTTGCAATATTGGAATATAATTTTAGAAAACAATAAATATTATTTTTTATGGTCAATCGAAATTCACAACAAAAAAAAACTTCCATTTAGGTAATGTTTTAGATTATATCTCGGAATATATTAATTTAATAACATATTTCTAAATTGATTGTGAATAAGTATTAAATTCGTAATACATCCCTTATACTTTGTTTCTCTTGGTTTCATACAAAAATAATAAGATATTGAGGGCCGAAAACAATTTCATACAATGATAATTTTAGAGTAACAAAATATTTTTCGCAATTAAAATATCGACAGTTCCAACTTTGAATTATGTAAGATAACATCTTTATAAGATGATTTAATTATCTATCTTCGTCTTAGAAGCGACATAAAGGGCAAATGTATTAATATTTTCTAATAAAATGCAAATATGTACATACAAGCAGAATACCATATCGCTCATCCGCGGCAATTGTGATGAAAAACTGTCACTATTAGAAATCACATTGCTCACTTATCAGAAGTAATTTCTGAGATATAAACTGACACAGACACTCCGTAATTCCAGATTAATATTTTCATTCGAACAAATATCAACAAATCTCATAGAATATTACTTTTAAACCAGATTTAGCTAGCGCAGCGAGACACATATTTCGCCTATTAGGATGACGAAATCCAATTACATGACACAAATCGATTATCGATCGATATCTGGATTTAATTAGACCAAAATTATATCGAATTCTGAATATTGGGTATTACTTGTAAGTAAATATGGGAAAACTTTAATATGTGTATAAATAAGTATTTCAAATATGAATAATGTGTGTAAACTTTGCGCTCACCGAAAACAACGCGAAAAACTCCGAAATGTTGGGACTTTTTTCACTGTTTGCTCTAAAAGTCATAAACTATACGTTTTTCGACAAACATTATACAATACTTTCTTAAAGATAATTAAATTTAAAACAATTTAAGCCTAATCGCAGCTCTATAAACCCTATAGGGACCAATCTATGGCCCTTCAACTATGGTTCATTTTCCCCGAAAATTGAAATTTTTAAGTTTTGCAAGTGAGCAGAATATTGGAAAAATCCCTCATCAATAAATGTGGGAATACTTTTATGTCTATAAGTATTTAAAAAATAAATGAAATATGAATAATGTGTATAAAAAATACATATTTTAGAATAATGGGTATATTATATAAAGAATATGAGTAGGTATATAGGTAAGTACTTAGGTAGGTACATATAAAGTTTTGGGATATTTTAGAATATTGAAAGTGGTTTATCTACGTAAATAATTACATTTCTGATGGTGTGTTAACATTTGTGATACGCTATAAATATATAGAGAAAAATGTAGCTAAACAAAGAATTGTGTTGTGGGAAATGCGATGGTGCATTTGCAAATTAAAATGATTTGAAAACACACGGCCACTCTTATAAAGGGTGCCATTACGCTTCTCGTATACTATTCTATCTGTCTGCTGTCATAAATAAATCCCTTATTCGCAGGATACAAGGTCAAAATAGACAAAAGTTTGCGTGTTTGCAGTGTGACGGGACATTCATATATTTGATAAAACAGAACGACAGTCGCAAACGAGAGCCTGTCTTTTGTTAAATATCGTGTCATTACGCATCTAGTATCTTCCCAGATAGAATAGACAGACAGATTCTATCTGTCTATCTATTCTATCTGTCAGCTGTATTCTATCTGTCTGCTGTTATAAAGATCCCTGCGCAGATACAAGGTCGAAATAGACAAAAATTGTGGTGTTTGCAGTGAAAATAGGTATACATAGGTATACCTAAAATTGATATGTGTATAAGTTTTTAAGTTTAAGCCTATCAATGTAACTGCAAATCCTACAATTGAAATACATATTCTGTTTCTTTTTTTTTTTAAACTAGATGTTTTTTGATTTTCATCAATCTCTAATTCTAGTTAGATCGATCAATAATCAAAATCTAATTCAGCCTAAATCAAATTCAAGCCTAATTCAAAAACATTAATCGCAGATATAACCACGTTTAGCCTATCAATGTACCTAACTGCGTAGTTGTTAGATGTTAGGTTGCGTAGATGTAGCTGGGGTAGTTGTTAACCTTACGGCAACTGCTCTTGAAACGACCAATCCGCTACCCGATACCGGGTGAAGAGCCGGGCAGAGGATGCCGTGGTCCGCGATATATTCGGTAGACACTATATCACCGCTACGTAAGAAAGAGGACCGCGCAAGCCACCTCGATCCTATAACCAGTCGGGAGACCGGAGTAATCTAGTTGCAACTGGAATTCAGGGCGCGAGTGTCGGCCCGCAGGTTAATTAACCTGGTTATCTCGCGGTAAGGCGTTGGTTTCTTACGGGCATGTGGCGGAAATAGACGGTGGAATGTTATGTCCAAAGTTTTCTACTCTCACCTTACGGGAGACAGAACGATCTAATATCGTTCAAACTTCCTGAGGTGACGGGTTCGCCCATTGTAGTTGGCAACTCTAGTTGGTGACTTCGGGGTAGCGAATGATTTCATGCAGCTTGGGCCATAAGATACATTTTGTTCTCGGATCGGCTCGACTCACGATTCAGCTCCTATTCAGAAGCCTCCACGTGCGGAAGGCTACCCCGGGTAAGACCGGTTTCTCCTGATGGGATTGCATCCCTGCGCTACTGGACGGTTTGCGCAACGTTCGGCCACGCCATTCGGTTGTGCACTCTGATAAATTGCTGAAGGAGTCTGGGAACTATGGAAATATACTGCCTACTAAGCAGCGGGGGTGGATGTTGACCTGTTGTCATGCCACTCTTGAAACGACCTATGGGCCACCCGACCCCGAGTGGCACTACGGGCAAAAAACGCCCAGGTCCGCGATAAATTCAAATTGAATTACCGTTGTAATACAACTGGTAGAGGCCGCGTAAGCGACTTCGGACCCCTAACCAGTCAGGAGGACGGAGATATAGTGAAGGTTAATTCCAGACAGAGATATCCTTCCAAAACTGGTAGTTGGGTGGGCGAGGCTGCCTGTTGGTTACTTTTCCCGGTGCCTAGCTGTAAGGCGTTAGCCTCCAACGGGCTTTCTGGGTGAACAACACAGTAGAATATCTTGTATAGTAGAAGTCTTCTATGATCATCTCACGGCTGAAAGAATGATCACATATCGTTATTAGTATAACCCTTGGTACACCCCAGGCTGGTGCCTGGGGTGACGGGTTCGCTGGTTGTAGTATCGAAGAATATGAAAAACGTTTTCATATTCTTCGATAACCTCTCCTGGCGATGGCAAAAAATCGTTGACCGCTTAATTCGTTCTTAATTTTTGGGAACAATAAGAAGTCACAAGGTGCCACGTGGGGAATGTATGGAGGATCACTCGTGAGTCCTACGTTTTTCGCCTTCAATAACGTATTTGTCTGTCTGGCCGTGCGAGAGCTGGCATCGTCTGAGTGCAAGATGATGCAGCGTTTACGTTAGGGAGTTCGACAATAACTTCCAGCAATAACCATCAGTTAGGTTTACTTACAATAACAGTTAGGTACATACCTGAATATTAGAGGTATTACAAATATAATCCTTCCCCGAAGGTTTCCCACTCTCCAGCTCCCACTTACTCTGAACCTCAACAATGTAAGAAGTTAGGCAGTGAGCTCCGATCTTCAGGTTGTCGCAAAAGTTGAAGGTTTCAGCGTTCTCTGGTGATTCTATGGAGAGCCATTTCGTAGTGCTCATTATGGTGGCCTTCATGTTAAGACCTTACAGCTGGAATGCAGCTCAGTTGCTGTGGACACGTCCCACCCGATGGCTTCTGACAATCGGAATGGAAAGTGAAAATTGATTGACTGTGAACTGGGGATGTGTCATCGCTTACGTTGGCGGGCGCGTAGGGGTGTGACTGAATGAACGTAATAATCGAATATAGTTAATAGGCGACCGAGACTGCGATGATTATTTCCCTGGCCTGTTGAAGGATGGTTGGGAGTTAATGGGCCCTTGCTGAGTTGGCCACGAAGACCAATTCTGTTCAGAGTTGGTCACAATCACGGGTCAACACCTATCCGACGGCCTCCACGCATGAAGTGCGAGCCTGGGTAGGACTCTGGCCTTATGGTTAGTTTCCCCTGGGAATCAACCTTCTGGCGCTCCGACGGTCTGCGCACCGTACGGCATAAGCCAATCGATTGCGCACTCTGACTAACAGTCAGGGGAGTCTGGAAGCAGTACTGTTTCCTATAGAGCGGTGGTGGTTGCGGACCTTACGGCGACTGCTCTTGAAACGACCATCGGCTACCCCATCCTGGGTGAACAGCCGGGCAAAGGATGCCGTGGTCCGCGATAGATTCGGTATACACCGTTTCACCGCTTCGTAAGGGAGAGAACCTCAAACTCGTAACCCATCGAGAGACCGGAGTAATCTGGTCGCAATTGGAAGTAAGGGCGCGAGTGTAAGCCCGCTGGGTAACATACCTAGTTATCTCGCGGATAATCGTTGGCCTTTTACGGGCATGTGGCGGAGCTTGACGGTGGGCTGTTTTGGCCAAGTCTTCTGCACTCACTTCACGGGAGATGAAGGGGAACGACTAACCGTTAAAACTTCCTGAGGTGCCGGGCCCGTCCGTTGTAGTTGACAACCCTAGTTGTCTTCGTCTTCAAGTCTCTACGTTCATTCCAGGTTGAAAAAACGTTACATTTCGTTATACCTTCCTGAGGTGCGGGTTCGCCCGCTGTAGGGGACAACTCACAACTGTTCAGGGATGCAATAGCTTTGGTCAAATTATGGCAGATATAACTGCCTTATGGCAGCTCCCAGATCAGTGGTAAGCATGAAAACCTTTATTTTAATCAGTTCTTCCCATTGGTCAATACATACGCGGCGAAAGAGTTTAGACATAGGAACCTGTGTACAGTGTACAGTGTAGAAGTGTACAGTGTTTCTTAGTGTTCTATTTAATTGTGTCCATAAGTTGTATAAAATTTACCTACACATTTTATCTACAATACAGGTGAATGTATTTCTGTTTGCTTAAAAATTTAAAACAAACGAGTGAGTTTGATGATGTTTACAAAATTTATTGCAACATTATTATTATACGGGGATATAGCTCAGTGGTAGAGCATTCTACTGCAGATCGAGAGGTCCCCGGTTCAAACCCGGGTGTCCCCTGATTCTTTTTTAGAATCTAGAAATATTTTCAATATTTTTTGTACGTATATCAAAATATTTCCATCGATTCTGAAGATTGTATTCCAATTTATTGCAAAGGGGAGCAGATAAATAACAATAGATAAGCGTCAAAATGTCTAAACGATACTTAAAAAATATAATAATACAATACTACTACAATACAAACTATATGACAAAACAATACTTACTACTGATATTTTTTAAATGTATAAAAAAATCACTAAAGACAATAGCTGAAATATTACGAATTATTTAACTTATATACGTATACATTATATGCGGAATAGGTAGACAAAGATCTATAGAACATTCTGATTCAAACTCAAATCGGTCAATAAAGGAATATTTTTCGTGGGTGCGGGGAAGGACGGAGAGGGAGGAGCGGAAGGTGGGGGAGCCATACAATGTTTTCTGAGTCTCGTTGGTGTCTAGTCTATTTGGTTTTGCCTGCGGAGGAACCTATCAGTTTGTATGCCTTTGTATTTAATATGCGGCGTTCGCTTTAGTGGCTAGGACGAACAATTATTTTTATTACAATTCGTAGCAGTAGTCGCCTCTCGAGTCCTGGTTGTCTATGCCCATCTATGCTGAATATCATGTATTTAATCTCTATCTATATTGAGCGTCAGAATATTTTATTTTAACCAGTCACAAGTACGCCTAAAAGAAATTGCAGCATTTTCGAATAAATACAGTTCCAGATATTTAAGCCAAAAAACAATACAGGGTCGTCGGGGAACGATACAATAACACACGTCGTTAATAAATATTTTTAAAAAAAGCGGTTGCATGTGTAACCCCAATACTTTCCCGGCAAGACTTCTCAGAGTCACAATAACTGTCATAGGAATGAGTTATATTAGTACATTTATAACCATTTATAACCATAAATAACATTTCATTGTATTCCGAGCAAATACGAAACATTTGCGTAGTAGCGTAACGCCACCTAGCGGAAATCCAGATAAAAAGCTTCGAAAGCGCACGTCGGGTTTAAAGAAAGACACGAGCCGCAGCCGCATTCCAAATAGTAGTGCGCAGTGGTATAGGTACGCGGTAACAGATGGTTTATGCCGCCCGCAACTTTAAGCGAAGAAAATAGAATTATAACAAATAAAAAAAGGTGGACCGATTTCAAGTACAATTTTTTACAATCGTGCCATGACCAAATGATGCCTACATGCCCAATTTCAGCTCAATCGGATGAAGAATTTAGGTGCTATCGTGGAGCATTATACAGTATACAGAGACACACAGACTGAGAGACATACTTCAGTATGGAAATAGTCTTAATCGTCTCAGAGGGTCAACATTTATAAATCCCTCTTCATCTCGAAAACAAAAAATTGAGTTCACAATACTTTCCCTGTCGGGAAAGTAAAAATAGGTATGTCTGACACATGGCAGTTAGTGACTCGATCCACTGAGACGTCGAACAAATTACACGAGTAATTCCGTATTGCGCCGATTGCCTCCTGCCTATAACGTGAGGTTCGCCAATCAGGATATTTTCACTAAAAGCAGCTTCAAAAAAATAATGCACTAGAAGCAGCTTCAAAACAGCAGTGCGATCTGAATAAATTCTGAATAAATAATGTATCTAAACCTTATGATTTGCATATTTTCTTGGATTATATGTCTATTTAAAAAGCCGTAAAATTTCAAGAATGTTTTTAATATTTTTATCATTCATTTTTTTGCTGGCCTGGTGTAAATTATAAACGGCATTAGTTTTAAAGACCGTTTCTATTTGATAAGGTTAGGTATAATATACCGTAATTTACCTTGAATGAAAATACAATAAATAAAATAATGTAAATGTATGTAAATAGGAAAACAATAATTATTCATACACCTATCTCTTTAGAAACGATTATTTTTATTAGTGGTAACATATTCAATGCAACTTCCTCTTTGGTAACTTCCGTTAAAAATGGCAACTCGGTACCAGCTGACAATTTTTTGCTTTTTTTTCTTTAGTTGCAAGGAAGTCGTGCACCAGTGCGGTCGCAGCCGTTTATAAATAATAGCGCATTTAATATCAATACCTACGTTTTAAACTTACAAAGATGAGTGAGCAAAATGTAGAAGATTACAGCAACGTAAGTGTGAAGTTTGAAGAAGTAAATATTGCCATTACAACGGTCACCAGCGATTCTAACGATTCAGATTCGAATTGCCCTTTGGGCGGTATCACATCATATAGACGAGGCGAATCCGAACAAAGTGTATCGAATCGTATCGAAGACGGACTACCTGGAGGTAGTAAAATTGTTGACTGTGTTTCTAGTGATAAAAGTGCCAAATCGTTTGTTTGTTTTGATTGCGACAAGGCTTTTTCCCAGAAGCATCATTTAAAATTGCACATCGCTGCCGTTCATTTGAAGTTAAGGAATTTTGTGTGTGGGCAGTGTCACCGTGCATTTTCATATAAAGCAAATTTAACGTATCATTTGAATGTTATACATAAGAATTTGAGAAAATTTAAATGCGAAGAATGTGGACATGCCCTCGTGAGTAATGCAAGTTTAAAAAGACACGTGAACTCCGTCCATAAGAAATTAAAGAGATTCAAATGCGAGGAATGTGACCGCGCGTTTGCAGAGCAAGCGAGTCTAAAGATCCATTCGGTAGCCGTTCATAGGAAAGTGAAGAAATTTCAATGCGCCGAATGCGACCGCGCTTTTACAAGGCAAGGCCACTTAAACGGCCACTTAGATGCGATTCACAGGAAACTGAAGAAATTCGCTTGCACGAAATGTGACCGCGCCTTTTCCACGAATCATTGGTTGAAAACGCATATAAATATTGTTCATAGGAAGTTGATCAATTATTTATGTGCTGTATGCAATCGTAGCTTCGGGAGGAGATCAAGCCTAATTACTCATTTACGAAGAATACATCCTGTATTATCATCAGTGGCGTAACTAAAAGAAACTGGGTGCGGTGTAAAATTAAATAAAAGGCCCCTAATTTACATTCATTATGGCACATAGGATGAAATTACTATATATTTAGCTACATTACATATTTATATTGTAGCTCCATTATAAATCTGCGTTTCATTTGGGGTCTTAAGAAATTCAGCGGGACACGCGGTATCGCAAAAAACATTGTTACGGAAGAATGTTCGAAACATTTGTTACTATATTAATAAGACGCTTCACTGTTAATTTAATTACTGAATTATATTTCTCCTCCCTAATAAAATCAGTTTTTTCTGAGTAGAACTACGAAGTGTGAAACTGGTAAGACTAAAAATACCCACATAATATTATTATACCTATTTAAATTAACTACGTATTATATGCATTTTTAGAGTGGTTTAAACATGCATTTCTAGAGTGGTATAAACATGCATTTCTAGATTGGTTTTAGTTTTGATTTGCACTCTGCAAAATCAGATATCAGTTTTGAGACATTAATTTTTGCGGCTTCCTTGGCTTTCCAGCAGAGTTGGATGGAACATTGATCGTAGACTGATGTTTCATTTTGGGCCCCCAAACTACCGTCGGCCCCGGCTGCCGCACCGGTTGCACTGGCTTAGTCACGCCACTGATTGTCAGAAATATTGACAGAATTAGAGCAGTCATTTTGTTAGTATACGAAAATGAACATTTTACAGGAGGATTAAAATACTTAAGTTCTTTAATGGGTCGACATTTTACCTTGTTATTAAAAAGAGCAAAACATTACTAGAACGGGCTAGTCCCAGTTGGGTGACAGAATCAAATAAGCAAAAGGTTAAGGTTTTGCTATTCGGTTCCTGTTATTTTTGTAAGCAAAATCAATATATTATGTATAGTAATTAATTCTTAAACAAATGAAATAAAAATAAATTGTGACGTTTTTAATGTCGTTTTCAACAAGAATGCCTCCTCACTACATATTATTATGGTTATTGTAATTGAATTTATGCATTCACAACACAAGGATTTACATATTAATATTTTGCTTGTTTAAAACTAATAAAAAAATATTTTTTTTAATATTATCACTATTGTTTATGTTATGCAGTAAAAAAATATTAAAACGCGGAGAAACGTACGCGTCCAGGGGGCAAGGTTGCCTGACGGGTATAAAAATAAAACCGAAAAGCGCGTAGATTGACTAGGGGTGGAGAGGGGGGGGGGGGGGTAAACGATAAAGAAAAACATACATGTCTACATAACCCACATCTGACCGTCTCTACACGTAAAAGTTCGATATAAAGACGGCGCGAATGCTAAAAACAGTCATTGGGCCATACCTCTGCTCATCCGCGTACTATGTTTTTGGTATTTTATTTTTCATCATTGAAGAATAGGAGCTGATAAAATAATGTTTTGTTATTGTATGAAATTTGGATTAGATCAACAGGAAAAATAATTATGTAAAATGTCCATTTTGGTCAATGCGGACGCAGTCAATGCGGACGCAGATTACTTTGAATAAAATTTTTATTCTGTCGTCTTTCCATCAGATAATTCAGTTAATATCTCGTTCATTGGAGCCTTTGGGCCTAAATTAAGGCAAGTAATTGTATCGAACAGTTTGCTATCGAAAGAATATTATTTCTCCAACTAAGTAACAACCCTCTTGTATACTTCTAGAGAGTCTAGTGTGAAATGTTCCTTGGATTCATGAGTAAAATACTCCTTTCTTACAGTCGTGCAAAAAAATATCTTTTTATTATAGAGACTCAAAATGTTGTAAAAGCTTAATAAATATGAAAGTCATATGACTTAACTGTCTTTTTTTAAATCAGAATATTATTCAGAGTTCGGGACACCGATTTGGTATAAATATTAAAATCCGTATATTTGTTCCGCGCTTTTTTGCAAAAACCGAACAGTTTGTCAGTTTTTTTTATTAATTCGTAAATCAAACAAGGACCCTGAAAACCGGAGAGTTCGATCAAATACCGGCCATCTGACAATCCTAACAGGGGGGGGGGGGGGGATAATTGTTGAAATGGGACACGAAGACCGACAGAAACGACAAGTTAAATATAATAATCATTTACTAAATCGGGGTGAGCTCTTGTGGAAAATATTTTTTTTGAGTTGGCAGTGCTTGAAAATCAAATTTTTCCCTCGTTATTTATGATCTTTCTCAGGTAGAGGGATTTGATGTTTCTGACAAGTTTGCAGAGGTGCATCATTCGCTCGGTATTGAGAAGCTTGGCGTTCTAAAATTGTCGCCTACTTTTTGAATCACAAATATAAGTGTGGTCAAATATAATCTAAGTAGATCCAAATTATCGCTTACTTTTGCTTTCTGGTTTATGTGAGGCTGCCATTTAATAAAGTGTTTACGTTGGTATTATTAATAATAATATATTTTTTAATATTTCTTAGTTTACCCACCTTAGTGACCTTTTTTTTGCTAATTTTATACTTTGAATCAAAGCCAAAAATCTAGGTTTTTTTATTATTTTGTCCTTGATTTATTGTAATTGTTAATAGAATTTTATGTTATCATAACTATTTTGAAGTAATGTATAATAACTAATAGTTAATTTGAAGTATCTTGTTTCCTAACACATTCACTGTTCTGAAGTATCAAATTCTTTAAACATTTAATTACTGGATATGAAATACAATTGATGTAGATTGCCTTGTTACTATTGACGAAATCTTCAGGCACTTGCAAAAATATTTATAGGAAGATGGCCAGTTGGTGGACCTGGATATCAATGGCTGGATAAGTCTGAGAATGCGGGGATACACATATGTAATGTGAAGCAAACAGAGGCTCAGCTCGGATTGTGAGTAAGTAGGTAAGTAAGTATGTAGATTCATAAGTGATGGATAACTGGATGACAAAATAAAATATATCATTTTGATGAAAGTTAAAATTAAAATAATTAATACATACGTTAAATAAAGTCAATATACAGTCAACATGACCAATATAAATGTCAAATAAATATGTTTCTTTTTGTGTTTCATTTATTTTGATAGGTCTCGTTGCTCGCACCCTTTGCTGTCTCCAGCGTCAGCGATTACTGTGATGTTTGCCTGTTTGATAGATAGAGGCGTGTTGAGTATGAATTAGGTACAGTCCAGTAAATGAAAAAAGTTGAGAAACCTCTCAAAGTTCTCATATTTTGCATAAATTGCTTACATTTCTATACTTTGACTAAATTTTGAATCGCACTGAATTTAAATGCTTTGATTTATTTTAAGTGCAAATACTTCTGAAGTTTCTAGTGAAATTTGCATAGGACCGCCGAAATCGCCCCCTCATGAAAAAGAACACAAACAAGTAAATATATTAAATAGAATAAAAAATACGACTGCGGTTACAGAAAGTGAACTATTGTATTTATAATTATTTTTATTACGGTTTTTATGAAACATTTGTGGTTTTTCTACTTATCCATATATATATATATATATATATATATATATATATATATATATATATATATATATATATATATATATATATATATATATATATATATATATATATATATATATATATATATATATATATATATATATATATATATATATATATATATATATATATATATATATATATATATATATATATATATACATGTACAATTATAGAATGTACTCAATCAGGCCTTTCATTTGACACTAAACACGATATATTTATGTTAATTTATTGATATTTGAACATTTAGACAATTATTTTTAACATTTAGGGAGTTTAGGTACACTATGACACTCGGGAAGACATAACGATTCTATCAATATCACACACTTCTAAATCGGTTCAACTGTTTAGAAGTTATGGAGGAATAAAAAATCAGGGTTTCATCATTAATACATAGCGGATTTTTTTCCGAGTACAATTTCGTAATTTTATAATTTTCCAAAATTTTGCATTGGAATAAATTGGGTAAAACCAAAAACGGTTATTTAAATATTGGTAATATTTTGTGGAGTGTAATAATTAACCACTTTGTATAATTTATTTTGCTAAATTTATATTCCAAATATTTCTCTTTCTTGCTAGGCCTACCGGATCTATCCTGATGGCCTCAAAGAGAAAGAACTAAAAAACTAAACTTTCAAATGATGAAGGCCAACACGCACCGAATAACACGGCGATGTATATTAAAGACGCTGATTTCTCCTTATATGAGATCAAGGGGTCGCGACACATAGGTACCCTATGTCACTCGGGAGGATAAAACGATTCTAACAACACGACACACAACATCGGTTCAATCGTTTAGAAGCTATAGTGGAATAAAAAACGGAAAACATACATAGATGAATCCTAAACACATGAGACTCCTTTTTTGGGCAGTCGTGTAAAAAGATAGCTAAATAAAATTGTAGTTTTATCCATGTCCATGTTGTAATTGTCCATTATTTAAAGTTGATTCGATTGTCTCTTCGTTAGTTTTGCATCACACCCCTACTAGCTGTTTTGATCGATTACTGGCGGTGCCTGGCACGGAGCATTGCAGTGCAAGCAACAACAGAGGCGTGCCCTACCTCCCTCCCCCGACTTCCCAAGTTTGCGTCGGCAGGCTCTAGCCTTGGCCTATGCTTCTAGGCCTGCAATTGGGTTAGTGACGAAAAGCGATGACCTTCGTATCAGCTTGCCCCTACAAACCAATCGAACTTGGCTGCTGCAAGGTCAAACCGCACGACCGAAGGTACCATAATAACATGCAGCGGTAGGAATTCGTCGAGTTGTACAACAGGGATGTTAATCTTAGGGTGTTATAGGCAAGTGTAGGGTGACAGGGGCGATAATGGACCAACCTTCTTTAACACGACTGCCCTACAAAAAATGGAGTGTAATGTGTTTAGAGTTCATCTATGTATGTTTTCCGTTTCTTTATTCTACCATAATTTCTAAACGCTTAAAGCTATGTAGAAGTGCGTGGTATTGTTATAATCGTTATATCATCTCAAGTGTCATACGGTGCCTTGACTGTCCAAATATCAAGGAAGTAGTAGCCGAAATGTCAACATGTCAATAACTAACATAAATATGTGATATTTAGTGTCAAATGGAAGGTCTGATTAAGTACATTCTAGAAATATACACATATCTATATGGATAAATAAAAAAACCTCTAAGATTTCAATAAAAACCGTAAATAACTGCAATAGTTAAATTTCTCTAACGGCAGTGCTGTTTTTTTAATTATTATTAATATATTTACTCGTGAGACGAATAACTTTGAAGTCACAATTACTGTTTTTGTTTTGTTTTGGACATTGTTGTTTTAAGTTATCACTGTTTTAATTTAAAAAAATATATTAGAATGAAAAAAAGTTACAGCTAACCCCCCAATAAAGAGAAATGATCCCCTGCTGACAAGGGTTCGCACATCAGCCTATGGGCAACAATGGATAACTGTAGTACGCAGTGGATCAGGCGTTAGTGTCCCATAGTTTCATTAGAAAAAAAAATATATGAAAAACCTTATTAAAATTATGTATCTATTCAGTATTCAGCTACTTTACGAAGATCAACGTAGGTACTACTCTATACTAATTCAAAACCAAAGTTATTATATCCTTGTAATTTGTTAATTTGTAAACCAAGGAAAAACAAAAGAATAAAATAGGAGACTAATGGTCACGGCTCAGTGGCATAGTGGCTAAGTTGACTGATCTTATATTGTAAGGTTCCGTCTTCGATTCCCGGCTAAGTCACAATTTTCCTTTGGAATAAAATTAACGCAATTACATTTCAATTCTTTCGATCGAATGCAATAACAAGACACACATATACACACACACATTATTGTAGGGTTGGTTGTAAGAGATTTTCGTATGGTAATAACATGACCATAGCGAGTAGAAACAAACAAACTAATATTTACGCGTAATATAAAATAGATAATCTTACCAAAATGTTAAACCTGAAAAAATACCATAAGAATCTAACACTAAAAAATAACATATGAATCTAATAATAATAATAATAAAAAACGCTTCATTCTTAGGAAAAGGCGAGCTTATTGCCTGCAGGCAATATTTTAGAGCTAACCTATACTATTGTATGAACATTATTTGCGAGTAGACTATATAGCTTAACCTATGTAAAGAATATGACAAATAAAATAGAAGAAGATAGAAAAAAATATATACTTAACTCTTTGTGGGCACAGGATTTGCCACACCAAAATAATCTAACGCCTATAAGGACGCTAAAGTTTAAAAAGGAGGGGAATGGGAGGGGAAAAGGAATTTATCTGGAAGATTTCAAATGCTCTTTGAGTCTGTTTTTAAAAGTTGTTATGCTTGGCGCGGTTCTCACATTTTTTGGCAAAGCATTCCAAAGACGGGCTCCATGCACGGTGAAAGAGAATGAGAAGAAGTCACTGCTGTGACTAGGGATAGAGAGTAGCAGATTGTCTTTTGATCTCAGAGGGCGTCCATGAGCTGATAGTGCAGTAAATCTGCCGGTAAGGTAATTGGGAGCGACGCCATCCAGGATCTTGAAAAGCATACAGAGAACTCGCATGTCTCTTTTCTCCCGGGTCGACAGCCAGTGAAGCTTCTCTCTGTACTCCTGTACTCCGTGATGTGGTCAAATTTTATGAGGCCATGTATATACCGAATGCAAAGTTTGGTACACATTGAATCTTGATTTACTGTGAACCAAAAAAGCAAAATTTTATATTTTTAGTATGTGACGAATTAGTTTAAGTTTAAGTTAAAGTTTAAGTTCTTTATTGTGGGAATTATTAAAAAACATACAATGTTTAATTAACAAACTGCCCAGAGAGCATACAACATTTTGTTTCAGAAGAAACTTCATAAAGAAGAAGCTATATAAGGCGCAATCAGTAAAACTAAAACTATCAACAATTAAAATAATCAATATCAGAAATGATCAAACACAAGCAATACTCATCAATAATCACATAATCAATCAAACTAATTTTTATAATGTTTTGTCCAAGAAGAATCTAAATACATTGTAATTATATTTAAATATAAGATACCATATAACTAAAATAATCAATAAAATTATTAATTCAAGTTAAAACAATCAACAAATGAAATAATCAGTATACGCATTACATTAAAATAAAGGGGCTGTAAAAAAAGTCATTTTGTAAAATTTATAAATTCCTCACTAGAGTAAAACGTATTGGTTGGAAAAAAATCCTTTAAAAGTTTTTGGAACGTTCTGAGATTGCTATTGTCTTTTATGTTACATGATAGGCGGTTAAAATAATAAGGCCCTGAGAATTGGGTACTTTGCCTAGCAGCGTTTAAAACCACGCATGGTAGAATGAAATTATTCTTGTATCTGGTGTTTTTGTTATGTATATCTTTAAATTTTACGTAACTTTCCTTTTCGGTGTAAAAATCTAATAATAGCCTATATAAGTAAAGTGATGTGAGAGTCATGATTTTCAATCTTTTAAAAATAGGTCTACATGTTTCTATATGTTTAGCGTTGGCAATAATCCGTAATGCTCTTTTCTGAAGGATAAATAAGGGTTCCTTGTGACAAGCGTAACAGTTTCCCCAGATCGTAATGGCGTAGCTCAGTATCGATTCAAAGTAGGAAAAATAAATACTCCTCGTTTCTAATTCACTCAGTGTTTTCCTAACTATACGCAATGCATAACAAGCTCTACTTAATTGAATCTCTAGTGCCTCGCAGTGTCTATTCCATTTCAAGTTATCGTCGACGTGTACACCTAGGAATTAACTATAAACAATCTGACCATATGTAATATCATATATAATAACAATAAAACTCTTTATTTGATTAACCAAAAAGGCGAGCTTGTTACCTAAAAGTAAAATCTTACAGCTATAACCTTAACCTAATGAAACAACATGTTATGCGGTAAAAATAACATAAAATTAATAAATTAAATGTATAAAGGCAATTCTTTTAATCCAGCGAAAAAAAAAAAAAAAAAGAAAGATAAAAAGGTGGTAAAGCATTTCAGAGACGGGCTTCCATGTACGGAAGAGTGCGAAAAGGAATTACTGTAATAATATATGTAATATTTTATATTTAATAATATATCATATCACAGTACTCATGGGACACAGTTAATATTACGAATAGTATAAGTCAACAAAATCCAGCAGTGACTGGCCATGGATGTCGTGGAGAGGTGATAGTATAGAATGGACGTTTCAGATAACTTTAATAACGAAATGTATAAGCGGGACGAGTTGGAGTTGTCAACTACAACCGGCGAACCGGTCACCTCAGGAAGTTTTAACGATAGTGATCTCTATCTCCCGTGAGTTAAGAGCGTAGATGACAGACAATACTGTCTAGCTAAACCAACATGCCCGACAGAGGCCAAAAGCGGGCAGCCTCGCCCCTTCTCTACCAGTTTTGGAAGGATATCTCCGTCTGGAACATCAAGATACCCCCTTTATTTCGACTGGCTACGGGACCAAAGTCGCTGACGCGTCCTCCAACTGTTGTATTTCAGCGGTAATTCAATAAGAATTTACCGCGGATCTGAGCGTTCTTTACCCGTCATACCAATTGGGATCCAGTGGCCGATAGGTTGCTTCAAGAATGGCATAACGACAGGTAACATGACAACATCCACCCCCGCTGCTGGAGACAATATATTTCCGTAGTCTTCAGACTCCTTCAGCAATTAGTCAGAGTGCACAATCGATAGGCGTTGCCGAACGGTGCGCAAACCGTCCAGTAGTGCCGGGAGGCAACCGATCTACCAGCCGTGAGCGTATAAGCGGGACGGTCGCACGTCACGTCTCGCTTATCTTGTTTGGCTTTCCGAAATGCCGCGGACTTCATCGACACTTATTTAGCCAGCACCTTTCCTTCGGCGGCTCTAGCACTCACTACTTAAATTTATTTTCTGACCTAGGCCCACACGTGACTCTTTTCATCTTCCCGCCATTCGTTTTCATTATGAATACAACCTATCAAGTCGCGATCGCCGCATTTTTTTACAGTGTAGTGTCGTCGGACCGACCGCTGCGCCTCTGCGGCGATAAACATAACGAATCGGAATGGTATCGTTTTCATTGTGTGGCCGTTTGGCCGTATTCTTGGGCGAAAAAACCACACTGCTTCGGATTCCCAGCATTGTGCGACGCGTACAACAAGGAATATCCAATTTGCGTGATGGCGCTTTAGCAAACTAGCTAAGTAACTAAACTGTACATTACGCTTCGTGTGGCGCTAACGAGTCAGAATGACTCCACCCCACATTCTGCAGACAATTCTATACATAGACGCTGCAAGTTATATACGAACTTGTGTAAACGGATAGTGTAAGTGGCATAGTTGCTAGGTCGAATGAAGGTTGATTTTTAAAGTTATAGACAAAATGTCGTATTCCAGATGACGTATTATCTCTATTACTGGACTAATGCCCCTGTTGCAGTTTGGCCACGAACACCCATGTGTTCAGGGTCGGTCATACTCACGGGTCAACACCTATCCGGCGGCTTCGACGTAAAAGTGCGAGCCAGGGTAGGACTCTGGCCTACGGGCCAGTTTCCCTTAGGAGTCAACCTTCAGGCGCCCCTGGACGGTTTGCGCACCGTGCGGCGTCAGCCAATCGATTGTGCATTCTGACCGACAGCCGGGGGAGTCTGGAAACAGTAATCTCTCCTATAGAGCGGGGATAGTTGTTTAGCTTAAGGCAACTGCTCTTGAAACGACCAATCGGCTACCCGATTCCGGGTGAAAGCCGGATAAAGGACGCCGTGGTCCGCGATCGATTCGGTAGAAACCATATCACCCGTACGTAAGAAAGAGGATGGCGCAAACGACCTCGATCCTGTAACCAGTCGGGATGTAGGGGGTATCCTGCTGCACTTATTATTTATTAGTAGTCGTTCTTCTTTTTGTCTATTATCTTATTTATAATGTCAAACAACCGCGATAGTATTTGATGTGAACATGTCATATGATCGTATCTACTTCACACGCCCATGATTTTGCGGATATGGAGAAATGTTATTTCTAAAAAAACTGCCAATTATCTGATAATTCTTGATAGGCTATTCCAAAAGCAATCTGAGATGTCCCAACACTTACACATGTATGTAGTTAAAGATTTCCAGAAGCCAAGTTGACTAAAGAAAGTGAAATGAAATTAGATATCTACCTCCGTAAGTTCACTTTCTTTGATTAACTAAAATATTTAAAAACCTTTATTTGAGCCACCACCCAATGCAATTAACGGAGAAATAAAAACGAGTCGGTTAGTTAAAAATTCTTCTATTTATTATTTCGATAAGCTTTACGATTGGCAGTTTCGTATTTAATGGCATTCAATCACTATTCACCTGTTTTCAATGTCGTCACATTCCGATCATTTGAACTTCAACCCAACACTCGTTTTATTCTTTTCACTATTCACTAAGCTTCTCATTGGTCGCGCCGCCAACGTGCACAAGCCGTGTGACTGGTATTTACGATCATTCATTTAGCAAACCACTGAACATATTATTATGTTAAAATGTAGAGCCCGCCTTATTACAGGAGTGGCTAGCAAGACAGATTCGGTTGCACTTTATTTGGCGTTTAAAATGTGTGCTATTAAACCTGGGCTGAGATATATGTATATCTACATTTAGAAACATATAACGTTATTTCCTGGATAGTAAACCCATTTTTTATTCTCTTTCATTTGAATGTATATGTAACTACTAAATAAAATAAATAAATTATTTAATTATATGTAGAACACTAGGTTGGTCCGGGTGTATAATAACGACGTACCTACTCGAACGCGATTCGTCGCATGCTTAGTTTTTTCTTCTGTGGTCTCAACCATGTTCTAAGAAGATTGTTGTTGTAAGATATTTTTTGTTATTCAATAATTAGTTAAAATTATTACACTATAATCGTGTTGAAAGCGTATTACAGGATGCGCAAAATGGGTACATAGCACTTAGTACATTATTTCGTAATTTACTCTGCGGTGCAAAAGCAAAGATGGAGGCTGTGCCGTAGTGCGTACTTACTAGAAGGTGCGTACTTACTAGAAATGGTGCGTATTTATTAAAAACGTACTTACTAGAAAGAGTGCGTACTTAAATAGTGCTTATTTACTAGAAAATTTAGTTGCTGTGAAAGTCATTCATTGTTGCTCAACTTGCTTTTTGCGTGGGACGCCTATTATCAATCAAATGTATAATCATTACTAGCACATCGTTTATCATGAGTACTAAAATTGTCAGAAAAAGATTGAAATAATTGAAAACAGGTGATATATTATACGAATTCATAATATAGGGCAGGGCGTCTACAGTCCGTGGGAGTTCCATAAACTATTAAACTACTGTGACAGTCAAAAAGACAAAATTCACCACTCTCCGTTGCCAAATGTAACGCAATCGTCATTGCAATCAATATTATGTGTGATTTGCATCTTCGATCGTATAAAAAAATCAAATATCATCAAATCAAATCAATCAAATTAAAATACGTTTATTGTCTTGAAAACTTTTACATAGTTATTTAGACACAATGCTTTGGATAGCCGCTTAGTGTATATTTATACATTAGGCGGTTATTTAACTTTAACAATCAATATTAAACTTTGAATCAATACCAAATGTATCTTAATAGACTCACCACATAATTGATAATAGTCGTATTAGATACCTAAAACTACAGTTTGAGTTGCAATGAAGTCGATTTGTCATGAAATATAAAATGATATGGTCATACAAATAAGAAATAGAGTTGATTATCGGAGGCAATAAAAACATGTAATTGTCAATAAAATCGTAATTTTAAAAATGTCAAGGTAAATAAATAAAATCGACATGGAAATTGTCAGTTATCTAATCATAATTCGTTAATATTATACAATTCTCTCTTAATGAGGTAGTATTTATTTCGATTTAAACTGCGCTATTTTCCCGTTTCTACGTAAAATTTTAATATTTTCAGGCACTTTATTGTAACCCACCGTTCAAGTGTAATTTGGATCCCTTTTGAATAATTCCAAAGACGGACAGGGTAGTATCGAATTGTGCCTACCTCTGAAAAATGAGAGTGAATTTCGTTTTGGGTATTCCAAATTTTAAAAGGGGTGATTATTACTGTACCCCCAGAACGGGGGAGTTAATGGGCCCTTGCTGAGTTGGCCACGAAGGCCCATTCTGTTCAGGGTTGGTCACACTCACGGGTCAACACCTATCCGACGGCCTCCATGCATGAAGTGCGAGCCTGGGTAGAACTCTGGCCTTATGGTTAGTTAGTACATTCTGGCGCTCCTGGACGGTCTGCGCACCGTGCGGCGTAAGCCAATCGACTGTGCACTCTGACTTACAGTCGGGGGAGTCTGGAAGCAGTACTGTTTCCTATAGAGCGGGGGTGGCTGTGGTCCGCGATAGATTCGGTAAACACCGTTTCACCGCTTCGTAAGGGAGAGGACCGCGCAAGCGACCTGGAACTCATAACCAATCGAGAGACCGGAGTAATCTGGTCACAATTGAAAGTAAGGGCGTGAGTGTAGGCCCGCCGGGTAACACACATGGCTATCTCGCGGTTAAGGCGTTGGCCGGCGTAGCTAGACGGTGGACTGTTTTGTTTTATTTTATTTTATTTTTTTATTTTATTTTATTCTGGAACCAAACAGAACTACATACAATGCAATAAAAACCTATTTAAAAGTGACAAAAATCCATTAATGTGATTCCGAATATAAAGTATACAAAATGAACGCAATATAATTTTATATTGTTTCCGCTTGAGAATGGGGGGAATCAGGATGGGAAGTGAGGTGAAAGGGAGAGACAAAATAGATAAAAACATATTATGTATGTATATAAATATATTTATATTTAATTTTAGGTATGATATATAGTTATTATAAAGAATATACTTGAGATAAAATTATGTCCTTGAACTAAATTAAATGAAATATAATATGTATAAATGTTATGTGATCATCTAGATAGACTGTAGATTTTTTTTTATTGAGTTCTTATAAGAGGTTTTTGATGAGTGTAATATGTCCACACTTAAAAAGTCTGTATTATATCTATGACACGCTCTGTATAGAAATGCATTTTGAGATGCGTTGGTTTTCACCACAGGGAGATGAAATAGTCGATGCGATCGAACAGGGCGGGGAGGAACATAAAATTCAATGCGCTCCAAAATCGCGTTCGCATCGATGGAATTATTTACCAACCCATGCAAGAATACGGCATCGATCAAGACTCTACGGCTCTCCAATGACATTAAATTGTGGGCTTTTAAGGATTCCTCATAGGAGCTGGGCTTAGTGAAAGAAGTGAAATTTAATCGCTTCACAAATCTTTTTTGTATCGATTCGATCCGCGATATGTAAGTCAAATATTGGGGATTCCAGACCACTGATGCAAATTCCAACTGACTTCTTACATAGGAATTATAGAGGGTTTTAAGCGTGTCAGTGGATTTGAATACCGATGATACCCTTAGAATAAAACCTAGTAATTTATATGCTTTTCTAATAATATTATCGATGTGTTCAGCGAATAGCATTTTCGTGTCAAGTGTAATCCCAAGATCTCGCACCGCTGATTCTCTTCCAACTATAGCGCCATTCAAGTTGTAGTCAAACATTATATTAGTATTTTTTCTGGAGTATGTGATTATGTGACATTTGTTTACGTTAACGAAGAGACAGTTATCTGAACAATATTTCATAAGGCGGTTTATATCTGCCTGCAAATTAAGGCAGTCATTAATTGATCGGATCTCACTAAAAATCTTCGTGTCATCCGCATATATGACTATATTGGAATGTAGCATGCAATTGGTGATATCGTTGAGGTATAGAAGGAAAAGAAGTGGTCCTAAGTGGGAGCCTTGCGGTACCCCTGAAGGAATTTCAGAAAACTCGGATTGATAACCCTGAACAACTACCGCTTGAGTCCGATATGCGATATACGAGGAAATCCAGCGATACAAGTCACCCCTAATCCCCAAAGCCCATAACTTTTTTAAAAGTAAGTTATGATTTATTTTATCAAATGCCTTAGAAAAATCTGTGTATAGAGCATCAACCTGTATACGTTTATCCATAGACTTAAGGACAGAATCAGTGAAGGTAATAAGGTTGGTTTCTACAGACCTTGATTTGAAAAATCCGTGTTGTTCTGGGACTATGACTGAACGAACAGCTGCGAATAATTGTTCGAATACGAGTTTTTCCATTAACTTACTAAATATTGGGAGTTTTGATATGGGACGATAATTTTGAACATTATTTCGCGAACCTTGCTTAAATATTGGACATATATATGCTTGTTTCCATATTTTGGGGAAAACGCCTTCTATTAATGATTTACGGAACAATGTCGTTAGTGGATAAGCCAAATTTAATGCACAGTTAAGGACAAATATAGGATGTATTTCATCAGAGCCAGCGGTTTTGTTTATATCTATTTTGCGCAAATAATTATAGGTTGTTTCCTCGTCAAATCGTACGTCGTATATATCGACTGATTGTTGGTTGGGGTAACTAGGTACGCGGAAGTCAATATGAGGATCGTGGTTTTCATAAACTGATTGAAAATACTGAGAAAATAACTTGCATATATCCGGACCACTCGTGGCTACATCAGAATTAAAATTCATTTCACACGGGATACCGGGGGTGGATCGTTTAGATTTTACATATTTCCAGAAGAATTTTGAGTTGTCTTTTATGTATTCTTCAGACTTCTCTATATAGGCTTCGTAAAGAAGACTATTTAATTCTTTATGGCGTCTTCTAAGTATTGAAAATGCCTCATAGTGGACGAGATTACCGGTTATCTTCCATTTACGGTGGAATTTGTGCTTTTCTTTGATTATTTTAATCAATGATGCATCATACCAAGGAGGAAATTGACGATGCGAAATAGTTTTCGACGGTACATGCTCGCTGATGATACCATTAAGGACTTTATAGAAACGTATGGTGGCTAATTCCATTTCGCAATTGTTAATTTTTGAGTCCCAGTCAACCTTTGATAGTGCTTCATTAATAAGTGAGTAATCTGCTTGCCCGAACAATTTTATGACTCGAGCATTACAGTTAAGTGATTTTAAGGAGATTGGAATCGAGATCAGAAGAGCTGGGTGGTATTCATCTATAGGAACAAAAGGATTTGAGCAAGTCTCAACTGTACATTCTAAATTACTAAGTACGAGGTCTAATATTCTGTCCAACTTGTTATACTGAGTGTTATATTGATTCAAGAGCAGAAATGACAAGGTATCGATAAAATGGCAACTGAGACTGTCAGTATATTGAACTGGGATTGCACCACTCTCTGACGAGTTAATCCATTTGATCTTGGGGAAATTCCAATCTCCAACAATTACAAAATTGTCGTCAGGATAATTACTTCGTATGTCACTTAATTTTAGCAAAAAGGAATTAACATTTTCCGCATGATTTCTGTCAGGGGGGAAATAGCAGCAGCATAGATGAAAACATGATTTAGACCGCGAAGAGGAGATGGATACCCAAAGGTCTTCTGCAGAGGTGGACCAATCCTCACGTAAGCGGACTGACAGATGGTGCTTAACGCCTATCAGTAAACCACCGCCCCGAGATTGTCCTGTCATAGCATAGTTTCTATCCCGTCTAAAAATAGCGTAGCGAGAATCCAAAATTTCGGAGTCCCCTATTCCATCTATTAGGGATGTTTCAGTTAGACATATAATATCAAACTCCTCAGAAAGAGCATTATTAAAGAGAGTGTTTGTTTTAGAGCGTAACCAACGAACATTTTGATAGTAAAGATCTACTGTCATAATGGAAATGTACTCAATTGTCGGAATAACAAGATCAACGATTGACTTAATTCAAATATTATGAAAAATATGTTGGTAATATTTGGAATCGCGTTATAACATTGGTAAAAAAATCGAGCACTAAAACTGTACATGTTGAAGTGTCCTCAAGTCTTCTGGGCTCACTCCAGGGAGATAGAACGACTAATCGTTAAAACTTCCTGAGGTGACGGGCTCGTCCGCTGTAGTCGACAACCCTAGTTGTACCCCCAGAACACCGACACCACTAATTTATTTTTTGTGAAACTATATAAAAATAGTTTATTATATAAATCCGACCGTTCTTCTCCAATTAAAAGTTAGTATACCGATTGAAATAGCGATGCACTCAAGAGAAAGTGTGTGGATGCGCTATCTAACAGTTTCGCCCCAGGTTAGAGGAGTTTCAGCAAAGTAACGGGTGTCATTTGAATAAATGGGTGTTATACTATCAACAAACATAACGTTGAATATTGAGTAATAGTCTTTTAATTATACTTTCATAATACCACTATCATATTTGACAATATATATAATGGTCTATGCTATAATATCTAAATATAGGAAACATTCTTTGAATTCAATATATTATCAGGTTTCAATTTGCACCAATCAAAAGAAAATATAGCACCGAATAATATAGCAATTTTAGTAAACTATGATTCTCGATGCTAATAGCTTAATTTCTAGTTGATTTTCCCACTCACAATAATTATTTAGAAAAAAATTGCTGGCTCATTAAAGCTTCGCGAAACTGCGATATAAGATCAAAACGAAATGAACATTACATATTTATAAATACCTTCTCAATTGGTATATTTGAGAAAGACTATTTTTTTGACAAATCACCTGCCATTACTTTATTAATTAATCGAAATTTAATTATGAGCCTACACATAAATCTGATAAAAGCCGTTACCATACCACCAAAAAGGCTTAATTTGTATATGAAATAATGAATTATTTTAGATATTTCGCTATCAGCGTTATTATTAAATGATTTATTTCCTAACGAGTAATGATTTAAGAATTCTATGACGATATTATTACTTCAAAAAAATGAGAAAAAAATGCTAATATTTATTGTATTTCAATGCTAATTGCTAACACATGTCCATTTTAGTCGAAAACGACATTTAGAGACTTTTGTATTGTATATAATAATATGTGACTGCGTATTCTATATTAAAATTGATCATGTCTACTAAATAGTTACTCATCAATCGACAAAGATAACTCTCCAGTAATATTGAATTTAAATAACTGTCTAGTTATATTGAATTTTATTACCTAGTGAAGAAAATGCATCTGTGGACATGTGTCCACAACACGCTAAACGTTTAGCCATTCATTTGATTGATTTAAATTTTATCAATTAAAATTAAAACAACCATCATGCGATAGAATTTACATACTATTTTCGTTCTGTCATAATACTCATAATACCCAGAGAAATCTATTATTAAGAATGCAATAAAAATCACAACTGTAATACTGCGAATAACATCATGTAGATCTTAGTCAAAATAACGCCGTTTTAATATCTCATTAACATTTACAGCGCACGTTAAAATATCCTGCCGAATAAACTTTAATTAAAAAAAAAAGAAAGTGGATAACTAACGAGCTCCGTGAATTCACACGTTTTGCATATTAATATGATAACTACTTAATCGATGTCAATTAAATGAATCCGCTTAACCGATGTAAAATGGTGAGAAGCAAAATCGCCATTTAAACATAGAGTACTGTGTCGCAATTAAATACATTTTATTATGTTTACATTTAATATTGGCGGCCTTGTGTTCTGCTACAGCCTCTGTAGAAGCGATTGAGGTGGTTTTGTTAAGTTTCTCGCTTCGGTGGCTCTGACCAATATGTCACGCTGCACCGTGACAGATGCACAACAACCTTTGGTACACCCAACTACCTAGATTAAAATCACTTTATTTATCACTAGCTGACCCGTACCCACTTCGTTGGGCGGTAAAACTTTTTACTTGTGATGAAATTATGAGTGTGGTTCGGTTAGTACTGAGTGCTATGATTTATTTCCCGACTGCCAAAAGAAGGGTTATATTTTTACTGCATATTTATTTATTTAACTATTTGCATGCCAATTTGACTATATTACCATTATTTGTGAGTGTCTTCTTGTGAGTGTCTTATTTGTGAGTGTCTTATCTCTTTAACCATTTATGCAGTAAAAGGGAAAAGTCTTTTGTTTTAAACACTTGAACGATAAATTTACTTATTTTGATAAGAATTCATAATTGTTGATAATACGACCAATAAACATGACCTAACGATTTAAATTACTTTTTTTAATATGAAAAACTACTTTTTGTGACTTAAATATAAACGTTAGACATATGCTGTCGCTGACTTTTTTGTAGGCATTATCAAGCTCTACAACTTTTCTCTAAAACTCAATCATATATCTCTCATCGTTAAGGCAGCGTTAGTTAGAAACGTTTTCGTTCGACCGTTTTTTCTCCAACTTACTTTGCAAATTCGACTACCGCGAAAAAGTCTTTTAATTTTTTGGATTAATATATAGCCTATGACACTCACAAATAAGCTTTCTATTGGTAAAAGAATTTTCAAAATCGGTCAGTAGATCCAGATATTACTTCCTACAACGTCACAAACTTTACCTCTTTATAATATTAGTATAGATTAATGCGTTATTATTAGTATAACGTAGACCAAGGCGGGGTCATTCGAATCTCGCCAGTCTACTTCCTCATTTTCCAGACTCTGTAGAGTTTGTTCTTGACTTGACTCACTTCAAATTCTTTGCAAGTTTCATGAGTACCCTTTGATTATTTATTGCTTTTAGCACTGATCGACTGTATGAATTGGTATCTAATTGCTTCTCCTATATATGATATTTTTCAACTTCTTCTAACAGTGATCCCTATAATATGACCCCTCAAGAGTATGTTTCGTTTTCTGTTATTTAATTTACCTTGGAGTTGTTCGTCTTCTCATATTATTTGCACAAGTTGTGAGGTCATTTGTAGTGGCCTAAATCTTTTTGTGCCTGCTCCAGATTATTCGAGTGCATCACTATTCTTTTCTGTACATTTTTGTTTTCGTTCTATTTATTGACTTACGTACCCTATGTTTGAGAACTACCACCAGTCATGAAACCATATCTCTCGCCCTTATTGTGAAATCACCTTCTTCCAAGGAAGTTTCAATTGTAGATATTTCTATCGATATATACATTCTTATACGTGAGTGTGTAAACCGTTTAGCGATGTAAGGACCCTTAAGATTTTATACTTCTCCTATGTACGCAGCATTCTCGAATACGGATCTATCATTTGGTCGCCTCAGTATACAGTCTATAAAAATATAGTTGAGAGACACCAGAAGTACTTCATGAGACATCTCGATTTCAAATCATTTCCAACCTCCGAAAGTTACTCAGAGAGACTTAACCGTCATAGCATGGACTCACTCGAGGATAGGCGCCTCCAACATGATATACTTTTCTGTACAATATTATTAATAATAAAATAGACAATCCCTATTCTGCTGGCAGAATCTCCTACCGAATACCAAACAATAAGAACAAGGCTCGCGATTTATTTTATCTACCGAGAGTCAATACTAATTATGGTCAAAATATGTATTTTTATAGAGCACTTCGATCATATAATCTAAACTTTCAATGTTTGGATATTTTTAATTTATCTTCAAATACTTGCTTCGAAGAAATTAGAAATACGATAAACAGCCTTCGGGTTTGATTGGTATTTCTTCGTTCGTTAGGTACGTAGGCTGAGGAAATGGTTACTACCCTATAACAATGCTTTCTAGCCAGTATAATATTTTCTATAAAAGTTCATATGTATATTAACATTATAAATACATTGTGATGTATATTACATATATTTATATTAACTATACTTTCACATATTATTATTACCTCATCGTATTATTTATATTAATTTATTAATTGTGCACGTGTATGTACGTATATATGTATGTATGTTATATTATATCATCATATATCTTAAATACATCTACATAACCCATAATGTATCTTGTGGAACAATATTTCAAATATGAACGGCATTTTTAATGTAATTTGTTGATATTTTTGGTTTTCTTCTTGATGTATGTGTAAATAAGTATTAAGTAAATAAGTATTTCAAATAATAATTTAACCTCTTGCTTCGTATTTTGAGTTTTATTTCATTTTCCTTCCTTGATGTAGGTGGTCTCAAACTTTTGGCCGGCAGTGTATGTATATATGTATGTATACTATATATTACGATATATCTTAAATATATCTACATACCTCATAATGTGGCTTCCTTATCCCTTTCCCCTTACTTAAACCTGCATTTTTTTCATAGCTCCTTGAGCTGTAACAAAAGATTTTGTTTAATTGTGAAAACTTTTAATTGGCCTTAGATTCGTATAATATGTGTTAGCATTAAGTATAAAACGCTGTAAGTTTTCCGAAAAATAAAAATAAAATAAAATAAAATCTTGAAGATCATAGTGATTTTTCGTTGATTTAGCAGTGATTTCAACAAAGGAAAAATAAATCTTTAGGTATTGTCAATGGGTGATTGGTTACATGAAATTGGCGCCTGTGCCGGATTTGATAAATACACGACTCTCCCATATCAGTTAATCATTTTTATATACATATCTACGTAAAGTGCATTTTTATACTATAATTTTGTAAATTTGCTAATCAAAAACAGAAATAAACAATAAATATTTGATGAAATACATACTCGCATATTAAATATTATTCGATGTCGTGGCTAGGCTCTTAGCGATGGGGGTAAAAAAACCGGAGTCCTAATTAATAGATATATTTTGTAGTCTTTATACCCCTTACTATAACCGCCCACCTTAATGTCTAACGACAACTAACTTACAGGCGGGCAGCTTTTTATAACATCACGTGACAGTACTCAGGCGTTCACCAATCCAAGTATTGATCACGCCGCTTAAATTCGGTTATCCGACGGGAACCAGTGTTTCAACGCGGCCATGAATCATACGTTAACGTTATATTTCCTGTACTCTACCTTATGGTTGGCAATCTCTGCGCGGAAGGCGTGCTTTGTCCGTACTGCATTCGGCGAAGATCTCGCCTGCCTCCGCGAGACGCTCGCACGGCTACGGATCGGATATGTCAATTCAGACTGCAGCGGCGGCGCGCGGGTCTTCTAGTTCTCGATCTCCGATCCCCTCAAACGCGTTTTAACCTCCGGCGTCCGCAGACGTCTCGACGCTGCCTGGTCCCGCGGCGCCGCGGCGCGACGCTCGTGAAAAATGGAGCGAATATTGCGCCGGTTTTTCTCTCACTTTCGTCTGCGCGCGCTTTGAACTTTGCATTCTGTTAAGCCGCTTAATGGAGGTGACAATGGCCGCCTTCGACTCGCTCTCCTTCGCGGATAATTTCGGTGAGTAATAGCTTTATAAGTACATCCGCAACACAGACATATTGCACCTAAATCTCACCGCATTCTACAATTGAGGTGATGGGGCGGAGCTGATTTTTACTTTTTACACGACTACCAACAAAAAAGGAGTGTAATGTGTTCAGGGTTTACCTATGTATGTTTTCCGTTTCTTTATTCCACCATAACTTCTAAACGATTGAACCGATTTAGAAGTGTGTGGTATTTTTAGAATGCTTAAGCCATCCTTAGTATCATAGGGTATATACACTGTCAAAATGTCATAAAAATTAATTTCTAAATGTCTAAATATCAATAAATTAAGATAAATATATGGTGTCTAATATCAAATCATAGGTCTAATTGAGTACATTCCGAAATTATCCGTCTATTTGGGTAAATACAAAAACTATAAATATTTCTTAAAAAATCATTTTATTACTTGAGCACCGAGGGCAACCAAATGAGTGGGACAACGGCGGCGCGCAATCGTTATGAGATACCTGCCGCAAGGCGTGCAGCCCTGTCCAAATATCAAGTAAGTAGTTCTCTAAATATCCAAATATCAAGTAAGAAGTTATCTAAATGTCCAAATGTCAATAAATTAACATAAATATATAATGTCAAATGAAATAAACATGTATTTATATGGATACAGATACATAAACCACAAATATTTTATAAAGAAATCCGTAATCAAAATAATTATAAATACAATAGTTCACTATCTGTAACGGTAGTCGTTTTATTCTTTTTAATATATTTACTTGTTGTATATTTTTATTTACGACCGGAACTAAACGATTTACAATAGTTTTTGTTACAGTAGTGTTGATTTACAGTAGGTAGCAGTTACATTTACAATTATAACAAATTATCCACATAATGCTACATAATTATTTCACATTTATTCAATTAATCTGCTTATATAACATAATTATATAAAACCATAGGAAATACACATAAAGCTTTTTTTAATGTATGTATTTATGTTTGTATTTTATTTATTTAGTACTTTATTCATTTTTTTATACATATAGCCACATTATTACTAATGTTATAAAGTAACTCGGAAAAATTTAACACGCAAATGTAGCAAATGGTCAGTGCCCACCTTACTAGGACTGTAATGTCCTGTATCTAGGCAAGTCAGAGTAAAGAATTAAAATTAGCGATTCGATTTATAAAGAACTAAATTGACTAACGTTTTATTTTTAGAAATAGTAAATGTACCTAATTAACATTTAATATATAATATAATATAACAATCTGTATAAATATTACAATGTATATACCTAATCATATTTATGTAATAATATGGGAAGTACATAGATACCTAAATTCGATTATAATAAATAATAAATATATTATGGTATAAACATATTTATATTAGAATACAATTATATAAATACGATTATTAAAATATTGGGAAAAATAAGAAATACCATACGATATATTAATATTATATGCATAATACTTTATGTATATGTATACGATATTAGCTTAAAAATCAACCATATATTCAAACATTTCCCTTCAATCCCAACTCTCCGCGATCGTCCACTTGTAGATAATATAAAGTAATCAAATTCAACTAAAATTGCTAATCATTTTTTTTATAACGTTGAAAACAAAAAAAAAGACCTTACAATTAATGTTACGAACACATTATGTAAAATAGCTTAAAACAACGCTATGACTTTTTTCAGAAATAAATAAATAATATATAAAACCTAACAGAGTTTTCGAGACAGTACGATAAACCTTTCAAGGGGTAATTACACCTTTATGACAAGTTTTTTATGTTATAATATTTTTAATATGAGATTCTATATTAAAAACTAACTTCAAAGTTATCTCTTTTTTTAAATTATTTATGCCTTGGTTACCGAGGAAAAATGATTTTTTTTATGTCCATCGGCCGTATATTTAGATGTATTTTACAGACTTAAAACAAAGTTAAGAATGACTTCAAACTTAGTTTTTTATGTAGTGTAATCTCCTGTACAAAAAAAGATAATGTCCAATAAAATGTAGATTCAGCAAAGAAAAATAAACAATTTTCTTGCATAATTTAACATGCATAGCCCTTGAAAGGTTTATTATGTTGTCTGGAACACCATATATACAATAGTTTCAAAAAGATAAAAAAATACACTTTGTCTCGTATTCTCCATAAATTTTATTTCATCTTTAGGTCAGCTGCCGCGCTATCATTAGCTAGTTGGCAAAAAAAAATAGTTGTCTTCTAAAAGTTTATTCCGAAAAATCCACCATTTTATTCTAAATTGTTGTCGTAGTTATATTCTCAAAATAACAATAAAATCAAACAATGCAAGTTTGGTATAAACATATAAAAAAACGGATATTTTTGCTTTCAAAATAATAATAGATTGACGAGTAAAATATGCATTTTCAATATACGATTTTATGTACCGAAGAAATACCATATAAAGATATTCTGGAATACATTCGTTTATTGATAGTCATGGTTCTGCCACTTTGGTGACAGCAGGATAACAAAAATATAATTCCTCTCGATCGCTCGTCTTTTAAACAAATCCCTTCGCAATTTACGCAAGTCGCCTATAGAGCCAGCTTCCTTGCGTCGTAAGAAACTTATCTTTTATTTCCTCGTACAAAGTATAATTAAAGAAACATATCTTATCCCTTAACCCTAATCAACTTATTTTTTCTTTCCTTTCCCTGTATCATTTGATTTCCTTGGACGTGTTGTTTTTATTGCTACTACTACTGTAAATTTTAACGTACTTCTTACTTTGGGGTTAGTTGTAAGCAAGGCCGTGTCCAGATTTTTTTTTCGGGGGGGGGGTCCAAAAAAAAAGACCGGCTAATTCAAATTCAATTTTATTACCCTTACATTATGACGGGAGAAGCCCGCCACTGAAAATACTGTAGGTACTAACTACTAACTAACATTTTCGTTTTCAAACCTAAAAACCTACAGATTTTTTTTATTATAGTCCTATTTTTATTTATACACACCATCCACCACTTCCTATTAGGCTTTTAGCTTTATTTTGGAGTAATTTGCAGCAAAACAACATGACTGACTGACTACTGCCGCGGCAACAGGAACAACATCGTCGTCATTATCAGTTTTTTAAATTATTTTAGGTAACTGTTCAAACATTAGACGTATCACGTACGTCAAACGTTTGTTACACCGTCTAATAGCAGGGCGCTGGCCATGCCAATCGTCCAATAATTGACTCAAGCGATGGAGACAAACATTTGAGTCTTGAGTCTTTTGACAGCTCTACGCTCTTTTCGATATGAGTGGAACGGATGGATATGAAACTAACACTTAAAAACATACCCGTGAACGCCCTAAAATTGCTCGGAAACGTTCTAAGCGCTGTCCGCTAACAGAGCTTTTGATGATATGACGAAGCACGACGCTGAGATGAATGCGAGTGTCCAACTCTACTAGTTGACACTTGACTGCGCGGGATTTGTCGGTCCGAAATCAAGGGTCTGTTATCGTATAGATTTCTACTGTCACTGAAATATCGTACTGCTGTTATTTCTTCCTCGATTTTAATCCGATAACATAGCTTAGCGGAATACCCCTAATGTATTTTTTGCACCCAAAAATCGATTTTATCTAGTGTAAATCTATTTCATTTTGGAAAGTCGATTCTATCTAGTGTAAATCCATTTCATTTCGGGGGGGGGGGGGGGGGGGTCCGGACCTCTCGGACCCCCCCCTGGGCACGGCCATGGTTGTAAGATACCGAACGTCGATTAGTCCGCTCATTACGCACAAATTTATTGTATATATTAATGTTTATTTCACGAATTCATTCATTCGTATCGTATCTCTTAAAGGAAATGTTAAAAACATAAAAAAACACTAGACCTTATGATGCATAACTATGAAGGAAATTTAGTATATCCATAAAACGCTGGATTGCAGCAATTTGTTATTTGAGCACAGAGAAAGCCTTTCGCTATTTTATAATTAATGCCCTTTTACTAGTTAGTAAATCAACTTATTACGTCTTGACATGATTTCGCAATAATAATATGTTTGCATTTTATGACCATCGACGTCTCCCAGACCTGTTATAAGAGTCGTCAACTAAATTTATTGGATATCGCCTCCAATAAACGACGGATTTTCATCGAATGAATGAAAGGCAGTTTATGTGCAATTATCCGTTGCTCGGGAGCATTTAGTTGGTTATAACGGGTGGGAAATTTAAATGTTTAAATTTGAATCGGCTATAAAAAAAAACTAATTAATATTTTTTCAAAAATCTTGTTTTATTGGAAAGGTTATATATTATATACCTTGACATTTAAGAATGGAACACGATATCATTCAAATGAGCGCCACGGCTGGCCCGACAGTACCCCATCCGATTAACCCAATTTTCAAGTACTTTTTCGATTGTTCCGACTGGAATTACTTGAATGGCAACTTCGATTTCGTGTTTCAAGGCCTCAATTGTCTCTGGATGGTTAGTCTAACATTTAACCTTAACGTCTTCCCACAGGAAATAGTCCAAAGGGCTCAAATCACAGATCGGAGGCGGCCGATTGGCATCAGAATTTCGATTGATTATTCGGTTTTCGAAAACGGGGCCCAAAAGTTTGATTTTTACGTTGGCTGTGTGGCAAGTTGCGTCATCCTGTTGAAACCAAACGTCGTCCATGTCATTCTCTTCAACGAATGACATGGACGGTAACAAAAAAGTCGTTGAGCAACTCTCGCCATTACTGACTCACCGCTTTGGAAGTAAGTTTTTAATTTTCCAGTTTTGTTCGAGCGTATAGCGTCCCATTTTGCATATGTCAAACATAAAACTAATTTTCTGTCAAAAAATGAATGTCATTCTAACTTTTAAAAACAAAAGATACCGTATCTACACGACTACCCAACAAAAAAAGGAGTGTAATGTGTTCAGGGTTTACCTATGTATGTTTTCCGTTTCTTTATTCCACCATAACTTCTAAACGATTGAACCGATTTAGAAGTGTGTGGTATTTTTAGAATGCTTAAGCCATCCTTAGTATCATAGGGTATATACACTATCAAAATGTCATAAAAATTAATTTCTAAATGTCTAAATATCAATAAATTAAGATAAATATATGGTGTCTAATATCAAATCATAGGTCTAATTGAGTACATTCCGAAATTATCCGTCTATTTGGGTAAATACAAAAACTATAAATATTTCTTAAAAATTCATTTTATTACTTGAGCACCGAGGGCAACCAAATGAGTGGGACAACGGCGGCGCGCAATCGCTATGAGATACCTGCCGCAAGGCGTGCAGCCCTGTCCAAATATCAAGTAAGTAGTTCTCTAAATATCCAAATATCAAGTAAGAAGTTATCTAAATGTCCAAATGTCAATATAATTAGAATGTCATTCTAACTTTTAAAAACAAAAGATACGGTCCATAGTCCATCAGGTACATGTGAAATCTTTGGTTGTTACGAGGAGTCCCTACAGAAGAAAGCTAGGATCGGAGATTCTATAGAGAAGTGTTGGGCAAAATTTAGTCGACTAACGATTGCCGATTGAATACGTTAATCGCGATTGACGACCAACGATTGATTTGTTTAATCGTCAGTCGGCGACTAACGATTGATTAGTTTCAATCGTTAGTCGCGATTGGCGATTAATCGTTTGCGATTGATATTCTCGACAGCGGTCAACTTCAGTTATGCGTTTTTTCGTCGGTCGGTGCGGTCGGTGCGGTTGGTGTGACGCGAGCGCAAACGCGACCGCAAACACGACCGCGAACGCGACCGCGAACGCGACCGACCGATGAGAATGAATTATCGGGTGGTATCTAAAGGGCAAGTTAGTCGCGATTGACGATTAACAACTAATTAAAATAGTGCCGACTACTTTAATCGTGATAACGTTAGTCACGACTAAATCAATCGTGATTGATTAGTCGATTGAAATATTCAATCGATTGACCCAACACTGCTATAGAGTAGAGATATACTGCCATATACTGCCATGCCATACTACTTCTTTCTTTATTATTATTATAGTTATACAAAGGTGACTCGTAAAAAATAACTTTCTCTATGTTGGGAGGAAGTCAACGGCCATAGGTCAGCTTATAATTACCCGCCGGTGATTGGGCGATGAAGCATTTTCACTTTTTATCGACATCATTTCAATGACACACGATGTGATATATAATCTGTACGCTGTTTGGTACACGAAACCGGTGGTGATGAACAAGTGATGAGTATTACAGCTAAGCTATGATTAATCGGCGTAGAACATAGAACATGCTGTGTAGCCGCCGCGGGCCTGTCCATTAGAAAATTTCAAGCAGGGCCAGTAAGCTTTTTAACGCATTTTCAATACGGTGATATATACCGATATGTCATCTCGGTACCGAACTAGATTTATTCGGCGAAAGAGCCCTTGGTAACGTAGTGTTCATATAATATTTTGCTTTTGGTTAAAATTGGTTAGGAATAGTGTATTATATTTTTAGGTAAATTATTATATTTATTGATATTATATATAATATAAAATATATAAATTAGTAAACCTACCTTTGGCATTGACTAGTTAGGTTGGGTTAGGTTAGGTATATATGTTACTTCAATGAATACACAAATTATATACTTAAATTATAATTTTAATTCGTAGTATCGTATAAATAGACAACTAGAGCTGTCAACTACAACAAAAGAACCCGTCACCTTAAGAAGTTTTAACGATATCGATCGTTCTGTCTCCCATGAGGTTAGCGCAGACTTGGGAAGAAAAACAATCCACTGTCGTTTCAAGAGCAGTTGCCATAAGGTTAACAACTGCCCCCGCTCTATAGGTAACATTACTTTTCCAGACTTCCACGGCTGTTAGTCGAAATACACAATCGATTGGATGACTCCTAGGGGAGACCGGGCCGCAGGCCAGCGTCCTACCCTGGCTCTCACTTCTGCGTGAAGGCCGCCGAATAGGTGTTGACCCGTGCGTTTGACCGACCCTATACAACTGGGTCTTAGTGGCCAAACTACAACAGGGCCCATTAGCTCCCCGTATATATTGAGTATATATGAGTAAGAAGAACCTTAGAGCCACTATCGATCTCCTCACCGGACACATGACGCTTAGAGCACATCTATTCCACCTTGGCTTGACCGAGAGCAAGGACTGCCGAATATGTGGCGAAGAACATGAAGACAGCATACACGTCGTTGGTCGCTGCCCAGGCCTCGCCGCAAAAGGTCACAGTTTACTGGGACGAGCCTCTCTCGAACCCAACGATCTGCCCAACTTGAAGGTCAGTGATCTGTATGGACTGGTAAGCTGTACCGGGCTACTAGCAGACCACTGACCCAAAACACAAAGTGATCTTATAGATCCAGGTAACATCAAGGAATGGAAACAAGCCTCCCATTCCGTTTACTACTACACCTACTACTCGTATAGGTATATTTCTTAAAAAATGAAAATTATTTTGGTTTTTTTTTGGCTGTTAAACAGATGTTATTTATTTAGCCGTTAACTAAATATTATAAAGGTGTTTTTAAAATATGAAGAACCATTGTAAATTGAATTTAATTGCCGATTTATAGGAAGAGGCGGCGCGCTCAGCTCGTAGGCAGCCTGGCCTGCCCACTTGGCCGACCCTGATATGTTAGAGTTAAACAGGGCTTTAAATTGCTACTAGCTATGACTTTCTCATATAACTAACCCAACTATAAATTGTTTATATGAATGTGTGCGTGTAATATGTGTATACGTGTATACTGTGTTATTGTATTCGACCGACAGAATTAAAATGCAATTTCGTTAATTTTATCGCAATGGAAAATTGTATCCTAGCCTTAAATTGAATGGGAAATATTTCAATGTAAGATCAGGAGACCTAACCCCTATGTTTTTATTAAACTACCGAAAAGTCTTTATCTATTATTTAACCACTCAATTATTATTATGAAAGAGGAATTCTCATCTTGGCATACTATTTAAATATTACGGCTTTTGAAAGTACAATGTGTGTACATTTGTAACATTTTATTGCTTTTCGGCGGTTAATAACCTCATAAGTTTCATATTGCGTGAACATGAAAGTCATGATATTGACAAGTGTTTATTAAAATTACACAAGTCGTGCGTTTGTTTGTTGGCAGTTTAAGTCAAGTTTTTCAACTCATTGGATCCATTACTATCTGATTGACTTGACACTATACAAAATATAAAATACTCTATTCAAGATATTAATATAAGCACTGATGTCAGAATACATGTACGAATACATATCCGAATACATGTCCGAATACATGTCCGAATACATGTCCGAATATATGTCCGAATACACCTACCCAAAATCCAAGTGGCTGGGTATGCATTTAATTTTGTAGGCTTGAATACCTATTCAGTCTTAATACACAAATAACTTTTTTAAAGTACAATCCTTCATAAAATGCATTAATAATCAGAAGCGGTTAAAAATCGGTTTCCTAGAATCCATTACAGGTTACATATTTACATACATACTTACATGCATATAGGTGAACCTAATAGAAGTGTGATGTTTTCATGTGCGGAATAATAACGCTGGTAAAGCGTTGATTAAATAAAATTAGGTACGTCGGCTCTTTTCATAACGATTTCCCTAACTGCAAATAATTGCCAAATTAGGATACGGTCTCATAAACACGCTACGCCATGCTTGATAATATATGAAGCATAATTCTGTAAAATCATTGCCGGGATGCCAAACGTCATTGCCGAATTTGCGTATCTGGTAGTTGGTATACGCACTGCATTTCTGGAGCAATCTGACTGCCAACACGCTAAAAGTCATCAATTGTCTTACTAGAGTGTACGCTTGTCTTTATCGATTGTAAGTATGAGGTGTTATTATTTACTATTATGTAAGTATGTTGCATTGCGATGTATAAGAAGCACGTAAGATAAGACAGTCTTTTCTAGACTGCTTATGACGACTCTGACATTTCGCCAGCAGTGGTATTACCAATACTCGCGATTCCACTTTACAATGCGATGGGGTCCACTGCAATGTTGTTTTTTTATTTTTTTTAAATTAATTTATTTGGTAATTTACAATTATCTACAATAAATGAACATATACAATTACATTGTTATAGCCGAGAATCCAATAGCAAAAAACTGATAACATGTTATGCCAGAAACTGTTGCCAGTGATCCTATTTTAATGTCGCTTAACTAGGCAGTAGCCTGTTCTAAGGCGGACATTTAAATTATTGTAAATGTATTATAAACCAATATAAAAAAGTAAGTAATGAAGAATGTAGAAATCTAGGGATAATTTATATACTAAGACCTATTATTATTAATTCTTATGTGCTGGAAAATTGAGTATAAAATTCATAATATAAATGTGATATTGATAATATAAAATTGCTAACCTTAACAAAAACATTAAGAAGATGCACCATTAGCTAGTATTTAGATAATCATAATTAAAAATCAGCCTAAAAAGAGTGGGATAGTCGAACCTAGTTATTTAAATTTTAAAATTAGTATTAAATTTAAAAAGATAAAAAAAAATAAAAAGATAATTATACCTAGTTATTTAAATTTTAAAATTAGTATTAAATTTAAAAAGATAAAAAAAATAAAAAGATAATTATACATAATTATCTTTTTAATTTAAAAAAGATAATTATACGTAATTTAGTAAGAAACCCAATTTATGGTATAAGGGAGTTTGAAAATTCTGAGTTTATTTTCCATGTTGATGATTAATGAAATGCGTAAAGTTTTAAACATAATGGTATTATGATAGCTGACATTCTAAATTCCATATAATTTATTATACATCTATTAATTTTTTTAAAAAATACGAAGGAATATTGCTGGATTGAAAATAAAATCATGATGAGGTGGCCACGATGACCCATGTGTTCAGGGTCGGTCACACTCACGGGTCAACACCCATCCGATGGCCTCCACGTATGGGGTGCGAGCCTGGGTAGGACACTGGGTCAACCAGTCTTCCCTGGGAATCAAACCTCTGGCGCTCCTGGACGGTCTGCGCACCGAGCGGCGCAAGCCAATCGACTGTGCTCTCCGACTAACAATCGGGGGAGTCTGGGAACTGTATTGTTTCCTATAGAGCGGGGGTGGTTGTCTACCTTACGGCGACTGCTCTTGAAATGACCATTGGCCATCCGATCCCGGTTCAGAGTCGGGCAAAGGACGCCTTGGTCCGCGATAGATTCGGTGTACACCGTTTCACCGCTTCGTAAGGGAGAGGACCGCGCAAGCGACCTCGAACTCGGAACCAATCGAGAGACCGGAGAAATCTGGTCACAATTGGAAGCAAGGGCGCGAGGGTCGGCCCGCCAGGTAACACTGGCTATCTCGCGGTAAGGCTTTGGCTTCTTGCGGGTTGTGACGTAGCTGGACGTTGGATTTGTTTCGTCCAAAGTCTTCTACGTTCACTGCAGGGCGATAGAACGAGAAAATCGTTAAAACGTCCTGTGGTGATGGGCTCGCCCGTTGTAGTTGACACCGCAAGTTGTACGATGCCACATTTTACATACGTTTGGGAGCTAACGGGCCCATGATGAGGTGGTCACGATGACCCATGTGTTCAGGGTCGGTCACACTCACGGGTCAACACCCATCCGACGGCCTCCACGCACGGGGTGCGAACCTGGGTAGGACACTGGGTCAACCAGTCTCCCCTGGGAATCAAAGCTCTGGCGCTCCTGGACGGTCTGCGCACCGAGCGGCGCAAGCCAATCGATTGTGCTCTCCGACTAACAGTCGGGGGAGTCTGGGAACTGTATTGTTTTCTTATAGAGCGGGGGTGGTTGCCTACCTTACGGCGACTGCTCTTGAAATGATCATTGGCCATCCGATCCTGGGTGAACAGCCGGGCAAAGGACGCCTTGGTCCGCGATAGATTCGGTATACTCCCTTTCACCGCTTCGTAAGGGAGAGGACCGCGCAAGCGACCTCGAACTCGGAACCAATCGAGAGACCGGAGAAATCTGGTCACAATTGGTAGTTAGGGCGCGAGTGCCGCCCGCCAGGTATCATACCTGGCTACTTGCGGTAAGGCGTTGGTCTCTAACGGGTTGTGGCGTAGCTAGACGTCGGATTTGTTATGTCCAAAGTCTTCTACGCTCACTGCACGGTCGATAGAGCGATGAATCGTTAAAACGTCCTGCGGTGACGGGTTCGCCCGTTGTGGTTGACATCTCAATATGTACGATGCCGCATTAAAAAAAAAAGATTTTTTTGGAGATAATACGTTTTGATATGATGCTCCTCAGATATGAAATTGTCAGCCTTAGCCGAATAATAATATAAAAATGATGTAGAAATAAAAAGTGTTTATTTCTACATCAAACTACCATACATATACTACCATACAAATTGGTAAAAATACAGTAATATAATAAAACCTAATTATAGAAATTAAAATTAAGTAAAGAAATTAAAATGCGATTTAAATGAGTACATAATAATATAAAGGTATTAAAATAATCATTAAAATAAAAGAAAGTTTTGCAATGCTAAAAGCTAACAAAGACCAATAATGCGATAAGAATAAAAATATTATGAAACCGGTTTTTTTTACAAAATTTAATTCAATACACATTGCATACCTACATACCATTCCGTACATACCATTCAGACATTTATACTCAATGCTCTATCTATATTAATTCTCTTCCTTCATCAACCAAGACCTAACAGATTTTTTAAATGTTGTAATTGTGTTGATAGCCTTGATTGATTCAGGACGGTGATTAGAAATCCTTGTAGCGATAAATGAGTAGTGACGCTGTCCGTACGAGGTGTTTTGCGTGGTATCAGCATATCTTCTGAGTGCGCTGCTCTCGTATATACCATCACTCCCTCGTTAAAAGTTGTTTGACTTTTAAACCGTTCATGCAATAAGGCCGATTGTCTGATGTCCAGGACATTGCCATTATTAAAAAGTTCATTGGTGGGGTATCGATACGGCTTACGCTCTATAATCTTCAAGATACATTTTTGAGCCACTTCTAATGGACGGAGGATAGTCGTCGCACAACCTCCCCATCCTATTATTCCATAACAAAAAATAGACTGAACGTAGTTTGTAGTTTTCAGCATTCCCGGATCTAAAATATTCCTCATTAAAACATTATGTGTACTGACGTAACGTTAATAGTCAATAGGCAATAGTCATATTATTAATTCAGAAACATTCTACATCTCGCAATTTATAACATATTAACCCCTCAAGCGGCGGGTGTAGATCTTGGCAGTCAACTGTAATTTCTGAGAGTTGAAGGTCAAAAATATGGCACTTTAGAAAAACGATCATAAAAAAGAAACTACTTGATGGATCATCAAAAGAAGAATTGTGCATTGGTGGCATTGACATTTAAAATATGACACATTAAAATCTTATTGTGTAAAACAATTAGATAATTATGAATAATTATTAGAAAGTTGGACAACTGAAAAGAAACTCACTTATTCAGCGATATCGACGTTTTATCTCAAAATACGAAACCCTATCTAAAAATTCTAAACACATGCCCCCAGAATACAAACAATTATATTAGAGATTTTAGACTACGAGAAGCACGACTGAATAATCGTACAATACAGAATTTATCCGTCTTTCTCACACATATCTAACAGGGGGTGGGTGCACTGTAATTTTGGTGTAAATTCAGTTCGTTGAGAGCGCGGTTTGTCGCGCTGCGCTCGTACCCGTTTTGGGACGTTACTGAGCATTGACTACAATACATCGTACCCGATTAAACGGTCAATTGAGAAATATATGAGAAAAGCTTGATAAAAAGGAATAACAATGCTGATAAAGCAGAAATATTATGTTTAATAAGCGCAGAACGAGTGTAAAACATGTTTTCCTCCGCATATATATAAAATACAATTTGTATAAAAGCACCTGTCAAAATGTTTGCCCTATGATCTTGATTACAATACAATAGGTAAGCGTACTTACAATGTACGTACATTCTAAGTACGTTCTTAGCATTCTATTCATAATGTGGGGTTTTCCAATAAGGGCGGGTCAATATTGACAGTCTGTGGCGGCCATGTTGTTTTGACGACGTCTATCAAATCTGTTATTTATTATGCTGTCACTGATGCCAAATCACCATGGTAAGTGATGTACACGATTGATCAGCACGTTAAAACTTTTTTATCAAGTGTTCTTAAGTTATCTCTTGGGGAGAGGACGTGAATTGGGCACCAATATCGAGCGATTTGACCCCGCTAGAGTTTTTCTTGTTGGGTTTTCTGAAGTCGCCGGTCTATGCCAATAAGCCGTAATCGACCGATGCCCTCAAATTCAACGTATACCAGGTCATCGCTAAAATTGAGCCGGATCTATGCGGAAGAGTCATTGAAAAATGGACCTCTCAGGTCTGTGCCACCGTGCGAAGCCGCGGCCGACATTTGAACGATGAAAAATTCCATACCTAATGGCATACATGGGTCTTTCAAATAAAAAAGCAAAGCTTGTGGAGCACAGACTGTCAACATCGAGCCGCCCTTTTTGATAACCCTAGACACGAGTCTAGGGTTGTCAATAAGGGTGTACTCCATTTACAAGGCCAAAGAAAGCGTATTACAGTCGTGGTCCAGTAAAGTATATGGGTACTTCAAAGGAGCCACGAATAAAGTTAATACAAAGTACTCCTAATAGTTTTGTCTTAATTCATCCTAGTTATTATCGTCAGTCGCGTCCGTGATTGTTAATTAATTAAAATGACGCAAGTCCAACAGAATGATAATAATATCGTAAACCACCGTATAATCATGTAGTTTCTGTCCTGATTTCGCGTTCACGCAAAGCGTAGCGCGTCTACTTTATGATGCTCTTGGAATAATATAATTACATTCCATACGTGATTACGAGTAATAAATGAGTAGCAATAAAGAAGCCACAGATATGTCACAATCACACACAGATTACCATCAAACGTAAATCTTGTAAGCGATCAGTACCGATTTTATCGGCAAAATTCTTCGATATGCTAATTTATTAAGTATTTCTGGTCAGGGGCGGCTTGATACAAAATCTTTACCTGTGCCAGAAGCCTTTTTGGCGCCCCCCCCCCCTCCCCCAGCTAAAGATTTTTGGGACATGTAGAGAGATTTGGGGAATTTCCGCCCCTTGCAAAAATCCCCAATAAGCCTCGTGCGGTGGCACGGGTTGCACGGGCCAAGAGCCACCCCTGGTTCTGGCTGTGTTCATACTAGATGGTGTAAAAGCAAGCAATCGTGTCGAAATTTAAGTATGTATTTTCTGATAGATCCACATTATAATATTAGTTTTAATGTTTTAAACTTTTAATAATAATAATAATATAGACTTTTTTTCACGTAATTATAATACAAACAGGCGAGCTTACTGCCACAAGGCAATATCTTACAACTAACATAATCATAGTTGTACATGCGCACATTGTGGAAATACAGATTATTATGTTTGTCTGCATACAACTCAGACCAGTATACATAGGTATTTAAAAGTAAGAATGCCCATGGAGATGATATTGGGAGAGGAAGAGGAGAGAAAGGGGTGAACTGGTTACTTCTTAGACAGGTAGTAATCTTTGAGGTGAGTCTTAAATGATAAAATGTAAAAAAAAGCGAGTTTCGTATATCTATCGTACATTTTTGTTATCAATGTTCATTTGACAATCGTTATTTCCTTTATTATTTGTTAAATATTGGTGAAAATTTCAAAAGTTTTCGATTGGGACCGAGAAAAATACCTACTGAAAAAATCCGACCATAGATTCATGCGGATAGTAAACTCCGAAAAGCTCCGCTATAGTCGTTTCCCGAAAAGACAGCAATAGTACTTACTCGAATAGACTTTCGAAAGACCTTGTCGGTCACGATCGCAAGCGCCGGGTCGCCAATCGATGGCCGAGTCGCGTAGAAAGGTCCACATCGTTAGCAATCTCAAATCTCGATGCGTCTTCTCTCGAAAGATAATGGTCAAATTACACGGAATTATTTTGGGACCGGCCATCTCGGCGAGTGATCGATCAGCATTGGCCATTTTGATTGACTCTTTGCCGCGGGAGAGAAACTAAATGGGCGCCGATAACTAAAACATGATTGTTGATCATTGTCGACACGATCGTAAGTTATTGATACTATAGACATAATTTTTTGATACTCGTATACATGCCGGGATGAAACAGCTACTGCTGTACTAAAACGGACTTCCGTGGATGAATAATTACTAATCAGTTATTGTTAAATTGCTATTAATAGTGGTGTGATCAAAAAAAATACGGTGAATGCATTTTCATAGCAGCAACGGCTGACGCATATAATACGTCCGATAGCCTGACTCTTTCAAAAAGTTAGTTTAAAGTTTAAACAAGTTGTAACTTGACAGCCGGATTCTGGAGCCGGAAGAGTGCCATGAGATCATGTTTTTCGTGTGAGTCGCGCATCATGGATTTTGAACATTGTTTTAATATTAAATTGCAAGAAAGTGCCAAAAAAATCATGAAATACTAAAATCAGTACAAGGCGATACTGTTAAAAAACAATTTGAACTAATTACAAGTGGAAATAAATCCGTTGAAGACGAGCTAGTCTCGGGACGTCCAATAACATCAAAACAGGCAAAGATGTGCAAATTTTGGCAAAACTCGTTCGCTCAAACAGACGATTGACAATTCGAGAGCTTACCGAAGAAATGAGCATCTCGTATGTGTCCATGCATGGCATTTTAACCAATACTTTGTAAATGAAAAGAGTAAGTGCGAAAAATTTTCCCAGATTTTTGACTATAGTACGGGCCAAAGGAACGTTCCGGTGAGACAATAAATCATTAGGCCCGCCCCGCCCCTTTTACTACCTGCTTGTAGGAATGCGTACCGCAACCTTCGCAGATTATCTATCACATTATTATATTATTGAGATTGAGCAGCGAAACTTTTGTCGGGTCACTTTCCAGTTCGTCAAAAAATGATAAAATGTTATGTATAAAGCACCGAGTATGCATGTTAATATCACCCTTCAACTTCAATAGCTCCAGGTTAGAAAATATGGTCTCCATTGCTCAACTTATAGGCAAGTAATGATGTTTTATCCGAGCAGCATTTTATAATATACATATGTGGGACTCATTATTACAAAATGCCACGGTAACATTTTACTAATGACTGTTTAGAAATTAATAATGACCTATGATATGCTAATGACCTATGATATGATATGTCAGTTATCTGGTTATATAGGTTACATCTGGTACATAGGTTAGCTCTAAAATATTACCTGCAGGCAATAAGCTCGCCTTTTCTTAACAATAAAGAGTTTTATTATTATTATTAAGTACTCATTTAATAACTCATATCACATAATTAGGTCATTATTTAATTACTCTAATTCTAAAGTAATACTTAAACCGAAAATATTAATAAATTTAGCAATCGGTACTATAATAAATGCAGATGTATAATACTCTTTCATCGAGCAAGCGTAATTCATCGATAAGCAATATCGACGTTAGCCGCATCCTTGTTGACAGCTTGGTTTATTACCCCATCGGAACGTTCCTTTGGCCCGTACTTTAGCAAACAGAAGGAAAAACGTGGCTCATTTCGCACGGAATTGAAGGATCGTTCTGAAGTTGATTCTGACTTCATGGACCAATATTATGACTGAAGCTGCAAGGTGGGTCTATGGATATGAACCTGATGAAAATGCAGAAGTTCCCAATGGAAACCGAATGGCTCTCCTCGCCCTACGAAGGTATGTCAGTCAAAATTAGACGTGAAGGACATGCTCTTATTTTTTTAAAATAGTCAGATCAGAGTTCTTTCCAAGCGGAACGACTGTAAATTCCGAATATTACAAGGTAGGTTTGTGATACGAAATACAGAAAAAGATGCCAGAAAATGGTCCAATGCCTTCCTCTTTCATCGAGAAGACGCCCCGCGCCACACCTCGCTTCTGATCCACGAGTTTTTGGCAAAAAATATTTCTGTCTTTCCACATCCATTTCACTCTTATATTGGTATCCAAACGTTTTCTTTTTAGAGCGGTTTTTATTTATGAGGAGAGCCAAAGGTCGCATGGAGCTAAATCCCACGACAGAGCAGCTGAAAGTCCGTCCGAAAGAAGACTTCCAGAAATGCTTGCAATCGTGAAAACAACGTCGAAATAATTGCATCGCAAGTCAAGAAGAGTACTTCGAAAGAGATCAATTCAAATATAATGCAAGACTATTACTTTTTCAGTAATAAAATCATTCACCGTATTTTTTATCACTCCACGTATAGCCTAAACAAGCTGTACCTGCGGCTCTGCCAGCGTCAAAGTCACTGTGTTGTTGACATTTGCTTTGTTTAAATTGTCTCTGTGTTGTTGAAAATATTTTTTTGAGATGAAGGTTTTTTTTCGGATATATACTTTTACCCCCCCCCCCCCCCGAGATGTCTGTCTATGTGTCTGTGTTTCTGTCTGACTTTTTGTCGTTGAAAAGATTGTGGTTGAAGTCCGCAAATATTTCAATCTCGAAATATTAGGCTTAGAGACTTAAATTTCAGTACACAGGTGTGTCGTTGGGCCGAAATTATATTGTAAAATTTCGGCTGCAATATCTTTTATACGAGAAACAAAAAAAACCGCCGTATTTAAAGAGACTTGAAATACGGCACAGATGCCATATTGTACCAAAATCACATTCTGAAATTTTCATTCGATTATCACGTATAGAAGCGATAAAAATAATATATAAAGTCAGCCATATTTAATAACATACTATGTACGTCGTATTTGTAAAAAAATACCATTTTATTAGCACGAAAAATACTACTAACATACTACGAATTGGCGCGCAGGGGGAGGTTGGGGAGGCGTGCGGGGGCGGGGGAGGCTTATGTACTGGCCGGAAAAGTTTTGGGGTTGGGAGGACACAACCGATTTTTAAAGCATCATAGTTAGGATGAAATGTTTTTGATGCCATCATTTGTCTTGCGATGACCATAATGTTGGTCTTATCATCGTTTATTTTTAGACCATTACAAATCGGGTTTATTATAATAGAAAAAATGGCGGACGAATCGGGTTGAGAAAGTATCAAAACCACCGAGATTTTAAGTATACACCACACATTTGTAAAACTGTTCCGTTCCAAATCGGCGACTGCATTCAATGCAATAACATCAACAGATCTCTCACGCAAGGAGGAAATCAAACCTTTCGACCGTTACCACAACAATGTATAATATACTGCAAGAAATAACTGTTTACATTTGTCTGTTTGATGGTTCACGGGCAAGCAACGCGGGCACAGTCAATAATTAAGATCTAATTTAGATTAGACATTGCAATGCTATTTTGTAGAAGAATCGCCCAGCGGCGCAAACAACAGCGCATGTGTTGATCGCCTTAATCTCGAATCTAATAGCGAACAATACGCCCGATTTACTTTCCAATGATGAATTCGATCGCCGTGATTTGACGGCTGGATTACACGAAATTGAAATGATTGAAGACAGTAATAGAAAGATATTACGGAGATATAAGAAGGCAATAATAGAAGATAAATCTTATGTTGGAAAGAGAAGTAATTGTTATGCTTCGATCGAGATTTTCGATTGTTATGGATCGATCGAGTGAAGAAGATTTTCAGCCAGATGATTTTGTGTCAGATGTGAAACAGACCAGTTGTTTCGGAGTTCCATGGCGTCCTGATAACAGCACGCAATGGAACTCTGAAACAACTGGTTTGTTATATATATATATATATATAAATGTTTGTTATATGTTATAAAACAACTGGTCAAAACGATGGGAGCTAATGGGCCCTTGCTGAGTTGGCCACGAAGACCCATTCTGTTCAGGGTTGTTCACACTCACGGGTCAACACCCATACGGCGGCCTCCACGCATGAAGTCCGAGCCCGGGCAGGACTCTGGCATTAGGGCTAGTTTCCCTTAGGAATCAACCTTCTGGCGCTCCTGGACGGTCTGCGCACCGTGCGGCGTAAGCCAATCGATTGTCCACTCTGACTAACAGTCGGGGGAGTCTGGAAGCAGTACTGTTTCCTATAAAGCGGGGGTGGTTGCGGACCTTACGGCGACTGCTCTTGATACGACCATCGGCTACCCGATCCTGGGTGAACAGCCGGGTAAAGGATGCTGTGGTCCGCGATAGATTCGGTATACACCGTTTCACCGCTTCGTAAGGGAGAGGACCGCGCAAGCGACCTCGAACTCGTAACCAATCGAGAGACTGGAGTAATCTGGTCGCAATTGGAAGTAAGGGCGTGAGTGTAAGCCCGCTGGGTAACAACACTCCTGGCTATCTTGCGGTTAAGGCGTTGGCCTTTTACGGGCACGTGGCGGAGCTTGACGGTGGACTGTTTTGTCCAAGTCTTCTGCGCTCACTTTAGGGATATAGAACGACTAATCGTTAAAACATTCTGAGGTGACGGGTTCTCCCGTTGTAGTTGAAAACTCTAGTTGTTATATATATAATGGCCCAAAATATGTATATAAATATTTTACGCTATCATTTCTGCTGTCTGATCCAAGATCTATATGATCGGAGATAGGTCTTGAATATCTGGAGGCTATCGAGGAGGGAGAGATAGGTCTCTCCCTCCTCGATAGCCTCCAGATATTTCGAGAATGCACCGATAAAATCAACATGAACATGATATTGTGGGGGGCGCCAGTTTTGCATACGGCAAACTTGCACAAATGTCACTTTTGACAGCTCCAAATTTGTTGAGGGCAGATTTGCAGGAGGCAACCTTGCAGGCGGCAACCTTGCAGGCGGCAACCTTCAGTACGTCAAACTAAACATTAAAAAAAATGTTTTAAGTTTTTCTGTTAGGTTAGGTTAGGTTTTTCTTTCCCTAAAATCGAAGTGACATTAATTACCGGCATCCTTGTAGTGGATGATTTAGTACACCAAACTAAACATTAAAAAAAATGTTTTAAGTTTTTCTGTTAGGTTAGGTTAGGTTCTCGAAACGTCAGTTTGACATTTGCAAAACTGCCTTCTGCAAGATTGCCTTCTGCAAAACTGCCGCCTGCAAGAATGCCGTCTGCAAGATTGCCGTCTGCAAATTTGCCTTCTGCAAGTTTGATGGGACCCGATATTGTTACTAGTCCTGAGTAAAGGCCCCATTATATCTTTACAGCACAACTTCAATTGATGCGTTAAAATGCCGTTCTTTAAAGGTTCTCAAACGGTTCTCAATTGAGACCATATTGTACCGATTGAGTTGTTCGGAGTATGCCTTTGGTGACAAAAGTGATAATAATCTAATATTCTAGTAATCAATATAGCAATAATAATGATCGGTATAGTTGATTCAACAACATGTAGTCAAACTGTATTTCACCAGTTTTTTACTAAAATTCGGTAAAAAATCACAACAAAGCAAATTTTTGCAGAATTTGCAATCCCTTTAGAGAATATTATATCAACTTATCGAATTATAGTTTGATACTGTGGCGTGGTATTGTAAAAACCGAAATATGGATATCAATTTAAAAGGAATAGTTTTTCGCTCGTTTTTATTTATATTTCCTTGGGTATTTCTTATAAGATATCTTCAAATATTCATCTTTAGATAAAATTTCAAATATTCATCTTGAAATATTCATCTTATTACCTTGGTATAATATCTTGGTACCTATAATATTTATAATTATATCTTTTATTTTGATTACCTTTTATGATGCTACCACTCCTTAAAAGGTAACATTCACAAACCACCTCTTCCTCCACCTCCACGTTAATCCACGGAAAGTGATGGTTCCAGCATGTCTTACTATAATAAAACAACGTTACAACTTTCTTTGTAACGATAAAAACAAACCCCATTCACTTTAGCCGGACGAATTCGATCGACACACCGATCATTATAGATATCATCTCTTTTGTTACAGATTGAAACGCGGTGAACCAGTAGTAGCGTGAGCGTCCGAGCAGCATCTCTTACGGCTAAGAATTAATTTCGATTTCCAAGCACGAAGCGCTGAGCGCACGGAATTCCTGGGTGGTGCGTCGCCGGATGCTTGGCGTCGTGAGAGGTATCCCATTAGAAGCGTAACAATTATAGGCACGCTCCAGGAGAAAATAGCGCCAAGGCCGGTGAGAGAGAAGAAGCTCACGATTCTTTCCGGGTCGACTAAGAGCGAAGTCTTACCGATGGCGCTTCGATACACCAAGAAAGTAAATATTTCGATGGAACGTGACCGCGACGATGAATTCGGTGCAGGGACTGCGTAAATTGATAATATCGAAAGTGGCAACAATGAAGACAGTGATACACGAAACGTAAGGTACGAAGATACAAACACTACTAAAGGTAACAATAAACAAAAAGACAAAGGATAACAATATAGTGGGTGAAACAGTTAAAATTTCTACAAAACGTGACAGTGTACAAGATCTTAAAACTGTGTAAATTAACAAAATCGACACTAACGCTGTTGATGATTGAAGCAAACGAGACGAAAATTTTCTAAATGAAAGAAATGAATTATCAAAATAAAGCGTTTAGAGAGAAGCCTAAATAAACTATTTCGAAAATGACACCAATCCCGTCTCCACAATTGCTACTCTTTTTATTAGAATAGGCTGAACTCTTAACAGTCGCCCAAGGCGGGTGATACAAACTAGTATGTGTGATTTCGAATATTCTAACCTTTTACCGAGGTAGTAATGATATTTCTAGACTAGACACACGAGGATACAATGATAGTCTAAAACTGAGCAACGAAAATAACCTGATTGTAAAAGTAGGATTTATAGCAGGATTCAAATGTGAAGGAGAAGGTAACATCAAATCTGATGGCAACAAACAACACATCAAAAACAGACTACAATAAACGATACTATAAAAGCCGACCTTACAACCGAACGATACTGCGGCTCTATTTATTCTGCCTCTAGCGTACGTATGTAGGTAGTAACGAGACTCAAGTGACTGGATAAGTGATCGTGCGATAAAGGCAAGAAAGATGGCTTTCGAACGTCCGTCGATTGAAAAGGGATGAGGAGCAGGGCGAACAAGTCAGCACCTGGAAGACGCCCAGAAGAAGAAGGTAAGCGATAATATAGAAAAAAACACTAAATCTAATATTAAAATTAAACTAAGAGCTAAAATTAAACTTAGCAAAAGTACTGTTAAATTCGGTAACATTGGACCGACGAGGCAACATTGGACCGCATCATGAATAAACTGTTAATTTTTATTATTAGCATGCGATTTCAGCATTTGAGCAGCTAGATTCAAACGGAGGTCGGTTTGCTACGAAAATATTAGCTTTAACTGACAGTTTAGAATCCATAGCCCCAAAAATATGTATTTAAATAATGTCAGCTGTCAAACGTTAAGTCATACCGATTTATTGACCACATACATTGCCGTACAGAAATTATAAAGTTTCTAGGTATATTTACATACATATTTGTTTTCATTTCATTTGATACATTTAATAATAACCCTAAATAAAGGGAAGGGGTGAACTATTTAAATAAGTTTTATTTTCAAACACTTAGAACAGGATGGTTATAATGGAGAGAATGCCTAAATTTGATCAATATTACTGATGCGCCGAAGATTGTCAAAGATTGATTGACGAAAAACCAGCGACAAAAAACAAAAAAATATAATATGAGTATGTATAAAAAATACTAACGATGGATAGGCAGCAAGTAAAAGATTTTTTGTTTTTTTTTCCGTGATGGTTTTATTTCTTAAAAAGAGAAAAACACAAGTAAAGAAAAGGACACGTCATCTCAAATTAAGTATATCTTTGGTCCACCTGTAAAATGAGCTTTAACCAATTTATGGTCAATTTTTATGAATTATTGTAACAGGAGCCCTATGAGATCCTTTTGATACTACTCTTATAAAATACCGTGAAAAAAAAAACTGGAGAAAACATATCAAAAGTGGACCAAATTTACCCGATTTGACTGTACATAATTGTTGTTACGCAGGATTTACAATACGTTCTCCAATCTATTATTGCCTTAAATTTTGTTTCTTTCGCCAAGAATAGTATTCGTAAACAGATATGCAAGTAGCCGCAATTTCTACTGCATGACACTCAATGATCCCATGATAACACAGGCAATCACTTTAAGGGTAGATGAAGAGGTCGACGTTTCCATGGAACAGGAGAACCTTCTACATAGAAGATAACTGGTCTTGAACAAGAAATACGGCTAATAATACAGTTAGTCTTAATAATATTTTAACCCTTCAGGCCTCGGCCCCTCAGCCGATTGACAAGTTGATGTCCCAAAAAAATTTTGTAAAAATTAGTAAAAAAATTGAATTATGACACTGTCTCACCAAAAACATTAATTACTGCCAAACCACTGTACCCATAATTAAAATAAAACATATTAACATAGTAAAACATAATAAAATAAAACAAATTAAATTAAAATAAAATTAAAACGGGCCCGTCACTCTGAATCAGTTTGTGGCCGATATCGGCCAATCGGGGCTTGAGGGGTTAAGCGATTCGTTGGCCACCCGATGTCGAGTGACCATGACGGGTAAAGGGCGCTTCGGTCCGCGACATATTCAAACTGAATTACCGTATACGTCAGGTAAAGGCTACGCAAGCGACATCGTATCTGTGTCCCTGACTGGAGGACGGAGAAATCCGACCAAATCTGGTAAAGAGGGTGCTGTTTTCACTTCCCAGTGCCTCGCGGTAGCGCGTTGGACTCTCACAGGTATGTTGACGTAGTTCGACGATGTATTGTGTTGTCCCTAAGCCTTTGCGTTCACCCTACGGTTGAACGAATGACTATATATCGTTATACCTTCCTGTTGTGGCGGGTTCGCTCGTAGTAGTTGACAACTTTAAAGTCAGCAGGATTCATATCTTATCATATCATATCAGCAGGATTATATACAAAGTACCGAGAAAATGTATGTTATGACCAATAAATGTTTAATTATCAAACTTCATCAATGTATTTACATGAATATGCATCTCGAGCGTATTTTACGCCGCCGTAGAAAGTATGGTAGGTACTAATTATCTTGTCCGATCGCGTTCGAGGTGGCGAAGCGATAACTTCACAATTTGCCAGAACGGATTAAATTATACGAATTAATTTTGATGTAGGCATTACTGATGATGTTCAAGACGAAGCATCCAGCTCTCGCCGCTGTTAAATAACACATTTTAACGACCCGTTTTTTCCATGATTGATGAATGGACTGGGCTGTTAATGGAAGTTTACGAATTCGCTGAATTGGGCTGTCGGCCTTCTAATCGGCCACCTAGAAATGGAGGTAATCATAGCGAAGCGGTAGCTGATTAGATTAGAGAAAGAAGATTAAATTGTCTCATGTGAGATAAAATATCTGACGGAAGTTACTAACTACAACCAATGTTGGTTGACTCTGGTTGTCCTAACGCCGGTAATGTTAAAGCAGCCACTTCATGTTTAGTTTCTCTATTCAGTTTGTTATTGTTTTGATCATGCGCTATGGCTGGAACCGAGGTTTACAGAACTTCTTCTACCTATATACATAGTATCGTACTGACTGTGTATTGCTTTATCTATTTATTATACAAATCTGTTTATTATACAAATTATTTAAGAAACAAATATTACGGGTATACAATTATTATCTATCTATTATACAAATAGGTGTCTTATAAAAAATACGGCGGAGTTTTACAATATCTAATTTACAACATTTTGTTTGGTAGAACCTAAAATGGCAGCATCTGGATTTGGTTTGTCTAAATATACAGCATAATATACTTCTGCATTTAGTTTTGGATAAGAAATCGGTATTCCGACAAAGTATAGTCACTTATCAGCTGTCCCCTCTTTTCTCTTCTTTACATTTTTACACGGTTTCTTTGTCGGGTCACTGATCCAACGGCAAAAGTTTTATTCTTCGGATATCATCAGTTGAAAAAAAACATTCATTTGTATTGTCAAATAATGATGCTGTTTTTGTCCTGTTTTTAGTACTGAAAGAATGTGCAACACGCGTGAGGCTTTCCCGGTGCTCGTTTCTGGAATTGGCGGAAAGAGCTTGGACAGCGTGGCTATTATTTCGACTTCTCTTGTAGTCGGCACTACATGTTTGCTGTCAATGACACGCTCAAAGGCGGCGGCTACCATCCTAGGATGTCGTGTATCTGCAAAACGCAATGTGGAGCATTTCTGCGGTACTCTCCATACGACACTAACATATCACTATATTCGCGAGAATTAAAGAGGTATTTTAGCAGACTGTGCAACCTACAGCGATAAAAACTATCCTATTCATCTGCACTGCTTCGTAATAAAGTTACTTGATCACACTTACGGGATCCGGCGTCCTGGGTAGATATTTAGGTGGGCAGTACGCTATTTAGGCTCTCTCGTTTTAATAGTACGCTCGAGGGGCGTAGAGACGTTTTTCACGCATACTATATAAATCATTTTTTTTTCTTAAAATAATTCGCAATGGCAAGTAGTTTGTTATTAGAAAATGTTAGTTAGCTAGATGTATAGTTAAATATTAAAAGGCAAGCTTTTGTGCATGTACTCGTCAGGACAAATCAAACGAAACCCCAAACACAAGAGGTATATTCCATATCATCATTAAGTACCATTGACCACTTTCCGATAAACAGACCAGCCACCAGACAGCTTTAACTTTACCATTTGCATTTCTATCTATGGCCCATGTTTCAGGGAAAAAAGCTAAATACAAAAAAATAAGGGCGTGTTTGAGCCATCCTGTATTTCCATCCTGAGCGGGGCATTTTTCTGTAGGTCCATAGCTAAATCGATTGAGGACCATCCCCACTGAACCCATACCAGTCTCCCCTAGGAATCAAACCTCTGGCGCACCTGGACGGTCTGCGCACCGTGCGGCGCAAACCAATCGATTGTGCTCTCCGACTAACAGTCGGGAGAGTCTGGGAACTGTATTGTTTCCTATTGAGCGGGGGTGGTTGCGTACCTTACGGCGACTGCTCTTGAAATGAGCATTGGCCATCCGATCCCGGTTCAGAGCCGGGCAAAGGACGCCTTGGTCCGCGATAGATTCGGTGTACACCGTTTCACCGCTTCGTAAGGGAGAGGACCGCGCAAGCGACCTCGAACTCGGAACCAATCGAGAGACCGGAGAAATCTGGTCACAATTGGAAGTGAGGGCGCGAGTATCTCGAGCCCGCCGGGTTTATTCCTGGCTAACTCGCGGTAAGGCGTTGGACTCTCACGGGTTGTGGCGTAGCTAGACGTCGGATTGTTATTGTCCAAAGTCTTCTACGCTTACTGCACGGTCGATAGAACGATGAATCGTTAAAACTTCCTGCGGTGACGGGCTCGCCCGTTGTAGTCGACACCTCAAGATGTACCCATACCAAGCGGTTTTCCTTCACTAAAAATGCATGGTTACTCTAATCAAACCAACTAATATACTTGTTGTGGCGCTGGTTTATTAACATAAATCATAAATTTTATTAAGTTTAGTGTGAAAGTGTCTTTTATTTTAATCAGTTTCATACTCTCTTACGTGCAAATGTCTCCGAACAATTAACATAATGTGGGTGTTGTTCACAATTTATCTTTATAAACCACACATACGATGACCTATTCCGGATGTGGATTTCTCGTTGTTGTTGATGATGCCTACTTTGTTTTCAGAAGAGACTTTGATCGGGTTGATAATTATAACGGTATTTGGTTTTTCTTCAAAGGTCCTGCTTTTCTTCTCTAACTACTTCAGAGATTGCCAGAAATTCGTTCAATACAACGGTTTTGTATCATTCTCGTAATTCACTGGGTCTGGTTTTACACAAGGATCTAACTTGCGTTAATTTCTCCTTAATCTTTTCATCGATAGCATCAGCGACTCTATTACGACTGCATCGTGCCTACTGTATGAGTTTGATATTTGGCTAGATATTGAAAAGAAGGCTGGAAGCCAATTCTGCTGTCTGAAATCCACACGAGGAGCGTTACATTCTGTTGCTGGAGAAATTATAAATAAATCTATGGTTTCTATACTCCAAGCAGTTCTGACACTATCTAATGTTTCATCAGTTTAATTTTGTGCGCGGTGTAGAGTAATTATCTCTTCATTTTAGAAGAGAGATACATTCGATTTTATAAGTTTACGGTATCCTAAAGGAAATATTGGATAGCTCGCGCATACCGGCCAAATTTGGTTTACTTGCCCATGTTGGTGAAGCAATTCTCTCACTAAATGTGATATAAATGGCATTCAAATCAAAGGCTTCTCGACATTTAAACGCCCTACTGTCGACCGCGCCAGATGTAGACGTGTTTCTATCATCCAGCCTTAAAATTACACCTCGAAGTCTTCCCTGGTTCAGTTTTTAATATTTGTTTTTTATTTTGTTTTTGAAATGCTTATTTTGTGTAGATAAGTAGCATTATTCTTAGTGTATTTTCATATTTTCATACAACGCACTAGATTATGTTGTTTCTGTTTTGGCGACTCAATAATCATAATTAGCGACCCCATTTAGGGTGGCCTACCGCTGCCTCAGATGACCATAGACGTAAAATCCACAGACGAGAGTGAAAGAGAATAGTTACCAGAAAAATAAATAGATAATAGAGAAATAATAACCGGTTATTTCAATATAATTGTGTGAATAGATGAAGATTGATTAGACGATGACTCATCATTAACAACTAGGGTCTTTGAATAATATAATGCTGGTTCATTCTACCAATACGCTTGGGCAATGAATCAGATACCCGGAAGGTTAAATTGAATTCCAGTTTAGGTAGAAAGCTAACAACAAGTAGAGCAAAGAAATAAAAGAAATTGGTAGCATGCATGCTGCTGCCCTATTCCGGGGCAATCGTTCGTGAAATTGAAATCAGTTATAAGAGACGTGGTATGGGTAGCCGGTGGGATACGTGCTCAAGCGGAAGATGGTGATCGGAAACGATGGGAAAGCCTTCAACGGACGTCGCGTTGCCTGTCGCTTCGGAGATGACAGTAGAGGAAAGTGCCCTAATATTATTGTAATAAATGATTAAAGTAATCACATTCTGGAGTGATATCCTCTTAGTTTAGTTCATTTATATAAGTATTTTTGTATTACATGCATATTATAAACAATGGGTATCTGATGGCATAGTTATAATCACTAGATTAAACAAACAAAATAAACTACACCATCCATATGCATATTGGTAATCCATATGCATATTGGCACTCTTAATCCAAATACATCTTCTAGTTGCATCTTCTTTTTTTTTGGTTATAATGCAGTTACAAAGTTTTATTTAACTACTTAGGTTCACAAAATGTGCATCCATCCGCAAATCTCAATTTTTCTTACGAAAGAAAACCACGATGGAGACTGAAACAGTATTATAGCCGTAGTGGCGAAGGCGAATACGACAATTTGACGCATTGTAATAAAAGATGACATCTTGGGGGCCAGAGAGACATACACTTAACATAGGCGGCAAACTGGAACAAGCGCGCTTTCTTCACTCACTTTGACTGGGAGTAATTTGTGAATAACTGTTGTGTGGTGCGCACAATTTGAACCACTTTAATCAGGAAAATGCTTGTTATTTCGCTCACTCTCGTTTGGAATGTTTCTGAACTACCAATCTACCAAAATTACAATAGTCGTCAGAGTTTGTCAAAGACGTCGATAGTATACCCATTTTAACGAAGGCAACGCCATTATCGCTTCCATAAAATTCCTCCTCGAAAACAACTAAAGTACGACTTTAATTGATATCGTACTAAATAAAATTATATTTAAGTTAACACCACACTTACACTATCTCATCATTGCTTCTGGTCGGTCGGAATACAAACCAACCTTCATTGGGTTCAATTTCGAGAGTTTCTTTAAGCTACAGTTACTCCCAAACAAGTTTCGGGCTTTTTTGACACCAGGCCTTCCACCAGGTCTTCGCTTGTGACACCAGGTCTTCCTCCAGGTCAATTCTTTCCACCAGGTCTTCGTTTTATTGTATATTTACTGATCAATCACTAGGATAGATTAGAATCAAGTTATTTATCGATATCAAGGTTTTTGAAATAAATTAAAAATTATACATTTATTTTTTCTTATTAGGAAAAACATTGTTTGTTTGTTTGTATTCTTTATTGTGAAATTTTACAATGGGTGGGTTTATTGTCTTACGACAATATCTTCCAACTATGAAGTGTTTATATGTATGTGTGCAAGTAAAATTTGTGTAAGTGTGTCTTGTTATTGCATTCGATCGACAGAACTGAAATGCAATTCCGTTATATCCCAACGGAAAATGGCGACCCAGCCGGGAATCGAACCCGGAACCTTACAATATAAGATCTGGCTGTCTCGGGATGTCTCGCCGAGAGTGTACAGCCGGCATTAGGGTATCGAATAAACGGGTATAAAATAAACGAATTGTTTGGTAAAATACTAGTTTTTAATTTGTACTATAATTCACTGTTTGGACCAATACATTCACGCAAATCTGACGAGTTGAAAATGGATTTCTCAAGAAAACCCCTACTGTTCCACGACTTAGTAGACGCTATATGTATGTAAGAGTAACATCAAGTTTTCTCTAGTGTTACCTTTCGAAATTTCTCTATATCCATCTATATCTATTTCCAAAGGCTGTTCAATTATTATATGTCAATTAATAGTTGTTTAGTTTTACGTAGGTACCTATAGCTTATTTTTGTTATTTTTTTTTTTGAGTTAAAGTCCGAATAATTTTGTATGGCACAAAGCTAACAAGTGAGAGTGAGAAACAATTATCTGTCTCAGAATCTTCGTATACCCAGTTAATGTTAGTAAAACCGTAACCTGAAAAAGAAAGCGTTTTATTACTACATTCGAATAAATCTTTAATGTAACTTTTAGATTTACAAGTGCGAGTTTAACTCTCGTGCCGAGGGTTCCGTAGCTTCTGAAAGAGGTTAATGTTTTACATACACTCTTCTACCTATTCGTAATAATTATTACGAGATAATAATTAATTCAAAAATAAATTGTTTTTATTTCCGCAGTTTAAATTTTACGCGTTGGTTCTATACCCTAATAAAATGTAAAAAATACGTTAGGTATTCGACGGACTAATGAAATAATAACTTTAGCCGCAGTGTTTGGTGATAATGACTTGTATAATGACCTACCTAAGTGTACCGTTTTCCTACAAAATTGTGGGTAATTATAATTAGATAATGTATTTATACCATTCCGTGCATTTCTTAAATTCAGTATAAATAATAATTTATCATAAACAACCGCTTTTTGTGACTGCAAATTAATTGCCCTGATTGATGATTATCTAACCAAATTTAACAAAGGCTCTTATAGCTATATGTTTTGTTAAAATATTAAATAAAAATAGAGGTAGGTATATAGGACGCTGCCAAGCATATTGCCTATTATGTATTTTATATTATAAGACGGAGGTTTTCGAAATGTGGATATACCGCCGTATCTTGAAAATCTCTTGGCCTGACAAGGCACTAATATTGAAGTACTGAGCCGACTTAAGAAAAATATGTAACTTCTGAACATCATAAAACACTGGAAGATGTCGTACTTCGGTCAAGTCATGAGGAATGACAAATACAAATTGCCCCAGCTCATTATCCAATGCAAGGTCGCTAGGAAGAAAAGCGCCGGCAGGAGGCGTCATTTGTGGCTAAAGAACCTTCGGGACTTGCTTGGCTGCAGTACCACCTAGCTGTTCAGAGCAGCAGCCTCTAAAGTGAAAGTAGCTATAATGTTGTACAACCTCCGATAGGAGTGGAGCTCAAAGAAGAAGAATATCACGTTCCTGACGACACTGCAGTCTTTCAGATACAGTTCAGATGATTTAGCTAGCATCAATAACGAAATGTGTGAGCGAGACAGTCGTGCGTGCCGGTTTATTGGCTGATCCCAAAAAGACCCTTTTCAAAGTGCTAAGATAGGTTTAAAAAATCGGTTGTGTCACCCCAAAACTTTCCCGGCAATCAAACAACCCCCCACGCGTCAACCCCTCTTCCCCCAACCCCTCCCCCTACCCCAAACAACCCCCCTCCATCAATCCAACCTCCCCACAATCCCCAAACGCCCCCCCTCCCAACGCCTCCCCCGCTAACATATTTGCGTTGTATTAAAATGGTTTTTTTCTAATATGGTTCGTTTCTCGGCTAGCCTTGGTCGGCTCGAAGTTATTATGTCGGTCTATTATTTTTTGTGTCGCTTGTATAAGAGACACTGCAACCAAAAATTAACAATGTGGTTTTGACCCTGCGACGCATCTGTGTGCCGAATTTCGAGTCTATAAGTCCAATATTTCGAGATTGAAGTGTGACTAAAGTGCCCCCTGGTGGACAGATTTCAGCCACAGTTCAACTCTTGCCATGACCAAATGATGCCTGCATGCCGAACTTCAGCTGAATCGGATGAAACGTTTGGGCTCTATCGTGAAGGATACAGCATACAGAATTGCGTTCACAATACTTTCCTTTGCCAGGAAAGGTTCTAAAAAAGGCGGGTTTTAATGGCCTCTCACTCCGACACATCTCAGTCCGAGACGCGCGTGAGACTGTGAATGAACTGACTGCCATCCACCTAAACGCCAGGTAGCTCGTAGGCTTCGCCCACGGGACGGACGATTTTGCCAATCCTAATTTATACATTTACGCTGTGAAAGCTTCATACATTTTAAACGCTTAGTGTATACGTCGGAAGAACTAACATTGTTACCGACGGATGCGGTGCGGCGGCGTATCTACCACATATTTTAATCTCCTTCATGCACCTATGTTACAATCACGTTAGAAAGAGAACACATCCCAATCGTAGTTTATGGACGTAGCCAGCAGTAAAATGTGGGTCTGCGCAGATAAAAAATTCATACGTTTTAAGCGCTGACAATGTCAACTAGCAATGTTTATAATAACGCGGATGCTGCCTATACAGAATATATGTATCTCTTTCAAGCACTAACTAACGACATCTTATTAGAAAGAGGACGACACGAAATTAGTTTTGCAAATAAGTGGGTAATTATGAATGAACATACTAATGAATTACATACGGGACTCTTGTGAAAAACCAATTCTCCTGGTATAACTTTTGCCTAGATCCATGTACTTAAAAATCAGTTTTACGTGCCGAAAGAAAACAGTAATTTTGTTGATTATATAGGTTGTTAAAATTTGGCTTTCATTTAATATGATTGATTTATAACATAATAGGTATGAATGTTTGTGGTTTATACACTTCCACGAGAGTTTTCAACTACTCCGGGCTAACCCGCCACCCCAGGGAGTTGAAATGATATTTTAAAGTGAAAGCAGAGGCTTAGAAACAGCACATTCACCGTCTAACTACGCCAACAAGCCCGTGAGATTAGTCCAACGCCTTACCTCGAGCCACTGGCAAGTAAACACAGCTGCCGACCTCATGCTGTCACTACCAGATTTGGACGGATTTTACCGTATTCTAGTCTGGTCATAGATTTAAAGACGCTTGCGCGGCCTCTACCCGATATTAGCGGTAATTAAGTACGAATTAATAGTGGACCGTGGCGCTCTTTACCCGTCAATATCACACGGGATCGGGTGGCAAACGGATCGGTTCCAGTGTGGATTGGTGAGATAGAGGCTCTTGTGCAACATTGTCTTTAAAACCGGCATAGAAAACGGACACAAGTCTTTAAAACTGCCCCCAGTTGGTGGAAGTGGCCTCTGTCCACGGGAACATGGCCACCATATTGAAACAAAAGAAATGAAAAGTGGTTAGTTACATTCCTAAACAGTAATGAATTGTGTAGTATCCCAAACGTAGACAAAAATATTGAGCTTTAAAATCAAGAAAGGAAGGAGGCTCTATTTCTTTCCCGTAAGTTTTTGTGCAAATCGCGCTCTTTTATAAGATTTATTTTCTCCTTGCGTTTGCTTTAATTTCTCATGATATAGTAACTCATTTATAGTTCGTGAAATAATTCGCAGACATATTTGTGGTATTGTTTTGATTCCGGCGCGGTTTTCTTCGGGTCACGTTGACTTCGTGCCGCGTAAATCATACCTCTCTCTCTCCCAAACAACAGGCATATCCGTTTGATTTACTATTCGGCAAGACTATTAAATTTGTAATGGCTTCCACGCAAACTCCATTATTCACATTAACATGATTTAAGACGATATCAAGGCGAAAATTTTCTTAAGGAGAGATAAGCTAATTCCGATAGATAAATTGCATAATCGAATCGGTTACGGCTTATGGCTGTCGCAATAATCGATTATCGAACTTTCATTGTATTTGAATGTCATTCACGCTTTCCAGTATTTTCTAATGTAAATGTTAAAATGTTCTTTTTCGAGTATTTTTTTTCTAAAATCTTTACAGATTGTTGAAATTTACTCTATATATGAAAATATTGCAAAGTTAACAAGTGCACTGGTACCTTATAAACAATCAATGGATAAACAACAATAGAAATAATATTGTATCAAAATTATAGCATTCGGTTTTACAGATTTCCAGTATCCTACTTCACGCCAGGCTACTACAATGATCTAAAAAATAGCAGTAAAAAGTATTCCATTAATAATCAATTTGTAATATAATAATCATAAATAATATCAAGAAAAAAACGATTTAATTTAAAGGTACTAGAATGGTCACTGGAATAATAATAATAAATGATATTCAATTGTCAGAAATTATATATAGTCAAAAATAAAAAAATAAAACAAAAGAATTATTTAACAAAAAGGCACTAAAATGGTCATTGCAATAATAAAAATGTCTAAAAATCATAAAATGTAACGAGAATTCACAAAAATTTACCTTATGAAATCTAAATTATAGTACTCCTCGCTAATCAGATGTTTCTTGAGCTGTTTTTTAAATAACACTTTCTAAAACCGTTTTCTAGCGCAAGAGATACAGAATTTTTCATAGAGATGTTCGTCCATAGAATTTAAAAGACATTTCTACATAGAATATTTATGGATGTGCCAATTATATGTTATTTTCTGCTATATGGCATATACGAGTATTGTTGTATAAATACATGAAGACATGCATGTACTCATCGTTTAAACGAAAGCGACAACTAGAGCTGTCAACTACAACGGCGAACCCGGCACCTCAGAAAGTTTTAACAATATTGGACCGTTCTGTCTCCCGTGAGGTGAGCGCAGAAGACTTGGGACCAAAATCAATCCACTGTCTAGTTACGCCACTCGCCCATCAGAGGCCAACGCTTTACGGCGAGGCACCGGGAAATGTACCCAGCGGGCAGCATCATTAGCCTCATTAGGACCCATTAGCTCCCCCATCCTGTGGGCAAGCCTATGGATACCATTAACCTCAGAGGAAGAAGGAGAATATTAATCGCTCGTGATCATTTGAGTAAAACGCGCGGGCTCGTTATCCCACGTACGAAAATATTTAATTGCCTCAAAACTGCGTAAATACGAGCACGAGCATCGAGAGCAAAACAAGAGCAGTGACAATCAATGTGGCACATCACATCTCGCAGGTTGAAGCTGCAAACTCGCCCGCGGACAATGGAGCAGACACGGACAGCTCAAACGTGCAAAACCAGCGCGAAAAGCTCTGACCACAATAACAACTCTATCGTGGGAGCAAATCAGGTGAATAAATGCTGAAGATAATAGCCCATAAAACGGGGTCTACCGCCCTGCTGATCCGGCCACAACAATGGATCTCTATTTGTGTTGGATGAGACGACGCTAAATTTCGCAAAGCAAATGCATTTCAATAATATAATGATGTGATTTGCAGAAATTAATAGACAATTAATTTCCTATTGTAATTGTGAGAAATGGATTCATTCTTACGATCCGCGCAGCATGCGGGAGACTCGATTAGTCTTTAAAAAAATGAGTGCAGTTCCCGAAAAAAAAATTGTTCCGGGGTTATATTATTATGATAGTTCTGATGAAATACTAAATAAATCCGGTCAAATTGCATATGACTTACAACGATAAGAACGATATGGACTTTTAAGGGGCCGGTAAAAGGGTACTTCGTTCGTCATACAAAACACCAATGTATTTAAAAAAAATCCTATATCCGGTACAGTAACGACTCTGGCCTTAATGTCCAACGAGAGTCATATTACAGGCGGCCTTCTTAAGAGGCCGTGTACGAAATCGATGTGGGCCGTGATACCTCCATAATTAATGGTATAATATAACTATAGGTAGGTAGGTTTTTCGTAGCCAAAGAGATACGTCCACCCTTTGGAAGCGCTCGGCGGGGACAAGCTGACTTGAGGCGTGAATCGTACCATAGGCGAGTATTATAACGCGAGAATTAGATTGTTTTAAAATACTTTATTGCCAATTTTAATTAATGTTTTGCATTTTTTTTGAGGAAATGGATTGATATTGAACTATAGTTTATTTCAGCTGTTTTTATTTTATGAACGAGAGTTCTAAAAGGCCAAAATCAAAAGCATTTCTTCGCCCATTTTCTAAAAAAATTTATAAAGTTAAATATTTTTCTTATCAACAATTTCATATGAAAGTAGTAAAAAGTGATTCACTTATTATATAGAGGGCTTTCACAACAATACATTGTAATTTTTTTATACCGTTGAGATGTCAAAACGATTCGTACATATAAATAGGATAGAAAACGAATTTACCGCGTGAAATTTGTAGGACCCGACGTTTCGGTGACGTTGCAGCCGCCGTTGTCTAGGGTAAACCCTAGACAACGGCGGCTGCAACGTCACCGAAACGTCGGGTCCTACAAATTTCACGCGGTAAATTCGTTTTCTATCCTATTTATAATGTCAAACAACCGCGATAGTCTTCGATTCGTACATATGTTATATTCTAAACCTCTTACAGCAAAAATTTACAAACAGTTGCGGGTTTAAGGTCAATTAATCAAAATTCTATAATAATTTTTAAAAAAGTAGCTCACTCATTAGACAATAATATAAATGATCTTTTATGTTGTGCAATAAAACTTATAGAAATACAGTATTTTTACCTTAAATTCAGGTCTGCAAAATTACGTAAATTCACGAAATGCGCAAAATTTCGTGTACGGCCTCTTAAATAACATCATGTGGCAATACTCAGGCGGTGACCGATCAAAGTACTGACCACGTCCGACTCACCTTAACTTTGGTGATCTGACTTGAACCAGTGTTTCAACTCGGCTACGGACGTTACTGATTATTCTTGGTGCTGATCAAGAAGATTGAAAAAATATCTAATACGAAAGTATTATGAGTAATTTTGTATCGCATTTTTGAGCGCACGGAGCCGCGCAGACATTAGTCAGAATTATGGCGATCCTGTGTTATAAAAATACTACCCTCTATGTCGGGACAATCTAAACATTTAAAGAAAACTCGATATTTTGCCATTAAGTCTAATAAATGTCCTATCAATCTTTTTTTCAAAAACTTTAATTGCTTTATCTGTACCCTATGCGGTTATTCACTTTGCGCACTGCTTTATCTGTACCCTGTGCGGTACTATACTTTGCGCACTGCTTTGTCTGTACCCTGTGCGGTACTACACTTTGCGCGGTTTCATGACACTGTGATTATTTATTCGACGGTAAACAGAATCTGGTAATAAGGAGAGTTTAGAGTGTCATATATAAGTATATTTCATCATTAAAGCGCGTAATTATTTCGTATTGAAAGATGTACACCAAATTAAAATTTGACATCTTTTTCTAAATAATATTGAAATAATTAGAGCTACTATAATATTCAAAATTATTATTATTTTATTTTGAGATAGGATACCGTACCGGCATGTTTTGAAAGCCATCTATTGGGCTAATGAACATCAGAGAAGATTAATCAATGTTTGGAACTAGAGCGCCATCTACACGTTGCGCTTCGTTATAAAATCCTGGCTGCCGAAACGTAGTACGTCATTGAGCAATCTAATACAGATTGTGATATCTATCAACAACAAAAAAAATGGGAGAGATACTTTGGAGGTGGATGGGAGACATACTTTTTAAAGTATCTTTGTGATGATAGTGTTTAAAAAAAATAATGTTAAAAATCGGGATAAAATGCGTTCCTTTTGGGTCACCCGTAATAACCAGGTAATATTTTTTTTTACACTTTTGACTATCTGAGATAATCAACGGTGACGTACCGTGATCTGATTTGTAATTAGATCTAATGCAGTTTACTATCCGCTCGAGCACAAGCTTAGCTCGGTGGAGCGAAATGCGACATCGTATTTATAAATACAGGACTATGGGTAAATCTTGCTATGGTTATTTTCTTCGATGTATGTATAGTATATTTTTGTTAATTTCCTGAATAAATAAATAAATAAAATACAGGTAGACGGACATACGGACCAACAGACGGACATATATCAAACAGACGGTATCACCAATAGGGTTCATTATAGGTATAAATATTAATGAGATACCTAATGAGATGCTCATTAATAAGATGCTCATTATATGATGCTCTAATAAGATGGTCATTAATAAAATACTCATTAATTAAATGCTTTGGCCGAGATCACAAAAACTGTGTCAATTTGTATAAACAGGGTAGAAATGACCTGTTTTATTTTAGATCTGGCAAAGGCGTTCGACGCGGTCCCACATGAAGATCTAATGCAGCGATTGCAGGAGATAGGAGCTAAAAATAAGGCATTGGGCTGGTTCAGAAGCTATATTATTGATGGAAAACAATATGTGTGAATTGAAAGTGTTAATAGCCTTCCACGAGATTTGAATTATGGACTTCCACAAGGCGGCGTACGAGAACCGATCCCGTTTCTTGTTTATATTAATAGTCTATGCAATCTGGTGTAAAGTACTATCTCATATGCCGACGACAAAGTAATTATTTTCAAGGCAAGAGTTGGCACGAAGTATTTGAAAAGAAAAATCACGAGATGTGAAAAGTGATACAGTGGTTAGATTAGGCTTTGTATAGTCTTAATATACACAAGACCAAGTTGATTGCATTTAGTGCTACATATACTAGACAAGCACCAGCATATAATTTTAGATATTACCATTTATTATACATTATTACCTACGTTTCGGGTTACGCTTGTTTCATACTCTGTACTAGCCATAATAAATAAATGCTTGAATAAAAAAACACAAAAATACGAATTCTGACATCCCAATTAAGGCACTCCTTCAGTGGCAGCCATGGCTACGTCAAGCTTTAAAATTGGATCCACTCATTCACACAAGTATTTAAATGAGGGATAAAGAAAAATAATATATCATTAGTATACTGTCAGATTATTGATATTAGAAAGATAGGTTATTTCCATTTATCGATGGAGTAAAATAAACCTGAGGAAAAAGGCTTTTTTAAAAAACTCTAAACAGATCATAGCAGTAGTAGCGCATATTTCATTCCTATGTATTACTTCCTATATTTTCGGCCAAATCTGAATTAAGAATACTTATTATTATTCTGTTAGAATTTTCTATAAAATGAATGTAGGTACTCGTATATAAACTTAAAATCATAAACGATATCATTATATTTTTTGTTTTTAATTAATTTTTACATTCTAATCCATTTAGTGAATTTTACGGCTCCCTGACATGTCACAATATACTAAACAGGCAGTAAAATGTAAGCTACTGTAAGTAACCGGTTACATAATTACAAGCTTTTTGCCTTTTTATTGCTGAAAGTCATTGGTGAACACTAGGAATAACAATGGACCTATAATGATACATTGGGGTACACCCTTTGTTACAAGAATCGGTTGGCATCTTGTTCCATTACATATACACCAACTGTTACTGCCCTATTTGAGTATTTTACCCAATCACTCCTATAAACTCTCAAATGTTATTATTATTATCAATTTAATATAGTATCTTTATAGTAGTAATTTTCATGATATTATGGTAATATGTTGGCCGTAGATAAATGTTCCTATCGCTAAAAAGCCGGGGGAATACACAAAGCTACTTTGAAGAATTCTTTATGACAGCGATAAGTACGTCCTATAGCCATAATTAATACATCAGTTTTATCAGAATCTAAAATGTGTTTTCCATTTCTTGGCCCTTGAGAGATAACGTCTAAATTCGAATGTCTATAACGGATATGGCCATAAATTAGAAACCACTTATAACCCAATATTTATGACCAATCAAGTGAAATTGAATGTTTTCAACGCTTGCATCAAAATTATACTCCGGGAATAACTGGGTTAGCACTATTAGCTTTGAGCGGAGTGCCCGCTGACACAAACAACTCAAAATATGATCAATTATATTTATTGATATGTTTTCCTACATTAATCCTTTCTTCATTAATACTTAAATATTCAGATTTGGATTAAAAACGATTACTTCAATATAAGATTCGTCTTCTCCTTCTTTGGGTGCCTTTCTAACTAGTGAAGGTTGGCAGTCAGCTCTTCATACTGCTTTTTGTACTATCCATATTAAGCTTAGCACTGGGTAAAATAGTGCAGTGGTATCCCGTTGCCTGGACTAGCTTTTGGAGATTTTTGGAGTATTTTGGAGAGTATATGGCCACCAGAACTTTCGGATAGTATTTGGCTCTCCAGGCCACTGAAGCCTCTTCCAGATAGTTGCCCTACTCGGTGTTAGGTTATACCGCTAAGCTCGGTCGTCATTGCCTATTTTGTTGTCTAGTAGATAATACTAGAATAAAAACGATCAATTACGTATTCGTAAGCTTCGGTATTCGGTGTCCATTGCCGAATGTTGACTATCATATTTTATAGGAGTATCGAAAAAGCTATATTGCTCGTGCCTAGATTCTGGATTCAGAATGTTCTTCGCTTAAAATGATGAAAGGTTATTCTGCTGAATAGAGTTTTTGTGCAGGAGGTTGCCCCTTTCTTTACCTGCCTGTATTTATTTTCTTTTCTTCACCTGAAAGACTGATTTTGTCCTGTCGGTGGAAAGCTATACTCGTGCATCCCACTGTCAATGGCAGCATAACCTCGGGTCTCGCTAAGCCCCTTATCGCCAGTATAATTACTTCCTCGTGTTTCTGAATTCCACTATATTCTTTCATCTGCATCAGGCTAATTCTATTTATTTTTTAAATTTAGTTCATGTTTTAATAGTTATAATTTGCAAGTACAGCCTAACTATGATGCCGCCTGTTCTAATGTAGACAATTTATTTTAAATCTAATCATCAATTTGAAAATGTAATAAAATACTGTAATAAGTCTCTTCTTCTTTTTTTCTTTTTTTTTGGTCTCCTTGAGTAGGCGGATTACCTACTCTACATAACTCATTAACCAATGATACTAATAATAAAATTAAATTATCAGTGGAATCTATCGCATTTTTATATAGGCTGTAATTACATTACAGAAATTATAAGGAGGAATTAGAATGTTAACTATTAGACTACTGCTACATTCTTCTTGAACATGCGTCTTATTCTTATAAATTGAAGCCTGTATAGGAAATTAACATTGACATCTTTATGTTAAAAAAATCTATGATTTAATTCTATGATGCTATGATTTAAAAATCGTTTTTTATTATATTACTCCTGCGCGCGTTGCTACGCCAAATCGGTCGCATTCGAAATTTAAATTCGCCGCTTTAAAATTCATTCGCCTTATAAAAAAAGAAGAACTCACTCCTGTCTTCGCGGTAGCATTCGAAATTCAAATTCGCCGCTTTAAAAAAAAGAAGAATTTTGGATTTATTGAGGACACAAAAAATTTTCCTTTGTTCCGATCGGCACCAAACTTCACAGCAACCATCTCCAAACTAATTTAAAGTTTCCCTCAAAATTTCATCAATTTCGGTCGAGCGGTTTAGTAGTCCATAGCGGACACACAGACAAACATTCATTTTTATATATACGGGGTGTTATTACACCACGGGCTTTATTTTCTGTGGGTGAATCAGTACAACGTAGTAAGCAACTTTCGATAAAATTTTTTGGAAAAAAACAAAAAAATATATTTTTTTGGTTTTTTTTTTTGTTTTATTTGAAAATTTGAAGAAGTTGACTGTTAAATAAAGGTTTAAGAAGCGTTTGAGCATGCTGCGCCATCTAGCGGTAGGTAATAAGTCGTAAATCAACAATATCAGCGACATTTTACCAACCGCTAGATAGCGCATCGTGATCATAGCTTTTCATAATATTTAAAATTAAAATAAAAAAAACTAATTTAAAAAAAAAAAAAAACAGTTTATTTTTCAGCTTTTTCCAAATTTTTTTATCAAAAGTTGCTTACTACGTTGTACTGATTCATCCACAGAAAAAAAAGCCCGTGCTGTAATAACACCCCGTATAGATAAATTTATTTTGAGATAAGATACGTATAGGCATGTTTAGAACGCCATCTATTGGGCTACTGAACAAAGAGATTAATCTATGTTTGGAACTATGAGTACCATCTACACGTTGCGTTTTATAATAACATCCTGGCTGCCAAAACGTAGTACAGATAGGTAATCTAATATCATATATAAAGAAGGCCTGTACCCTTTAAAGGATTCCGCATGGAGGATGGAAGCATGTGATCCAGTAGGGCATATGTATGTTAGTTTTGTTTAGCCTATGTTGATGTCATCACTGCCCAAATACTCGCATTGTCCCTTCACTTCACCCGCTGGAGAGAGGTGACCTCGTTTGCGAAAGTGGTTCCAGGGCGCTGTGGGAGTCTAGCGGAATGTACCAGTTTGCTATCACCGTTTTATTATCGACTAAATGGCTTACTTTCCCATCTTTTGCGTCTTTGAGAATGGACATCTTGCTAGGCCTGCGCAATAATTCACTCCAGCTTTCCAAACCTTTCCCTGTAATAATAGTTATTTATGATGTTAGTGTTTAAAGTTATATTTGATTTTGTGAGAATGGAATAAAGTCACTTTCACACTATTTTTCACATACACATCATACAGCAATTTTATCCTTAATAAATTGAATAATTGAATAAAGTTGTAGATGATTTTCAAATTACTTTAAATCTTTAATAATGTTGTGACGGGCCACCCCTCACACTCCAAGTTATTTGATGTGAGGTGGTGGTGTCAACTTGCGGGTTATCTCCATATTAAAAGTCAATTTAAAGTGTATCAGAAGGTATTTATCGAGAGTTTGATATTGCCAGTTTGTAACGCTTCCTGAATAGGATATATATTGACGCGAATGTAGTGGCTATCTGCCTGAAGTTACGAGGAGGTATGGACAAGGATTTTAATTGTGCTCAGAGTATCTCGTATTGGGCACGGCTCGAGTCTGTGGGAGTACAGACTGATGCGTCTCGCCTCGATATAAGGAAAAGAAGGAAGAGGTACCAAGAAGCCGGACCCGTTGACCTGACTCGTGAGAGTGGTACCGGGTGTAGCCGTCGCTGTCTTGGGGGACGTGATCACTCGAGGAATGATACTTTGGTCGTATTTTCTCAAATCGAAAAATGATGCAATCCAAAATATTCCGAGTAAAAGTGTTGTTCTATGTATCTGATTTGACATAGTAGTTAAAATCGTGCTAATTCATCGCTTCACGAAGTAGAACAATGGCTGAATTTGTGTCAGTGCATTTCACTGGAATTCAATGCATTTGTTGACTGCATGTACGATGCTTAAGGATCGTTACAATGTCTTGTAAATAAGCATTTGGTCATGTACATAATTATTAAAAGTTTTTTTTAAACCTTTTTTTTGTTGGTTTTAGAATCCTCCTTTCAATAAAAAGGGCTTTAATTCCCGAACATCTTATCCATTTTTGGTTCATAACTTAACCATCCAACGGAAATGAAGAAGATGAAAAAAATAAAAGCATCTTGGAGAAAATTACATGTTTTTCTTTGGTGGTTCTTTCCAGGGGTGAAACTTATAGATACCTTTAGAAAATAAAATAATGTACTGCTATTGTCTATGGTCGTTCAGTGGTACGCAATATATTTATATTAAGATAATCATTTTATTTTGTTGAATTATTGACTAGACTTCTGAATTGATAACAGTCCAAGAATATTAAATAAAAGATTATCGCGGTTGCTTGACATTATAAGAAAAATAAAAACGAATTTACCGCTTAATTTTTTTGTAGCACCTGAAGTTGCAATCGGCGATGTTGCTAACGCCGTTGTCAAGGGTAGTCTACCCTTTTTGTTAGTTTGTTAGGTTGTTTAGGTCAAATTTTGCAAGCTCAATTAGAACCACTTCCTCTTATAATATGAAGTTGAAAATTTTAAAGTAAGTTGGTTCAGCTCCGATGACCGATGATTCATTTTTTGTGGTGAACATGCCCTGATTTTACACCCAGGATCGGCTCCCGACGAGGATATTCTTCCACGGTCAACAGCACAGACACACAATTTCGTATAGGCATTCAATTATGAAAGCCCATTCTAAGTTTCACCGCGACAGGGCTGCTGCACCCAGGGTTGTCTCCCGACGAGGGGACTCTTCAACGGTCAACAGCACAAAAACATTTTTATAGCATTCAATTATGATATCCCGTTCTAAGGTTCACTATAACATGGCTTTTTGCACCCAGGGTTGGTTTGGGAAGAGTATTTTAATAAAAGCTTGTTTAAAAATATGTTTTTACTATAAATAGGATAGAAAACGAATTTACCGCGTGAAATTTGTAGCACCCGACGTTTCGGTGACGTTGCAGCCGCCGTTGTCCAGGGTAGACTGAAGAGCTGTCAATCCGTTGTTTTGCGGGTAGGCCGCGTACCGCTTCCGCCACTGCGTAGATTATAACGGTGGTGGGGGGCCGGGCTCGGAGCGCGGGAATTTTGAAAATTTGTCTTGCACACAACACTCACTGTATCCTGTTTTACGTCTTTGCGTTCGGCGTTCGGCGGCGGGAACATTTTAAGAAGAGGGTTCCACGTAGAAGAGAGTTTGTAACCGTCGTCTCTGTTAAAGTTCGGGGTTCTTCTTATTTCAATGGCTTCCCGGATTATGCGAGGAAAGTAGAATTGTTCTTTGGATAGCACAATGGGATTTTGAAACTGCATCCAGTGGTTACTTCCGCTATCCAATATATGTTCGCAGATCGCCGATTTTTCTCGCTGAACGTTTTTAACAGCTTTGATGTGTTCTGACAGTCGCGTGGCTATGGGCCACGCGACTGTCAGAACACAGTCGTTTGTCCAACGTAGGCTAGACCGCAACTGCATTCGACTTTATACACACCCGGGGTTTGCAGTGGTATTACATCCTTTACAGGCCTCAAAAATCGAGCTATATTTTGGGTCGGTTTGAAGATCGTTTTTTATCGAGTCTGTTTAGCATCTTACTTATTCGATCTGTCACGCCCTTGACGTATGGTAAGAATGCTCTTGATCTGCTCGGTTTCTGAGTTTCGTCTGAATTAGATCGTGTGCGTGTCTCGTGATATTTACCGTATCCATTTTTCCTAAGGACATCATTGACATGTTCCATCTCCTTCGGAAAATTATCAGCGTCGCATAGATCGCGTGCTCGATTCACGAGGGACGTTTGCACTGAACGTAGATGGTAGGGATGATGGTGTGAGCTTGCATGTAAATATCTGTCCGTATGTGTGGGCTTCCGATATACCGTATGTCGGAGAGTATTGTCACTTCTCCTCGTCACTTTGACATCCAAAAATGGTAGGGAGCCGTCCTTCTCTACTTCATAGGTGAATCTGAAAAATCGGCGATCTGCGAACATGTATTGGATAGCGGAAGTAACCACTGGATGCAGTTTCAAAATCCCATTGTGCTATCCAAAGAACAATTCTACTTTCCTCGCATGATCCGGGAAGCCATTGAAATAAGAAGAACCCCGAACTTTAACAGAGACGACGGTTACAAACTCTCTTCTACGTGGAACCCTCTTCTTAAAATATTCCCGCCGCCGAACGCCGAAGGCAAAGACGTTAAACAGGATACAGTGAGTGTTGTGTGCAAGACGGATTTTCAAAATTCCCGTGCTCCGAGCCCGGCCCCCTACTACCGTTATAATCTACGCAGTGGCGGAAGCGGTACGCGGCCTACCCGCAAAACAACGGATTGACAGCTCTTCAGTCTACCCTGGACAATGGCGGCTGCAACGTCACCGAAACGTCGGGTGCTACAAATTTCACGCGGTAAATTCGTTTTCTATCCTATTTATAATGTCAAACAACCGCGATAGTCTTCGATTTTATATGTTTTTACTATTAACTTATTATCGTATTTAAGATATAATGTCCAAGAATTCTGTTGTATCAGTTTTGCAGCTGCGATTTTCCTATTCTTTTTTTTACGCTCTGTCTGCCTTCCTCAACCACCTACCTGCCATGTTCCTCAATTATGCCGGCGGCCAATGACGTCAAAATGACGTCGACTTAGCGACAGCGGGTCAGGAGTCAAATATTATTTTTTCCACAATAGTACTAAGTCACCTGCAAAGCTTTCCAAGCGCGTGACGCTATCATGGCTGCGTCAACAACGAAGCCGATGCACTACTATCCCACTATTATGGATAAGTGGATTACCCGCAATCTGCCAATGAATAAAATCATCGTAGCTAATCTCGGGAGGTAGATGACTGGTGTGTTTCGCACAGCGTAAGCATTATTAAAGATTGCTGTGATCGCACCTGAGCCGTCTAGATTACCGCCGCGGCCTGTCGACTCCGCTGATTATCAAAGTCACTCATTCCCGTAAGTCGTAAGGCGACTGGTCGTACAACCGACGCGACGTGATGGATTCCGCACTCGCGCGTATGCGTGACATGGCTATAGAGCACGGGCAAAAAGCGGAATAACATTAATTATCGTTTAAACTCCATTAATTAAGGTATCTCTATAGAAACTCGCACATATGCAGTGATTAAGTGTAATGTGTAATATTAGTAGACTCTGCATTTCCTATTCTGTTCAACGTCTACTCTAAGATCGTCGTTGTTTACAACCCTATTAATGCTGCATCAGTAAGATGAGCCGACACTCAAAGTGAGTAGTTGTTGAAGGGTGTTCATTGCTGCAGGCATTGCCATCCTCTAAGATGGCAGGCATCCCAGGGGATGACAGGCACATATAGCCGCCATTATAACATCCTGATATTAAAACAGCCGTTATAACATCCAGATGTTAAAACGGATGTTGCCATCTTGTCACCGAGTCGCCCATCTTGTCAATGAGTCGCAACGGCTTTAGACGAAAGTCCATTGCTGCAGGCGTTGCCATCCCTGGGATGGCAGGCATCCCAGGGGATGGCAGGCACATATAGCCGTCATCCTGATGTTAAAACAGCCGTAATAACATCCTGATATTATAACGGTTGTTGCCATCTTGTCATCCTAGAATGAGTCGCAACGACTTTAGACGAATACAATGTTTTGATCCAGTTCCGCTAACAGGCCGGTAACGTCCGACATCAAACTGCAAGGCACTGATTAGGCCCGTGGTGCCTTTTGCCTGCATCTCTCTCGGGATCGGGTGGCCGACGGGTCCTTACTAAGGATAGGTGACAGTACGTCGACATATATCCCCCGCAGTCTTAGGAAACATACGATTCCAGACTCCCCCGGTAATTCGTCGGTTGCACAAATGCACAGCCGCCCGACGGTCGCCTGAGGCACTTTCTCCAGCGCACTGCAGTCCTACAATTCCAAAAGTTCACTGAGGCTTCTAAAGTAGTTCCTCTTCGAGGAGGCCGAGTTGGGCCGATTAACAAACACAAACTAGTCATCAGGTCGAAGCTATACGGAAGCATTTGACGCGCGTGGGTGCTTGAAATAGATAAATATATTCGGTTTTATATACTGCACCCGGATTATTAACATTGACATTTTCAGAATGCAAAACGTATAAAATATTCATCTGCGTCCCTCCATATTTTAAACCTGGGTACTTTCGGAAACTCTACGATTGGGGCATGTTCCCTTTCTAGCATAATGGTAACCTAGGGGCGTGAAAGAGGCAAATACATCTCGTGGATACGCCACCGCACCGCATCTGCGGGTTTATTGGTGTTGCCGACGTATACACTAACTAACCGACTAAAACCTACGGAGCGTTTTACGCCATAAATGAAAAAGAGGGATTGGCATTATCGTCGGGTTCCGTGGGTGGGACTTACAAACCACATGACGTATAGGTCTATACTTAAGTCAGTTCAGTCGCACTGTGGTCACACTCACTTCTCGGACGGAGTGACAGAACATTAATCCCGTAGATATTTTTTAACTATGTTCCGACCCTGATCACCAATTTATCACTTTTCAAAAAGGGTTGGTTTTGGAATCGGCCAATAGACCGGCAATAATCAAAATCCGCCTCTTATGAACGCCGCAAACAACCTTCTGAACGGGCTTATATATAAAATGATCACTGGGAAGATTATTTATCTTCAAATCTTTTGTTTATGAAAGCTTCTGTTGTATATGAACGCTGCATCTCACTTGTTTATGAACGCTTTTTTATGAAATTTAGTTTAATCATAGGAAAAATACTGTTAATTAGAAATAAGGAAATATTTTTGTGAAAATTAGGTTGTGGGAGGTTGTACATAGGTATGAGTGACAGTGGATGGTGATAGTGGACGCGAAGATGGTAGATGATGGTTCAGCAATATCGTCGGACAGAGACGGAGCAATATGGACAGAGTGAGACGACGGAGAATATTACAAGTTTGACACACACCCTCTATACTCTATAGAATAAGAGTTGCTAATGGCGCGAGAGTGACGAAGCTACGGTCACGACCACGCTAGAAAGGACCACGTTTTTTTTTGGCATACCTACATATTTTGAGGACTGTGATATTTCTCGCAGGAGGTTTTCATGAAAATTTCATAGAAATAATAGATTTCATAGAAATAATAGATAGAAATAATAAATAATAACCAGTAGTAAGATGAAATGTACAACTACTTAAAAAAGGTATTAAATAAAACAAATACCTAAAAGGTATCTAAAAGTAATATCACAATATACTAAAAGGTACTAAATAGGTATTCAATAAAAATAACTTAATAAAAAAATAGCCACGCTCCGCGACAAAATAGTTAGACGTTGAACACAGCGCCATCTATTAGAAATGGTTTTCGCGAATTCTTTGGCGCTTGGCTACTACACACGGCTGATGCCAAGCTCGTTCATTTTCACGTCACAGCGCCATCTGTCGCTTGGCTATATAACGTACAACTTACTTGGTATACGCTTTCACTCTTAGAGGGCGCTGATATATATTCAATGTTTAAATAAAAAAAGTTTTTTTTTATATAGACAACATTTTATGTAGTAAATATGTAAAAAGTAATTAACTAATTTAAATTGGGACGTTGCTATCTATCGACCGATATATACTACAACTAGTCGTATGTTACAAGTTACCTCGCTAAATGTTTAATATTTATTAAACTATATTTATTAAAAAATTAAAAGTCATGGGTATTATTATTTTGTAATAAATAAAACTCTTTCGTAGAAATAGTATAATTAGTAATAATGGAGAATTAATTTTGTAAAAATAGAAGAATGCAATGCTCCTTTTAACAATGTTTCTCTTCCCTGGTTTCTGGACGTCGCACATGCAAAGGAGGACCATCATGCTTACTCCAATGCTCCAATTTTCTGGTAGGATTTGACTGCGCGTAGAAATTCAGCGCATGCAAAATCTATGACACAGAACACTGATTGAGTACCTACTTTATGCTAAACTTAATTTCCTAGATTTTTATTAGACAAGCAAATATATTAAAATGAATAAAAAACACGATTGCCCTTACAGAATGTGAAGTATTGTATTTATAATTATTTTTATTACGATTCTTGTAACAAAATGTGGTTTACAATATTTATCCATGTAGATACATGTATATTTCCTGAATGTACTCAATCAGACCTTTGATTTGACACTAAACACTATATATTTATGTTAATTTATTGACTTTTGGACATTTAGACAACTACTTACTTTATAAATGAGATTAAAAAAAACGAATTTACTGCGTGAATTTTGTAACACCCTACGTTTCGGTGACGTTGCAGCCGCTGTTGTCCATGGTAGACTGAAAGAGCTGTCAATCCGTTGTTACGCGGGTAGGCCGCGGACTTTCGAAATTCGCGCTCGTCGAGCCCGCCTCCCCCACCACCGTTATAATTTACGCAGTGGCGGCAGCGGTATGCGGTCTACCCGCGTAACAACTGATTGACAGCTTTATCAGTCTACCCTGGACAACGGCGGCTGAAACGTCGCCGAAACGTTAGGTGCTACAAAATTCACGAGGTAAATTCGTTTTTTATCCTATTTATAATGTCAAATAACCACGATTGTCTCCGATTTCAAACTACTTACTTGATATTTAGATAGTTAAGGTACCCTACGACACTCGTTAGTCATATTGTGATAATACCACACACTTCTAAATGGGTTTAAGCGCTTAAAAGTTATGGTGCAATAAAGAAACGGAACACATACATAGGTGAATCTGAACACATTACAGTCCTTTTTTGATGTGCAGTCGTGTAAAAATGCGAGCTATTACTTTGCAATTAGCGATCCTTTCGATACGTCCAATATCGACCTCTACGATTGGAGCTATTTCGAAATCCTGTATGTTTCTTTCGTATAGTGCAATTTGTATTATGTATATAAGTATATTTCTTTCGAAATATTGTAGTCTTTAACAAAAAAACATTGTCGAGAATGTGCAGGGGATCCCAGACGTGTCCATTTTTGTCTGTGGCTGACTCGATTCTCGTATTCTTCTTTGGCCCGGGGGATAGTGGCTAGGTCGCCTGATCTTAAAGGTGCTTCTAAACGGTCCACAATTTCGCCAAAATATTTTGCTGCAATACATTGCCCGGCAACATTGCTAGCAATCCCAGCCGTCTTATTCAATATACGAAAATAATTTTAGTATAGCCCGACCATATAGACACATATATCCGGTCTTCTACGCTCTTCTACGCTCACTGCACGGTCGATAGAACGAACAATCGTTAAAACGTCCTGCGGTGACGGGTTCGCCCGTTGTGGTTGACAACTCAATATGTATCATCTAATGATTCATTTTTTCGATCCATATAATATTATTATCTATTCTGATATGTTGTGTACAATTGCGTGAAATAATTCATATTATTTATTAGTGTATTTAAATGTTAATATACATCATTAATATGTATTGTGAATTTATTATTATTAGTGAATTCATGGAGAAGATCTTTCAATTGGTATTTTTATCATTGAAAACATTCAGGTTAAGATATCTAAAGTATCACGCTTATTGAAGTCAAGTCGAATCCACATTCTCGTCTTTTTTTGTCGTTTTAAATTTTAATTTTAAACAATATAAACCACTGCGACACGTATGATTTCGTCGGCCATTGTTGCCCGATTCTCTAGCCCGTTTACGAGTCAAAATGATGAGCCATATGCGGCATCATTGCCGAGAATTGCCGGGCTATATATTTTCCAGCCCCATACTGCAATAAAATGTTGCAGTGATGTCCGGGCTATATATGCTGATATTGCGGCCACATATTGCCGTAAAAGTATAGCTCGTTTAGGAGCACCATTACTGTAAAGTTCCGGGTTCGATTTCCGGTTGGGTCACCATTTCCCGTTTGGGATAAAATTACCGGAATTGCATTTCATTTCTGTCCATCGAATGTTATTTTTCTTTATTTCTTCAAAACATACGAAAAAACCTACATAAATAAAATAAATATTAAAAATATTGAATAGCAAAGGCATGATCATATTATATTTCCATTGTCGATAAGAGCTAAATTGGCATTTCTCTTTTAGCCATTTTATAAATGTGTTCGTGAATGCTGGCTGCTTCGCTGGTTGCATATTTGTTGAAAGACTTAGGGTAGACCGGGGACAAATGATACAGGGGACAGTTAAAACAAAGCCGTTTTCTCAGTTCCTATGATAGCTATCAATGTGTGAGTGCCAACAGATTATACCTCTATAGGGCCCCGTATAACCTCTAGTTAGTCGCCGACGTCGGATTGTGCAAACGCCTACAGGGAGCCGACAAAATTTCACGACCCCAAATGTAAGTTTTACGTAACATTTCAATCAACTTATTTTTCATGATGGATGTAATGATGTTCACTTTTGCCTTACCTATCATGTACCTTTGGGTCTTGAGATTCTTTTGTGTATTATTTTGTCTGGATATGTGCTATGTAGTTCAGAATAAATTGTTTTTTTGGAAAAAAGTGTCGCCGGGGACGATTGATACAATATTGAAGGGGACAATTGATACGTATCAATTGACCCCGTGTATCAACTGTCCCCGTTGACGATTCATTATCCAGTATTGTCAGTTTTATGATTGTCATGACTAATTAGTCTTCATGACGACATAATTTTGATTTATATGGTACAGCGCCCCTCTATGATCTGTTGTTATCGTTAATATGATAGCCTTTTTCACATATCATAATTAATATCTCAATAATACGTACCTATATAACGTTGACTGAACTAAATTAATAATGTCAATTTTGATCTCGATTAAAATAAGTAAGTAAGTTTTTGTTTAATCTTGTTTAATAATTTGTTGACATTTTAGATATATTTTAGATGTATCTTGCCGTGCGCCTTTCACAGCGTTTACCTCGCATCGTCTGTACATGGCTTTATGATAATGATTTAGAATAGAGTAATTATAAGGTTAATTTTTAACCCCGAAATAAGGAGTATTTTAGACCAAAATATTTGGTGAAGTTAGTTTTTTAATTCTTGTTACAATATCTATATGTAGGTTTATAACGTTGACTAAACTAGAATTTTGATCTCGATTAAAATTAGGAAGTTACTTATGCCTAAGTTCTAAGTTTGGTTTTCGTTTAATTTTGTTTAAAAGTTAGTTTTTTTTATGTATTTTATATGTATCTTGCCGTGCACCTGTCACAGCGTTTTCCTGGCATCGTCTGTACATGGCTTTATGATTATAATTTAGAATAAAGTATTTATTAAGTTTATTTTTAACCCCGAAATGATTAGTGTTTTAAACCAATATATTTGGTGAAGTTATATTCTTGTTACAATACATACCTATATGTAGGTTTGTAACGTTGACTGACCAAGATTAAGAATGTTAATTTTGATCTCGATAAAAAAAAGGAAATTACTAACGCCTAAGTTTTAAGTTTTCGTTTAATCTTGTTTAACAATTTGTTGACATTTTAGATGTATCTTGCCATGCGCCTTTCACAGCGTTTGCTTCGCATCGTCAGTACGTGGCTTTATGGCTATGATTTATAAAGTAATTATTAAGTTTATTGGTAGCCCCGAAATGAGGAGTGTTTTAAACCAAAATATTTGATGAATTAGTTTTTTATTCTTGTTAGAATACATACATGTAGGTGTATAATGTTGACTGAACTAAAAAAGAATGTTTGTTATGATCTCGATTAAAATAGAAATGTTAAATATATATGTACATTATATCTAATAAAAATGATCCCGAACAGTTTTACTAGTTTTATTCGTAAAACCAAAGTGACTTTTAATGTTTATTATTAGGAAAATAGTAGTTAAAAACTGATGGGGACAGTTGAAACATGGGGACGGTTGATACAAACTTATTTTCATACAATTTCTTACTTTTAGTTTTCATTAACTATTTTGGATTTGCTTGCTTAATTTACAAAAAGAAAACTTGATTTATACTTGTTTCTTTAAGATTCGTCACTTTGTTTTCATTATAATGTTATAGGACTTATATGTAAAATTTTAGAGGATGATTTATATAATTAATTTTTCAGATATTCGCACCTAAATATTCTATTTCTTTTCATATCTGAGTTAAAAAGCATAAAATTATCTATCTATTACCGTTAAAAAATAGTCTTTCATGGAACAAAATGTATGTTTTTTCATCGGCTGAAATTATGTATCATTTGTCCCCGGGTAAGGGACAATTGATACAATCTACCATGGTCTCTTTTCTGGTCTACAGTCGTTGAAGTATTTGACTTTAATTAAAATTGATTATTGAATTAGACAGCTGAATAAATTGTCTATTCAATCATATTGATACATCTATCTAGAGTTTAATACTTTAGGCAATAATCACCTAAAAGTAAAAAGTGATCCAACTGTCCCCGGTCTCCTAATATTTAATGCACGAGAATCTTGGCCCCTTACTGCTTAATTGAGTCCTTAGTAATGGAAAATTTACTAAGTGCTTATTTCTCGCAACCTTGTGTGTACATCCCTTCGTAATCGATACATTTCTGGATTGTTTTTTATAACCTTACAATTCTCCTTCGATCGAGTCGTCGAGTGCCGATCGAATGCAATAACAAGACACACACATACATACATGTTACACGCACACATAGATATAAACACGCCATAGTAGGCTGGTTGTAAGAAATTGTCATATGACAATAAAGAGTAGAAACAAACTCCAGTATATATAAATAGGGCACAGTTAGCATCGACATATTGGGTAAGAGAGGTCTACAGGAAGCATCAGGCGCTACTCCACAAAGAAGACGGATGCATGACTTTGTAATTTAAAGGTTTTTTCCACATCTGTGGAAATAAAGGACATTTTTACATGGACAATTTTACGTAGTCCTTTCGCGTGTCACGTGAAGACGAAATATTGCCGTATTTGCATGAGGAGATAAAATATCTAATAGTGAGTTCAACGTTTGTCGCCTTCAAAAAATCGTTTAACTGTCTGGCCGTGTGAGAGCAGCCAGTCATAGTGCAATATGATAGGGCGTTTACGTTGCTTTACGGAGTTCGTCAATAACTTACGGTAAAGAAATTGGTCATATATCAATCAGCATTCAGGGTACGAGGATTCTTCAAAGCAGCAGTAGCCACGTGTCCAGTTTTCATATATAAAAAAAACGATCTTCCGCTTCGCGGAACTTTGCGCGCACGCCACTTTGTTCCTAAATGATCGATTGCTGCTTTGTTTCAAGATGGAAACAAAAAAATCATGTTTCGTCACACGCTAGAGTGTTCCACGCCAAATGTGTCGCCCCTTAGTTGAATTTGGTAAGCATGGCATTGAACCGAGTGATGCGTCCCGTTTTTGAGTCTCTAGCTGTCACATTGTTTTGGATCCACAGCGAGCACAGCTTTCTGAGAACGCCCCAAGCTGACTAGGTCACATGACTGTCTGTTTCGATCATACGGTGCACCGCATTGCATGTTTTTGTTGTTGACAGCGGTGGACAGGCGACCTTCACGAAATTCTTCAATGAGATTGACACGACCACGTTTTAATTTTGCAAACCAGCTATAAATTGTTTGTGCTTCATCGCCAAAAAAAGTTTTTAGACGAGCGAGGCCCTGCTGAGCTTTCAAATTACAGACAATCGTAGACAATCATACGAAATCTTGACGACTTAATTCCTTTGTAATGCAGACATGCTAGTTTTAAACTGATGCCCCAATAAAAAAACACATGACAGTTACATGAAAGTAATATGTTATTCTACGGCCATTTTCAAATGTTATTAGGGGCTTTCTAGACGATCAAGCATGCTTGACAAGCTTCGCGTCGCGGGCAGGGAGGGGATCGTAAACCGCAGGAAATATGCAAATATTTTTACCAAAAATGCCTAATTTTGTAGTTTATACCAGGGAGTCACGTTAATTAGACGTAATTGATTGATGAATGACGTGACTCCCTGGTATAAAACTACAAAATTAGGCATTTTTCGTCAATATTAAAAAAATATATATTTGCATATTTTCTGCGGTTAACGATCCCCTCCCAGCCCGCGACGCGATGCTTGACAAGCATGCTTGATCATCTAGAGAACCTTTAATAAATATATTTTTTTGCTGTTTATGTAAATGGCCAGTTCCGGAAACTTTCATTGTGACTTACGTTATATACTTCACCATGATGTTCAAGGTTGAGTAAGTAGGCTAAATACTTAGACGGTTTTAGGTGTACGTAATATTCGACAGGCTATTCGGCTTACATTCCCACATCGGAGCTGTTCGATTAGCAAACAATCATCGAATATGAAATCATAGATTATCGCTGTTGTATGACATAATAAATAAGATAAAAACGTATCTACCACGCTAAATTGGTACCACCAGACGTTTCGGTTTTGTTGAACTGTAGTGTAAACTGAAGTACTGCAACAAACTTCACGCGGTAAATTCGGTTTGATTTATTCATAAAAACATCGAATATTTCAAAAATTCCTCGTTTTATTATCTCAGACTAAAAAATGTAAATATTGAACCAAAAAAAGTTATTCAACGCCTTTCTGATACGTAGTTTAAAATCAAGTACTTTATTCCAACGTTATTGAATATTAACAATATTTTTACGATTTAATATTATAAGTAGTAATAGTAGTCGGTAAGTAGTCGCTGCGTGGCTTGATTATAAAAGCGGATTATAGTCACAGATTAATCAGACAAATATCTGTATTTGCACTACTAGCTACAGATACAACACAAATGGGTATCTCTGCATTCGGAGGAGCCATCGCTCATTCAAAGTCACAGAAACTCAACGCATTCACCATCTAGAAGATGGTGAATGCGTTGAGTTTCTGTTTTCTCGCCCTTATTGGCAATTAGTTTCTTATTTTCTCTTGTACTCAAACAACTATTGATAATACATACATCAATGGCCTTTTTATATGAGTAAACAACTAACTTGAGGTTGATTAAGGCTGGTAAGGCTGATTAAGGCTGGTAAGGCTGTAAGACATATATAAAACATAAAGGAAATTCGAAATTACAGTATGTTAAAAAAATGTTTCTCTAAAGGGGCATAAACTATCGTAAAACATATCGATACGATAGCCATGATGGCATTTGTTACTCTAAATAATCTAAAGTGCTCCTAAACAGACCACATTTTCGCTGCAATATGTGGCTGCAATGCAATTGCCGGCAACATTGCTAGCAATACCAGCTATACTTTGCAATACAAGGCAATATTTTTAGTATGTGCCGGCCATATAGCCACACATATTTGGTAAATTCCAGCCATATACTTCATTAAAATGTTGCAGTGATGGCCGGGATATACTTGCCAATATTGCGGCCATATATTGCCGTAAAAGTATAGCACGTTTAGGAGCACCACAAGAAAATGATTGGCTATATGTGTCCGGTTCATCACAAACACAATGTATTTCTCGAATAATTGTGTGCGAAAGCACTCAGTGCGAAAGCATGAGTTTTGTGATATTTTTAATTAATGATTTTGCGTAAATGAGTCCGCAAGCTAGAACACAGATACGATTATAAGGGTTTTTCAACCTTTTTTAAATGGCGACCCCCTTTTAGGTAAAACTAAATTAAAACTCTTACGCGACCCACCTTAGACTTATTTCTCTCGAACCCCCCCCCCCCCCCAGTCTCTTCATAGCTGTAACTCCTAAGCATTATTTTTTTTTGTGAAAACAATGGCGAAAACTACATTAACTTTAACTATTTTTCACGTTCGATGATGTAGATACTTACCTGTCTCCATATTATATCAACATAAAGTTTTGTAAAAGAAATAGCAGAAAACATGTTTCTCTTCCGAAGCTATTTGCATTTTATATAATAAAATTTTTCGAATATTTTCGATTTTTATTTATAGATAGCCTGCGACCTCCCGGAAGTGTCTTCGCACCCCCCCCCCAGGGGGGTCGCGACCCACTGGTTGAAATTATATGTGTCAGTTTGCACGTAATCGGAAACTGAAAATTATACAAGCAAGCAAAACAGAAAGCGAACACAGCCAAATATTTCTTGATGTAACAAAAATATGTTATTTGAAAATAAATCTACTAAAGATTTTGTTTAGATTTAGTTGGCCCTGTCTCGAAAAATAAATGCGTGTCACATCTTGTGAATTAATACGACTCTTAGCTAATCTGTGCAGTGTTCGTCAGCGAGTGGTTTAGTACCGCTAGCCGGTGAGTTGAAAGACCTCCTCCCCCCAGATATGGGACACTATGTAGCACTTACTCAGCACTCGGCCAGCTGCTGAATGTCAAATGTACAAAATATTTACATACCCGCATATTTCGCCTGATCAATGACTTAGCCGCAAATCATAAATTACCCATTGAAAAGTATACAGTTTTTTTATACGTACGTAATGGTGCATTTTTACATTCTAATACAGTATGCAGGTTATTTATTAAATAATAATTTATTTAATTGTGGAGGAATGACACAGAATAATAAATTTATTCTAAAATATGAAATCATAGACTATCGTGTTATTCAACCTTATAAATAAGACAACAACTAATTTTACGGCGTGAAGTTTGTAACACCCGACGTTTAGACAATGCTGCTACCGCCGATGTCCAGAGAAAACTTAAGTGCTGTCGGTTGTCATCCGCTCTTTATTGACTTGCTATATTGTTCCAAGTTAACAAGCTATCACTAAATATTCGTAAATAGAAAACTGTGTTTCTAATTGCAGGTGTCAAAATTTAATAAAATGGATGTTTACTTTGGGATAGATCAATCGGAAAATATTACACACATGTTACAAGTACAAAACATATAAATACTTTATAGTTGGGATGGTTTGTGATAATAAACCCGCCCATTATGAAATTTTACAATAAAGAGTAGAATCAAACGAACGAACAAACAAATAAAATTTCATTTTCACAAAATTTCTAAGAAAGACAATCAAACAAAAGATATCATCACTCTCCTGATTTTAGTAAAAAGCTATGTATTAAAAAGTTATGCATTTTTACCATCAGTAAAATTACAAATTTATGTGGCTTTGATGCCGCTGAATCCGTTCATATTGCTTACCTCCATTCCTTAATAACTTATAGACTGGAAAACGGCTGTAAACTCTATCCCAATTCTGACTATATTTGTGTTTTTTCTTTAAAATATCTTTCCGTATGATAATTTGGGAAATTATCCAATATTTATTTGATTATTTAGTACTTAGGATTATATAGAAAATTAGATAGAAAATTTTACGAAATTACTTAAGAATTTTGATTGAAAATATTGGAAAATGTTGTTTCCTCTACATATATAACCTAGAAAATCTGCGCTTGGATGTTCAACGTTCATACCTTGCAATACTGACGTTCATATGTTATACCTTAATAGGTATTTATTTAAATATTATACTTGTTATTTTCATTACTTTTGACTTAACCAAGTGTAGGAACTCCTATCAACTGGTTTGAAATAAATAAAAAAAATAAAATGCACATTTCTGTTGTATGTAGTTTATTAAAATGTTGTTTGTTAGTCACCCAACACTCTGATCCATACAAGACAACAGGTTTAGACCTGCTGGGTGCAGCCATTAGTGGCTGTCTTATACATTTTCCTTTTGATCTTAAGGGGCATTTTTCTGTCGTACATAACGCCTGTTACTTGTCTCCACTTAATCCATCCTGTTGTAGATCTATTAGTAATATCGTTATCAATGTGTCATCGTTGCTTAGTATTGAGCCCAAATATTTAAATTGCATCACCATTAGTAAAAACGTAATTCCTAAAGAGATCATGATGTTATTAGGGTTAGTTATGTCATCAAAACGCACGACATGTGTTCTGTCTTCTTTCTACTAATCTTAAGGCCATTTGTTTATTAGAGTTTAAGGTGGTACGGTGACATCCAGCGACGCCCATATGATCACATGGTGAAGCTTGCCCTGCTAACGACGAAACGTGCTCGTGGAAGACCACCCGCCACCTGGTTGACGACGGTCGAAAAAGACCCGATAGAAGCTCAACTCAGCACAAGATCGTGCTCAGTGGAGGAGAAGATCAAGGAAGGCCGACCCCAAGTAAATAGGACAGGGTCTAGTAAAAAGAAGAAGAAGAAGTTTATGTGACGACGAGTCTATCCGTCCGTTTGCACATGGATCTCAGCTACGAGTATAATTCCTAGTTATAAAATGATTTACGGCAAACGACTCGGTATAGTCTGGAACCGTTTCCCCGCTTCTTATTGTGTTTTGTTTATTTACTTTTAATTTATTCTACTTTGTATTTGTATTTCTTTAATATGTTTAATTTACCGTTGCTTTCATCAAGGTCGCCACTTTGTACACTATTGACGCAGCGTTCGCAGCGCGCACTGCGCAATGGGCAAATAAAAAAATTAAAATTTGTAAAATTTCATATATTGGTGTATATGACAATCGATTAGACCACTGCTATTTTTTCCACCAGAGGATGAGTGAGCCAGTGAGCATGTGCCAGCGTTGCCATATTATATGTTCAATGTAAATCCTATTTAAATGATTATTTTAGCAGTTGAGAGATGTACGATCGGAAGATTTACCTCAAGATCTTACATTGTAGAAAATTAGTTTTATATTATTTTTTTTAAATTCCTAAAAATATTGAATCACGTAGGTTACGTACATACGTATATATATTTGCTAAAAATAAGAAAAACTCAAAGTTGTGTGTTTTATAACATTATGTTTATTGACTCATTATTGAACTTCAGATCATCCACGCTTTGAACTATTTATGCTTGTTTCATAAAGGCCTGTGCGTTGAATTTCCTGGTACATATGTACGTAAGTTCCCGCAAAGCTTTTATTTTATTATATATGGGGTTTTATATTATATTATAATATATTATATATTGGGTATTTTTTTAATTATATATTGGGTCCTTACCTATGAGTTGCTGTTCTATACAGGAAATTTATGGCCAAAATTTTTGTATGAAAAATATATATTTAATTAATAGAAATATTGACCGCTATTATCTATGCCGATTAGTAATTTTAAAGGGGGTTGCTGAATTCCTCTGCTGTAAAACTGTCGAGGACAGGAATCAATGAAAGCTTTGAAGGCGTTTTACACCAATTCTTTAAAGTCGATTTTTTTCCGTGTAAAAAGTTATCTAAATTCTGAAAAAAAAAAACTCTATTGGAGCAAGGTCTGGCAAGTTCAGTGGATGACTAAGAGTCTCCAGCAGCAACGTCTGCAACTTTGCGACTGTTTGCAGTGAAGTCTGTGGTTATACGATATCATGCAGAAGCAGTAGCTATGAGCGATTGACCAGGCTCGGTTATTTGATCACGAGCTTCTCCATCACTGTTTGCATTTCTTAACAGTAAACATGTATGGTAACTGTATATCCAGAGTGCAAGAAGCTGTAATAGAAAACACCGACACAGGATCTCATATTTGAAAATAATGCAAATTTTCAAAGTTACCATGGTTGCACAAACGAAAATATTTGACCAAAAACAAAGGACGGAAAAACAAATAAATAGCTGATTCTTATAACACAATAACATGAACTAGGATTTAAATTTATTTCAATTTGAAATTCCAACTGAAACCCAAGTTATCCAAGTTCAAAATAGCCAGTGTCAAAAAACAGCGATTACATAGGTAAGGACTATAATACGAATATGTTATTCTTATTATTGGTAATGTCACAATAAGTTCAATAAACAGAAAACTAATCATATATCGACATATCAAAGTATTCTAGCTTAATCATTTCACTTTACTATTATCTAATTCGAGTGTTTTCAGGTTTTATTCTGCAGTTAACGCTTGCCTGTATTGGTTATTGTTTTGGTATCGTTGAGGCAGAAATGCCTTTTTACTTACCAAAAAAAAAAAACATCGTAATTCACGAATTATGCAATTCACGTAATTCCGTAACCCGGAACGGCTTCACTGTTCACCTTCACGCGGTGGAAGTTGGCGCTCGTGGCCTGCCAGATAAATCTCTATTTCACCTCTTTAAAGATCTTTGTCTTTCCAGAAAAATATTCAACTCTTTCCTAGAAAAAATATCTAAAACCGCGACTTGAGCATCTCAAATTCTATGGCTTCGAAGAGGGAGTGAATGGGTGGTAAGGTGAACGCTCACATGTGGCAAGACAGCTGTCCTAAACCTACCACAGCCGGTCGTTAGTCCGGAATCCACTGCTCACCCCCCAGAAGTGTAAAAAATAGTATTATGATGGGCCCGACTCCGGTCGGTGAATTCCATGGCAGCTCCGTTTGTATTTTCTTTTATTTTTATTTTTATTTATTTAGGAATTCGAGTTCGCACCGGGTTTCAAAGCTTTGATATGTACCAACGTTATCTCCGAAACTACACGCAACTAGGACCAAATACGTACAAAAAAGACTCCAGATAAAATTTTACTATACCATTAGTTTCGAAAGTTGTATTTATTGCCAGAAATTTTGTATTTATTTGAAATTCATTGTTTGTAGCAGTGATAGCGATATTACGATTCTTTATTCATTGGCTAATTATATAACACGCAGAAATTCTGATTTTAATGCATGCCATGCCATCATGCGAACATGAAATCGTGGCAAAACTGCTAATTTAGTAATGGGTGCTATTGTCACCAAATTTCGGCCAAATGTGTTATGAGTAAATACTTACTTGGGTGATGAACTATAATGGGGGCAAATGTAGGTGGAAATACTGAACTTTCAGGAAACTTATATGAAATAATAATGTTTTAAGCTGTTCATAAATAAACCTCGGCAGTGCAATAGTTATTAAATACGATAGATTGAATAACAATACACAAAGCACCAAAATCTATTTAAACATTGCTTTACAAAATAATGTAATAGTGTAATAATTTACAGTGTAATAATTTCCAAATGATGATTCTGTATTTCCTGTCCGTTGATTCTTGAATTTACATAAAATATTTGGCGAGGCTGCGAAGTCGAACCGGTCCCAAACAAAGTTGACTCTCGAAGATGGTTGGCCCAAATTACAATGAAATGTGGTTGTTTTTGTCCTATAAAGATAGAGACCCAGAGATTACTCAAACTGACACACAGCGAGATTAAAGTGGTACAAACAACACAGTTTAATATGAATTTAAAAAGACTTCTGTAAAATATGTTGTTTTTTTGTGTAATAAATAAATATAAACGAACCTGCCACAGAATTTACCGACCGGATTCGGGCCAATCGTGATACTAATTTTATACTTCTGGGGGATGAGCGGTGGAATTCGGACTAACGATCGGCTGTGTAGGTTTAGGACAGCTGAATTGCCACATGTGAGCGTACACCTTACCATCCATTCACTCCCTCCTTCGAAGTCGTACAGTTCGAGATGCGAAAATGGTGAATTAATTTAAAGCCATGTTATTATTTTTAAAGAATCAGCTGTTTATTTGTTTTTCCGTTGTTTGTTTTCGCTCAAATATTTTCTTTGTGCAACCATGGTAAAGTTAAAAATTTGCATTATTTTAGAATATGACATCCTGTGTCGGTGTTTTCTATTACAGCTTCTTGCAGTATGTCTATACGGTTAGCGTAAATCTGTCCTATTAAGAACTGCAAACAGTGATGCAGAAGCTCATGATTAAATAGCCAATCCTGGTCAATTGCTCATCGCCACTGCGTTTGCATGAAAACGTATAACCACAGATTTCACTGCAAACAGTCGCAAAGTTGCAGGAGTTGCGGCTAGAGACTCTTGGTCTTGCCACCGTTCGTGCCACGCCTTGCTCCAATAGAGTATAATTTATATTCGGAATTTAGATTACTTTTTATAAGGGAAAAAAACAAATTTGAAGATACTGTAAAAAAACTGCTTTAAAGTATTCATTGCTTCCTGTCCACGAGAGTTTTACAGCAAAGGAATTAAGCAACTCCTATTAAATTGAAAAATATTAATAGATAATAGGGGTCAATAATCCTATTAATTAAATATATATTTTTCATACAAAGTTTTTGGCCTTAATTTTCTTTTATAGACCAGCCACTTCATAGGTAAGGTCCCAAATATAATAACATGGTTTTACCAAATGTCTGTAATACATCTCGATATCCCTCTATTAGTCACCCCGCCATCACTGGTAAGTGGCAGCTTCGCCCGTGCGTTACATTGAACCAGAGGCAGCACATGCACCTTGATTACGTAAAAAAATAAATTAAAAGGGGGAAAAAACGCTATCGTCCGGTTACAGACGGCCATAACTAACTGTTCCTGGGCCCGATGCGCCGAGGCAGAGGCGCCCGGCGCCGCTATACTGCTAGTCCGCCTCGCGACTTCCTACAGCCAGCACGGCTATACAATCAAGAAAAAGTTCAGTTAAAAAATATAAAAATATAATTATAGGCGCGCAAACAACTCTGTTTTCATTAAAATATTAGATAATAATATATAAAAAGAAAAAGTTTTAAAAAAAATTGTGTTAGGTGCTGTTCGCGACGCATATCCGCAACTGGTAAGTAATTTTAAAAAATTATTTTTTATTGAAAATGAAAACAATTTTACAATTCTCTTGTCTTTTTTATACAATCATTTGATGTATTGTCTATTACAAAGACAATAATTTCAGTATGACTGTTAGGTTTAAGTAGGTTACATTGTCATAGCCGCTATATTACTGTTTAGTATACAGGTGCGTTTTAATTAACCGGCATCCTTAAAGGGGGGTAAATCAGTACGAGCAAGTAAGCAACATTTAATTAAAAAAATGTGGGAATAACAACATAAAAAGGTTTTTTTTTAAGTAATAAAAAACTTCAGAAAAATAGTATGAAAAACGTTAAGCACGATGCACCATCTAGTCGGAAGTGGGTAAAATATCGCTAATATTGTATATTAGCGATATTTTACTTACCGATAGATTACGCAGCGCGATTTAACGCTTGTCAAACTTTTATTTAGCAGTCAAGTTCTTCAAATTTTCAAATTTAAAACAATAAAAAATAAAAATGAAAAAACAAAAAAAAATGTTTTCTCAATTTTTTAAAATCAAAAGTTGCTTAGTTTTTCGTACTGATTCGCCCCTTGAAGTTTGCCGAATAATTAAAACTAAACATGTATAGGTAGATAATTTATTATTGGCATTTTCATGTCATTTTATGATAATATACAGTTTTTGGTTTCCTAGGGATATACTCATATATTATGTCCTTAAGATGGGAGAGTAAATTAGTTTTGTGTAAATAGGTGTCTCAAATAATCTATCATTTTTTATTTACTATCTGTAAGCCTACTGTAAAATTAAATAAATAAATGCATTAACGATGGAAATTTAGGGCCAAACATTTTGAACAAAATATATACATATATTTAATGATTGGAAATTTAAACCCCTATTCTATTTAAGACTGGAGCATTTTCAAAATAAATAAAAAATGAATGCAGTTACTTTTTGCGAAGTGAAGTTGCTTCGTTAGTAGTGATAAAATGTTATCGATTACAGTATCAGTATATACAGTTGGTGGAGTGGGGTGGTGTCGTCTACAACGGGTGAACCTGTCACCCCAGGCTGGCATAACGATATGTGATTGTTCTTTCAGCAGTGGGGTGAGCGTAGAAGACTTAGAGACAATACAAATCTACAGTCTAGCTCTTCCAACATGCCCGTCAAAGACCAACGCCTTACGGCGAGGCACCGGGAAAGGTAACCGGCGGGCAGACTCACCCCTTATCAGTTTAAAAGGATATCTCCATCTGGAATTAACCATCAATATACCTCCTTCCTCTTAATTGTTTGCAGGTGCGAGGTCGCTTGCGCGGTCCTCTTCCTTACTTAGCGGTGATACGGTGTCTACCGAATCTATCGCGGACCTCGGCATCTTTTGCCGGGCTCTTCACCCGGTATTGGGTAGCCGAATGGTCGTTTCAAGAGCAGTTGCCGTAAGGTTAACAACTAGCCCGCTCTATAGGAAACAATACTGTTTCCTGACTTCCCCGGCAGTAAGTCGGAATGCACATTCGATTAACTGATATGATGAAAAAGTGGACCCAGCTTCTTTTATCGTTTAGTCTCTATTGTCATTTCCTTCAATCTCAAATAAAATCCCTTTCGATATCCTGGAGGACGAAGGCAACTACATACAAGACTCTCATCAGATTAGACTTATGCTTCAGAAACAAAGACAGTCACCAAAGTATATGAAAATGCACTAGATGTCTATGAACGCAAAATACTCCGTAGGATTTTGGTGCCGTGCAGAAGCGTGTGAAGAAGACGAACAAACAAAGAACTTAAACATCATATGTACAATGATGTGCATGTTGTGAGATTCCTGGAAATCGGAATGCTCAGGCGGTTAGGGCATATGAAATAGATGAAAATGGACAGCCGTTGATATGCATTCTTTGTTTACAAAAAAATAAAGGCTTATTAAAATGTGACGACTGAAACTGCGATGGATTGATTCTGAAGTAAACAACTGGAAAACCAAAGACCGGATAGGGTAGAATGGAAAAGGATTCTTGACAAAGCTAAGACTCACAACGAGTTATAATGCGAATTATGACGATGAAACTCAAATAAAATTCTTTCTGGTATCCAGAAAAACTAAATCAATCCATCAACACACTCAAGAGCAGGAGCACTCACAAAATCACTTAGTGTCGCAGCTGAATGCACTTAGTGCATATAATTGATTCACTAAATTAAGGATAAGGCAGAATACAATATCGACTACGTGAGAAAGCACCTCCGATAAATAGAGAAAACCTTTGAAGAAATCTCATTATCGACTCACGATCTCTCGTACCGCATTCTAGTGCAAGCGATTGTTTATTATTTCTGTTATGAGGATGTTAAATGGGTCATTGGAGCCTTTGGCCACAAACCTGACCATATCTGTCTGCTTTAACAGCGCTCACCTCTATCGTTGGTGGGTTGTGTTATTTTTCCTCGCACGGAACTGTTATACGGCGAGACGTACGAGTAACGGTACTCGTTTGAAAATGAATATTTATTTTATACTTCGGTGGTAAGAAGGCGAATATTGGAGGAAATTTTGATCCTGGCTGTTAGCGGCTAATCGAAAAATTTCCATCGATTTTATTGACCTTAAGTATATTAAATCAAACGCGTCTCCTACATAATATGAGTTACGTACAACAAGTTCTAATTTTTCTTCTTCGAGTGCTTCCCCTTCTGCGGAAGTTCGTTACATTATCAATATAATAGTTTTGGGATTCTATATCTCTCTGCTGACCGGTCTCCGGGTAGGACGGCTTAACTGATTTACTCCGAATCTGAGCAAAGTTTAAAATATAGTGTGATTCAAAAATAGAACTTTACCGCTTACATAGACTCCTGAGAGGTCATGTAAGCGGCAAAGATCATACAATTATAATAAACAATAGTTTTTCAGATTTAAATAAGTAAAAACGACAAACGAGTACCAAAACTATTATATTAAGCGATTATTTCAACTATTTATTATATTGTATTATTAGTGGCATGGCAAAGGCATGGGACTAAACCTTGCAGTTATATATTGACAATAGATAAAACTGCTCAAACTAAGGAATTCGAGCTTTTCCAAACCATTATTTCACGTTTTCAGCCAGAAAATTATGCCTTTTCTCCCTGGGCAAGATACTTACCAATCCTGGGCATCGCGAATCCATTCACCATGTTTTTAAACGCTATTTCATCTGCCAAGAAATATTTCAAAGTCTTTTAGAGAGGTATTTTTCCATGCAAAACGCCAATAAAAAAACTCCTAGATACAAAATCGCAGGGTCAGTGTCATAGTGTTTGATTATAGAATAGTATATCGTGTAGATTGAGTAGATTATTTGAATTAGTATTTATCACGAAAGTTACTAAGCTTTTAAGTTATAAATAAATATAATCGGTTGCTCTTTAAATATTAAAATCATAATAAATTTCGTTTTATACATTCAAAAACATATATACTTAAGCAGCACCTTGTTCTATGATGTAACGATACGCTAAATGTTAAGGAACCGATGTTTTATTCGAGAGTAATTTCTATTGACGTTTTGTATGACAAACTACCCTCAGACTACTGAGTATCCGAATGACTGAATCTTTTCGTGTTTTATACACATGCTTTTTTTTCAAACATACATTTAAAATAAATTTATAATAGACAAAATTTTAACAAAAAAAAAAAACTAACTCAAAGAAATTTTATGACAGCATCAGCCATATCATGGTAAAACTTAGAACGGGCTATAATAATTGAATGCGTATACAAAATTTCGTGTCTGTGCTGTTGACCGTTTAGGAGTTCCCTCGTTGGAAGCCAACACTGGGTACCGCCGTCCTGTCTTGGTGAAACTTAAAACGGGCTGTCGTAATTGAATACTATACAAAAATTTCGTGTCTGTGCTGTTGACCGTTAAGGAGTCCCCTAGTCTGGAGCAAACCTTGTGTGCAGCAGCCATGTCATGGAAAACTTCGGACGGGCTATCATAACTTAATGCGTATACACAATTTCGTGTATGTGCTGTTGTCCGTTGAGGAGTCCCCTCGTCGGGAGCCAACCCTGAGTGTAGAATCAGGTCATGCTTACCATAAAAAATGCAAAGTCATCGGAACTGAGCAAACATGTAAATTTTCAACTTCATATAATACTATTTGAGTATATCCCTCGATCCCATCATAAGAATAGCATATTGATAAAAATAGGACCATTCTGGGAGTATATTTATAGGAAACCTAATGACTACCCGTCAGAGCGTCTTTTCAAAGAGTCTAAAGTTCTGGACGTCAAGCAATTGTTTATTAAATATGTGATAATATTTTTTCATAAACACAAAGATAGATATGATCAAAGTCAGCAAAACTTCAATACTCGGAGTTCACGGAAACAAAATTTCCTTATTCCTCGAGTGCAAACAACATTTGCACAACGACAAGCTTTTTTCATTGGTCCCAAACTATATAATGACATAGAGGAAAAATGGAAACACATAAAGAACAATCAAGAGTTTAAAGACAAAATTAATAAATGGTTATTTGAATTAGGGAGGTCTAAATCTGAAAAACTTGGTTTGTAAAGCGTATGTATAACGGTTAATTTAAAAATAATATTGTATATTTATATACAATATTATGCATATATTAATAGTATCATATTTTTATTTATGTTATTTCATGTATTTTAAACACTGCTTTTAAAATTGTATTTATATATTTTAATTAATTATAAATATGTTTATACCAAATAGCATCTATTATTTATTAAAATCGTATTTACGTATATGTGTATTTGCCATATTGTATTACTTATGTTATTTATTTATTCTGATATATTATTCAATCTTAATTAAGTACATTCATTGAATATAAAAATAAAAAGGTTCTTTTTACTTTAATTAGGCTAATTGTTACGTAAGTTGTTTTACTTATTTCAATTATTTACTCTGACCCGCCTAGATACGGGACATTTAAGTCCTAGTTAGGTGGGCACTGAGCATTAGCTGCATTTCGGTGTTCAATTTTTCCGAGTTACTTATAACATTGATAACAATGGGGCTAAATGTACAAACAAATAAATGGATAAAGTATTAAATCTAAAATCTAAATCTAATATCCTTTCAAAAAAATTTTTTTTTTAAATCGGTTCATAAATGACGGAGTTCTGAGGTAACAAACATTTTAAAAAAAATCCGAATTGATAACCTCCTCCTTATTTTGAAGTTGGTTAAAAATGAAATTGGGTAAAACACTACTCCATCCCAATCTAGTTTTACAATATTTTTTGAATTCTATATTTTTCTTAAATTCCTGTCTATACAATAATCAAAATCTGCAATATGCAACTATTTTATCGACCATGCTCAATATCGCAAGTTCACACCAAAAAAATCACATTGACGCTAATTTATATTTTAATGTAAGTATTGCAATTATTACATTAAGATGAATCCTCTGGCTTACAACAATTAAATTGTGTGTATTTCAATATAAATGTTCTAAATTCGGCGTTCCAAGATATTGCGTCAGACCATTAGAAAAATTCTGACATTGTTGGTAACATTGGTATATCATTGCAAAACCGTATAAATGACCCAAGAAACTACTTTTGCAACTGTTTCGATTGCCTAAATATGTACATTATAGTTAAAAAATCGATCACGCGTTTGACATTAAAGTACTCAAATTAATCTTGATTGAATTCATTAGTAGAAAAAAACAAGAGTGGTGTAAAGCGTTAAGTTAACCTTGTCACATGACAAACGTTGTGAAAGAAACACGTTTGCTGGCTGAAGTGTAAAACCGGTGCTATGGGAGTATAGGGTACATAGGCGGCAGCGTTTAATTGAAGTTCAACGCACGGTTATATTAATAAGTGAAACGTTATTATTTAACTGTTTATTATTTTGTAGAATGTAAAAAATGTGGGTATGCATATCTTAACCGGACAAAGACAGTGGAAGTATCACGTATTAGGTTAGATACGCTATTAGAAATACGTTTAACCTGAATTACATTTAAGTAGAAATCGGTAAGTGGTAGACAAGTCAAAATCAGTAAAATCACAAAATTCAATAAAAAGAGCTCTCAAGCCCTGGATTTTAAAGTTGTGTAGAGCCAGAAAATTGAATGCATTATGCCAGTGCGTCAAGAGACAGATTCGTTTGACGAAATCGTTATTAAAGGTAAAGAGATTAGATAAATGAAACATTATTAATAATAAAAATAAACGACTTATGTAAGATTACATTCCAACTATTACCACGTTTAGGTAATAATAAAAAAATCTAAAACTTATATTGAATATTACAAAATAGCTAATTCTTTCTTTTCTATGGTATCTAGTAAACATAATCTGGAAGAGTAACTACTACGTATTACGAAATATTCAAGAAAATCCTTAAAAATATCCCTTAGTTTAGTTAAACATATCAAAACGATACAATCCGCTCTAGGAATGTTCTTTGATAGGAAGTGTATTTGTAGCAACAACAATCTAAATACGATAAATGGCCACTATTGGCCACAAAGCTCTTCAATTTCTAGCGATGGTAGTTGGTAATATTTTAAACCTTTATGTTATCGCATGAAAATTAAAAATAAATGATTTTAAAAATCTCCTTGTTTCTTTAATTATAACTCTGCACAAATGCCATATTTGAAATATTTATTTATTTCTTATAGCCAACAAACAGATTGATGTTATAAATACACGTGAGACTGAAACTTTTACATAAACAAATCGATATAAAATAAAGTATAAATACGATATCAATAAATACGTTTATAACACAATACATACAATTGTATATGTATAAACAAGTCAATAAAAAAACACTGTAAATAAACAAATAAGTAAACTGTTAAAAACGCAAAGAATAAGAGAAAGATTGAAATAAGGAAACGGTGGGAAAAGGTGTTTTTAAAAATATTTTTTTTGAGTTAGAAAGTGGCGAAAGTGATCAAATTGCGAAAGTGATCGCCAAATCCAATGCCACCGCCTTTTGTGGGACAGGGTTCTGTATGTATCCGAGCCGTTACAACTTCGTTTGCAATTTCTACCAAATATTGTACCAATTTGAAAAATAATGACATTTGTGCTTTTAGTTTTTAATTACATGACATTACCTTTAGTTTGATTATTTAACTTTTAACTGACTATTTTGGATGTTACTATGAACAGTTTTTAGTACGTATCTTTTCGAATTATTGACTATTTCAATTGTTAGGCTTCTGATTTGATTAACTTTTCTGATATTTTAATTATTGTGTCGAGTGGCTTTTAGTATGTACCCATTAGAATTATTAACTATTTTTATTAACAAACCTTTAATTGTTTCTGTAATAAGATTTTTACGATGAATAACTTTTAATAGGCTCTAAATTTTGTTAGATACATTTTTTTCTTCAATATAGCTAAATTCTTTACAACCTATGCATGTTAAATAAAGATTAGAGTAGTAATGTGACTTCTACCTAACACAAATATTTTGTCATGCCCAAGAGCAGTTTTTAGCCGTCAGTTTGACACGACGTCAGTTTGACACGACGTAAATGTAATGTAGTGTAGTGTTGAACATGGTCATACTTATGTAATTTAAACTATTTTGCATGCAAACCTTCTGTAGTCGCTCTAGCTCTGACAACAAAGTTGTCGAATACTCTGCATATGTTACCCTATAGCACGTAATTTATCCAGAACGATAACGGTCCCTCAATCAAAGATATTAAACTTTATAAAAGAAGGTCAACGTAAAAAAGAAACAAAGCTCCTCATTAAGGTTACAATACTGAGTATCCGTTCGTTGTGCGTTTATATCCGTTATTCTCATGATTCTTTTATCGTTAACTGTTCACAATTCCGACAAAATGTCGTAACTGTTATCTCACTGCTGGCTGGGAAAATAATCTTCCGAGATTCAATTATCACTCGTCGTATACAGATTAATTTCGACGCGCCAGGCGCGTTGACTTGGCCGGGTGAATTCACGGTTAAACAAGGCAAGACTTATGACTTTAGTTTAAGCAAGCAGTGTTATCTTATTAGTCGACATATTATTAAGTTACCCTAGTCCGTAGTGAATCTCCAAGAGTGATTTTCTTTATATTTCCGAATACTATCGTTGCCCTATTGTAACTACCATTTGTAAACCAGGATGGAGTCAGCATTTATCTAATTCAATGTTCTCAAAATAAACGAATTTGTATTGTTTTCTAGGATTCCGAAAATTTAATAGTATGGCAATTTTCTTTTGATTGCTTGCTTCACTGCTTATGTAATTTCCAGCTCTTGATTATGAGTAAACTAGTAAATTTATAGGACTCATGAAGTTTATATAGATTCTTTCTTTTATAAAGTTTTCATTCATCGTATCTGTGTTTTAGCTTGCGGACTCGTTTACACGTCATCACAAAAATATTGCAAACTGCTTGCTTTTCGCATTTTTATTAACGGGAATAACCACAAATTGGGTTGTCGGCTACAACGGGCGAGCCCTTCACCTCAGGAAGTTTTAACGATTAGTCGTTCTATCTCCCTGGAGTGAACGTAGAAGACTTGGGACAAAAACAGTCCACCATCTAGCTACGTCACAAGCTCGTAATTGGCCAACGCCTTAACCGCGAGATAGCCAGGAATGTTACCTGGCGGGCCGACTCTCGCGCCCTTACTTCCAATTGTGACCAGATTACTCCGGTCTCTCGATTGGTTCCGAGTTCGAGGTCGCTTGCGCGGTCCTCTCCCTTACGAAGCGGTGAAACGGTGTATACCAAATCTATCGCGGACCACAGCGTCCTTTGCCCGGCTGTTCACCCAGGATCGGATGGCCGATGGTCGTTTCGAGAGCAGTCGCCGTAAGGTCCGCAACCAACCCCGCTCTATAGGAAACAGTACTGCTTCCAGACTCCCCCGACTGTTAGTCAGAACCTAACCTACCCAGGCTCGCATTTCATGCGTGGAGGCCGTCGGATAGGTGTTGACCCGTGAGTGTGACCAACCCTGAACAGAATGGGTCTTCGTGGCCAACTCAGCAAGGGCCCATTAACTCCCGGGAATAACCACAATTATACCCGTTATTAGACCTAACATGCATATAACCAAATAAGACAGGCCTGGATAAGATTTCATATATTTAAGATCAGTCATGTGCCCAAATAAATATGATGACAAACAACAGTTAATTTTCTATCAAAACAAATTTAAAACTATTATTTTCTTCGTTTTCAAGGCGACGTTTTCATTGCGATACTACTATGGGGTAATGCAACCGATACCCATCGCGTTTTTGTGCTACAAAAGCAAGCCGTTAGGACAATTTTTGGTGTAAGCAGAGAAACACATTGCAGCTGGTATTCTTACCATGTCGTCCTTGTACATATATCAGTGCCTTTAATACGCCAAAGAGAATGTTTTAAATTGCGAGTTTCTTTCCACTCGGCATAGCCATAATACGCGACATAAAAACAATGTGTTATTGCCTAAAGTACGCTTGACTAAATATCAAAAAACATTTTTATATATTAGTTTTAAATTGCTCAATGCTTTGCCATCATCAACGAAAAGACTTGAGATGGCAGCATATAAAATCTGCTTGAAAAATCAGTTAGTCAAACATGCCCTTTACAAACTGGACGACTTTTATGATATTGCGTCCACAATTGCTTGATTATAAATAACAACATTATGACTATACTTTCGAACTAAGTTTTAGATTTTATTGACATTGTTTTTAATTACGCATGTTTCAGAATTTTTCTTTATATGGTATTGATTATTATTTGTTTGATTATTGATTATTTTGTACATTTGACTATTTTTAAGTAATCACCTCTGATTACAATTATTTTCTTTTCTTTTAATTAATCAAAGCGGTTTCATCATCCGGTAAATTATGATTGTAAAATTTGACATGTTCCTCAGTATTGTGAAATGCTTTTATGGAATGAATAAATGATGATGATGATGATGATGATGACATGATACTTGCGAACGACCACATCTGAGGAATTTTAGTTTTATGAGTGTATTGAAAAATATAAGCATTAAATTAAAAAAGTGAATCCCTCGATAAGGAACCAATTTAAAATTTGGACTCAAAAAAGTTGCACATTGCCTTGGGCATGGCTTTAAAATGACTTCGAAAACTTTCAGGCGCGTTTACTTCTACAATATAAGCGGTGACTGTGTTTTATTTTAATTTCAGTATATTGACTGGTTAATTTTCTAGGGCAGCACTTAGCCACATTTTTATTTAGGCCCTAAATTAATTACAATTAATTAAAACGTGAGAGCTCTCTGAGAGTTACGCTAAATATGTTTTGCCATTAACACTCTTATACCACCACTGCTTAAAGATAGTTATTCTGTGCTAGCGCTGAGATTGACCGTTTAGTATGCGTCTGGTTGCCGGCGCTAGCGGACGTGGAATCTGCGCGTGACGCTTCGTCAACGCTGGATTTTTATTGGTCAAACCCTACAAAATTGACTCCGCCTATTTTTTTAGGTGTCCGCCCATTTCGGATATTTTGCTGAGGTCTCATGTCGCCTTAAGCTTTATACGAAAGTTTTAAAAATGCTATATATAACCTATATATATACTGCACTGCTTGGAATAGTTCTTTTTATTTCATTATAAAGTTAATTCCTTGATTTAATTTCAGGTACATATTTTTTTTGCGGAAATATTTATATTGAGATTTATTTATGTGAATATCAGATTTATGAGCCATGTTTTTGTTTGCATCGGTCAGTGCTTTGAATTAGCTAACTGATATGAAGATGGCTCTTTTTTCAAAGAGGTACTTTGTTTATAACATTTCAATTAAAGGACATTATTTAGGTACTAATGAGTGATAATCACCAATTTATGATTATATTAGCTATATGAAGTCGGAGACTATCGCGGTTGTTTGACATAATAAATAAGATAAACAACTAATTTACCGCGTGAAGTTTTCAACACCCGACGTTGCGGCCGTCGTTGTTATAGGATAGACTGAAACGTCTGTAACATCGAAGCTTGTAACGTCGGGTGTTACAGACTTCACGCGGTAAATTCGTTTTTTTATCTTATTTACAAAATTAGCTATACTTTAAAAAATCTTTTATTCTTGTACATGGATATTTTTAAGGCCTAGGCTCATTTCGGATTCTGCCCATCCTCTTAGAGCTTGAAGATTCTGCGCTCTGTAGTTAAAATACAATACGACAAATGTGTCGTCCAACCCGGACTCGTTCCATTACGATACAAGCCCCCGGTGTGGTGACTAACTTAGATCTTTGAATGTATCATACAAGTTGCTTCAGCAGCGTTTATGGTAGTTACATCCGTTAAATTGCTCTAAAATGACAGAGTTTATTTCCGATTAGACCAGAATTTATGCTCCACAATCGTCAGACCGAATAGATCAACTTGGTTGGATATGTAGGACCGTGGTATAAAGTGCCTAAATAATTTATAATCAGTATAAAGTGTAGCTCTTTATGAGTTGAAAACGAGGCTGCTTTAAATATTTATATTCGCGATTATAGAAATTTAACCGCTACACTCATGCTTACATATTTACGTCTATAAAATTTCTTTAAATCGAAATTGAAATATTAAAATATATTTATTTTCTAAATTATGGTGTCACATTTATGGTGATAATGCAGTAGATTATGTCTCTCATCATTCCCTCTTATCGCAACAGATTGACAATTCTACTTATTTTCTAAGTTTATAATAACTAATTCATTAATAGCATTATTCATTATTCTATCTGAAATAGCTGGCAAATGACATTAATTACAATAAAATTAAATTATAAGAAAAACAAAACACTAATAATCCTTCGATATTAAAATTCGTAATATTCATTGAATGGCATGAAATAATATTTAAAAAAAGATACAACATGAAATAATCAAAACAGACCGGATTTAATAAGTACGGCAGTAAAAAAAATAAATAAAAATATTTCACCAATAATATAAAATAATAAAAATAAGGAATAATTAAAAATCCGCATATAAAAATAAAATTTCTTATTATCGCAACAGATTAAAAATTTGACTTATTTTATAAGTTTGGTAATAACCAATTAATTACTTGCACTGACTAATTACTTATGTACTTTATATAATTTAAAATGCGTAATATTCCTAATCGAATTTTGTAAAAAAAAGTATGTCCACAATATTATATTAGGAGAAATAGCCATTTAAAGTGTAAAAGCTTTTTATCGATAAACCATTTCTTCAATAGTAAACCCTTTTCCCTTATTTTTTTAAAGGTTATAGATTTTTATTGAGTTGTAAAACATTCCTTTTACAATAAAGTTAGATTTGGCTTGGGTGCTTGGAGCTGTTTATTTCTCGTAGTATAGCCGTCTTCTACATTGTTTATTTTGATATACTGCCCGTGGTTTCTTACAAATTTGCAGGTTTCTAAGATGTATATAGATATGAACGTGAGCACAAACTCCTTTTTAAATAGTGGTTTGCAGCTTTTAGTCCTCGGAATTCCACATATAATTCGTAGGCATCGTTTTTGTACGATAAATATCCTCTGCGTTTACCGAATTACCCCAAAGCGTAATACCATACATCATACGGGCGTAAATATTTGCATAATATGCCATAAAGGCTGTTTTTTATCTGTAGTTTGTTTTAGAATCCTTAGCGCATAGCAAAATTTCGACATTTTTATTTTTACATCTTCAATATGGGCTTTCCAGTTCCAATTGTAGTCGATTGTTATCCCTAGCAATTTGAATTTTTGTACCTTCTCAATAATCTGAGCGTTATGTTTTATTTCGAATTTGTATTTTTGTGCTTGATAGGAATGAAACTGCTTACATTTTGTTTTTTCCGCATTTACACTTAAATTATTCGATCCTAATCAAAAGATGCTGATTTCTACCTTTATCCATATTTTACTTTAACTTTTATACTGTCTCTGGAAAAACAGTTATCCTTTGTCTCGGCTCAGATAAATTGTCATATAACATTAAGCCCTCGAAAGAGTGATAGTCAGAAATACTTTCTATTCTACATATATATATATATATATATATATATATATATATATATATATATATATATATATATATATATATATATATATATATATATATATATATATATATATATATATATATATATATATATATATATATATATATATGTATATATATATATATATATAATTTTCAATAATATATAAAATTAGATTCATGAAAAGTTACTTATCTGGGGTCCTGGTGGACCAGAAACATTTAAACGATAGTTAATGTCCTCTTTAAATACTTAGGGCAGCGGCACCTGTTTCCGCAATTGATAACCTATGATGTTCTTAGTTATTGCAGCCGAATTACTGTATGCCCTTGGATGTAATACGTATAGGAGGATGGTTTCTGTAACAGAAATGGATGTTAGTAACTTATTTTAGAAGAAATTATATGATTGAGAATATTTCGACACTAGTCGTATTCATCTCTATGACATTTCTGATAGAACAATTTTTTCAAAATTTAAATTAAAAAAAAACTGAACATAGAGAAATGGGTTAATAATTTTTAAACAGCCTCAAACCTACACCTAACTTAACATCTGATGAACTTTCAGCTCTTAACAATCTAAGCAAAGATACCAATATCATCATTTTGCCAGCTGATAAAGGTTCAACTACAGTCATCCTTAATAAAACAGACTATGTAGCTGAAGGTTTGAGGCAACTCAGAGACGAAACTTCCTATAAAAAATTATATAGTGATCCGAATCAAAATTTTGCTAATACAATAAAAAAATATATTGAACAACAAAAAACCATTGAAAAATTATCAGATGAAGATGTTAACACTTTAATTCCTAACCCTATCAGAACACCAAATTTTTACTTATTGCCAAAAATTCATAAACCTAATAATCCAGGAAGACCGATAGTAGCTAGTTTTAACTCACCCACAGAAAGAATTTCAGCTTTTGTCGATTACTTTCTACAGCCATTTGTAAAAAATCTAAAGTCACACATTAAAGATAGTTACCATTTCATCGAGATTCTAAAAAATACCACAATTCCTAAGACTGACAACTTATTACTTGTTACAATTGACGCTGTCTCTCTTTATACTAATATTCCCCATGATTTAGGCTTAGAAGCGATTTCCCATTACCTTAATCAAAGGCCCAGCCCCCAAATTCCTTCTACAAATTTTCTTTGTAAGTTGGCTGAATTCGTCCTCACTAAGAATGCTTTTTCTTTTGAGGATGAATTTTATCTCCAAATTAAAGGTACAGCAATGGGAACAAGAATGGCTCCTTCTTATGCGAATCTTTTCATGGGGTTATTAGAAAATAAATTTCTTCTTACTCAAAATTTACAACCACTAATGTGGTATAGGTTTATTGATGATATTATATTGTTTTGGCCACATGGACATGACACACTCACTGACTTCCTTACAGATTTAAATAATTTCGGACCCTTAAATTTTACATACACTATATCAGAAAATCAAATTACATTCTTAGACGTTGATCTAACTCTATCCGAAGGCACCATTAAAACTGCAATTCATATAAAACCTACAAACAAAGAGCAATACCTACATTTCGATAGCTGTCATCCGTTTCATACCAAAAAGTCAATTCCATATTCAATGTCCATTCGCGGACACCGTTTAATTAATAATAAAGAAAATCTAGATAAGTACCTTTCTAATCTTAAAAAATCACTAATAGAAAGAAATTATCCTGCCTCTTTGTTAGATAAAAATATAATAAATTCCGAAACAAAATTTTCACCTAAACCTAAATTGGTGTCAAATTTAAATCAAAATAAAATCTTTCTAAGTACTACTTATTTTCCTGGCACTGAGAAACTGCGACCAATTTTAGCAGATTTATTCCCTATTATAGCTCACGACCCATCAACCAAAGGTTTATTAGATATACCACCAATTTTATCATTTCGAAAACCTCCTAATTTAAAATCAATACTTAATAAAAATAATCGAAATTATCTTAGTACTAACAAAAATTTGGGCCTACAGCCTTGCGGTCGATCACGTTGTAAAACATGTCCTTTATTAGATCGAAGCATTTATTTTACTAGTCCTAACACTCCCAACAGTTACAGAGTTCCTTTTAATAGTAGTTGCATTTCAAAAAATATTGTATATCAATTACTTTGCCAGACCTGCAATGCATTTTATATTGGGGAAACAACTACACCTCTTAGCATTAGGTTAAATAATCACAGGGCCAGCGTAGGCAATGAAAGTCAACTTCCAATAGCATTGCATGCTAAGGCACACAATTTAACTTTTGATAATTGTTTTAAAGTAAAAATTATTAAGTGCCTTGGCGATAACGCTAAAGAAAGAGACGTTAAATCTTGGGAGTTGGCTTTTATAAATATTTTAGGCGCTTGCAAGGGTCCCGGTCTGAATAGGCAAAATTAATACAGTAGTTATATTTGTTCAGACATATTCATTAAAAGCTTATTAATATTTTTCATTTAAAAATCATTATTAATAATGTTTTTCAAGGTCGGTTATAGTGCATTTATAACGATATTGCAAAATATTATTAACCCATTTCTCTATGTTCAGTTTTTTTTAAATTTAAATTTTGAAAAAATTGTTCTATCAGAAATGTCATAGAGATGAATACGACTAGTGTCGAAATATTCTCAATCATATAATTTCTTCTAAAATAAGTTACTAACATCCATTTCTGTTACAGAAACCATCCTCCTATACGTATTACATCCAAGGGCATACAGTAATTCGGCTGCAATAACTAAGAACATCATAGGTTATCAATTGCGGAAACAGGTGCCGCTGCCCTAAGTATTTAAAGAGGACATTAACTATCGTTTAAATGTTTCTGGTCCACCAGGACCCCAGATAAGTAACTTTTCATGAATCTAATTTTATATATTATTGAAAATAATTTAAAAAAATTTACACACTTAAAATATCAATATATATATATATATATATATATATATATATATATATATATATATATATATATATATATATATATATATATATATATATATATATATATATATATATATATATATATATATATATATATATATATATATATATATATATATATATATATATATATATATATATATATATATATATATATATATATATATATATACATATATATATTTATATATATATATATATACATATATATATATATATATATATATATATATATATATATATATATATATATATATATATATATATATATATATATATATATATATATATATATATTCAAATAAGTAATAAGGTTTTAACTATTAAATTTATTCAACGATTATTTTAGTTTTATTTCTTGGATTTTCGCAATTGTAGATAGCTACTACAGTTAATAAACATTACAGGTATCGGTTACTGTTATAGATAGACTTAATTTCTTGACAATTCCTGCAAATTGATGAAAACGTAATTACGTACCTAAATTAGTTACGCACCAATGCGTACCTAAAAAGTAACAAAAAAGTTGACCTAAATTAACGGACCTAATTAATTAAAAAGTTGACCTACAGACGGCCAATACACCTCGTCGTGCCTCGCTTTTGCCGACGACCTAACTTTCATCACCAGAAGCCCCAAGCAGCTTTCCCTGCTATTACAGAAAGTGGAGCTTTTCTGCGACTGGTCAGGCTGTATAAAAGTGAAGCCCTCCAAATGTTTTTGCCTTGGACTCGCCCGCATGGGCACAAAATTTACATCCTATGACCCCAAATTGGTCTATAAGGGCTCTAATATCTCCCTTATAGACCCAAACAATCATTTCAAATTCCTCGGCAGAAAAATCACCCATCAGGGAAAAGACGTCTCGGGCGATCATGTTATAGAGCATTTCAAAAGTTGCCTGGCGAAAATAGATGCCTTGCTAATTTCTGGCCCTCGTAAGGCCTGGATCTATGACAATTATCTAACGTCACATTTGTCATGGCCCTTTCTTATTTACGATTTTACCAAAACCCAACTGTCCCGTCTAGATGCACTGGTGACAGCTAGTTTAAAATCCTGGCTGTCCTTAGCCAAACCAGCTGACCCCTCGACTCTCTTCAGGTCCAAACAAAATTTTGGGCTAGCGCTTAAACTGCCCTCTCTGCTCTACGCCAACTCCAGAATAACCAAAAATTCGATTCTGTGCAATTCCAAAGATCCGGCAATATCGAAGCACGTAATAAGTGGCTGTAGTGATTCAAATGAACTACAAGCCCGCGTAGACTTCCACAAAAGGTTCCTTACTGGAATCAGCCAGAATGGCACTGGTCTGGGGTATGGCAGTACAACCACGAGCGACGTGGACTTGAAGAAGTCTCTTTTGCGGGGAGATTACGACAGCAAGAGTATGGCTCATGCTATTGGCCTTCAATGCCAGAATGACTGGACAACAATTGGTGACTTTTGCATTCCGCCTCCAATGCACTGGAAGGTAATGCTCTATGACTGGACGCCAGAGATGCTGAAATTTTATTTGAATGCCTTTCAGCATACACTTCCAGACCCCAGTAACCTCGCTCGTTGGAGCTTTGCCGAGGATAGTTCTTGTCCCCTCTGTAGCAATACCCCTTGCACAGCTAGACACATTCTAGCTGGCTGCAAGGTGGCCTTAGATCAAGGACGGTACACTTACCGCCATGACAAAGTTCTCGCTGTTATTCGCGAGGTAATTAGTCTCTCAGTGGCTCGTGCCAACAAGGGTTTGACAGTATCCTCCAAACCCCCAATACAGTTTGTGCGGGATGGCTCTAAAGGCAAAAAACATTTAACTACAAAACCTTTCTCAATAATCGAGAAAGCTACAGATTGGACTCTGGAGGTTGATTCGGTCTCTAAGCAGTATAAATTCCCTGAAAGTCTCGGATGCACAGCCCTCCGTCCAGATATAACTCTTTACTCTCTATCTCGGAAGGTGGCTCTTATTGTAGAATTAACTGTTCCATGGGAATCAAATATCCCAAAAGACCACGAGTACAAATTAAATAAATACCATGATCTTGCAAATGCCGTAACCCGGAACGGCTTCACTGTTCACCTTCACGCGGTGGAAGTTGGCGCTCGTGGCCTGCCAGCTAAATCTCTATTTCACCTCTTTAAAGATCTTGGCCTTTCCAGAAAAATAATCAACTCTTTCTTAGAAAAATTATCTAAAACTGCGATTTGCGCATCTCAAATTCTATGGTTTCGAAGGGGGAGTGAATGGGTGGCAAGGTGAACGCTCACATGTGGCAAGACAGCTGTCCTAAACCTACCACAGCCGGTTCGTAAGTCCGGAATCCACTGCTCACCCCCCAGAAGTGTAAAAAATAGTATTATGATGGGCCCGACTCCGGTCGGTGAATTCCATGGCAGCTCCGTTTGTATTTATTTATTTACGTATCGACGATGTCTTTCTTGAGGAGGAAAACAAGAGAAAGCGCCAGGACAACATATCGCATAATAATGTTATACGAATGAATCATGAAGTTATACGAATAGTTGGATAAAAGTCGAAAGTTTCATGTGATTAAAGTTTTATGTAATAAACGTCTATATTGTAAAAATGAGCCTTTAATCAAAATGAACTTTAGCTCTTTATCTACTTATTCATATATAATTTAAAGTTATGTAATTCTCAACATTTCTGCAATTGTGATCATACGAAGTGACGTTTTTCGGGTTTACATAGTGCCACCCTCAGTGAAGTATGACCTATTTAATCCAGTTTATAAAGATTATTAAGGCAAACAAATTATTTTGGTCAATTTAAAAATTCTAATTTTAGGCCCCCCTATTCTTTCCCCGTATTTCCGGCAAAGCCGGCGACATTGAACCTCGCAATCGCGTGCCGCGTTACGAATTTTAACAAATCAATTAAAACACAACACACCGAGCTGTTTATGTTGTAAGAGTGCCAGAGCGGGGCAGCCTCATTTCGACCACTTTTACCGACCCGAGCCGTAACACTACTCGTGGGGTACCGTTACTTGGCCGACCGTGTGGTGCCATGTCGCCAGTATGATCAGGTGGCATTTTTGATTTAAATCGCCGTTAAAAATAACGTAACTGGATCGAATTAAATACATAGAAATTATGTTATTATGATAAATTATAATATTATGATATACTCCTATTACGATACAAATTTTGGTCTTACTCAAGAAGGTGTAGTTTTATAAACGACATTTAAAACCAAAAGTGGTAAAAATACATATTTAGTTATTTAAATTTTTGATGCCTATTATCTATGCAATTTTATTAACTATCGATTTAAAAAAAAGGAGGTATTGCAAAAAAAGTGGAATTGAGGCGGGTAAATCAAGGTCTGGTGAATGGCTGACGAAGTGGTGAATCTTCTACAACTTAACGACTCTTTGCTGTGCAGTGTTTGGAATTGCCTTGTCGTAGAGAAGCAAAGGCGAAGAGAATCGGTTATTTAATCACGAGATTGTCCATTGTTATTTCCAGTTCTTTAACAGTTTACAGTCCCATACCACAAGAAACTGTAATGGCTAACACCGACACAGGATCGCGAATTTGGAAAACGCTAATTTTTAACTTTTCCTTGAGATTGAGCACACAAAAATGTTCTAGCAAACGACAGAAGGACAAATGAATAACTGATTTTGAAAAAGGAATAGCACGGTTTTGAAATAAAAAATATTTTAATTTGGAATTTCAAATCGAACCAAAATTATCCCAGTTCATTTTATTTTCTCAGACAAGCTATTTAGCTTATCTGAGAAAACGCCATTTCCACTGATATCTAGAATAGTTGTCACCACAGGCGACAAATAAAGCCGATCTGGTGCGAGTTTAACTAGCACGCGGAGGATTCCGTACCTTCTTAAGCATACTACAATTTACAAAAACAACGAATCAGTTCGGGTAATTTTTACACGACTGCGCAACAAAGAAGGAGTGTAATGTATTCAGGATTCATCTATGTATATTTTCCATTTATTTATTCCACCATAACTGCTAAAGGCTTGAACCAATTTAGAAGTGTGTAGTATTGTTAGAGTCTTTATGTCATCCCAAGTGTCATAGAGGTGACACTGACTGTCCAAATATCAAAAGGTTAGTTGTCTAAATGTCCAAATGTCCAACATGTCAATAAATTGACAATGGTTTTTAGTGTTAAATGAAAGGTCTAATTGAGTACATTCCGGAAATATACATGTATCTACTATGTATATGGATAAATACATAAACCACAAATATTTCATAAAAAATATAATGTGTTCAAGATTCATATATGTATGTTTTCCGTTTCTTCACTCCACCATAACTTCTAAAGGCTTGAACCAATTTAGAAGTCGGTAGTATTGTTAGAATCGTTATATCATCCCAAGTGTCATAGAGCACATTGACTGTCCAAATATAAAAAAACAATTGTCCAAATGTTCAAATGTCCAACATGTCAAGAAATTAACATAAATATACCGTTTTTAGGGTTAAATGAAAGGTCTGATTGAGTACATTCCGGAAATATACATGCATCTATATGGATAAATACATAAACCACAAAAATTTCATAAAAACCGTATAAAAAATAATTATAAATACAACTTTTGACTTTCTGTAACGGCAGTCGTGTTTATTATTCTTTTTAATACATTTTCTTGTATCTTTTGTCTTTATCAACCTTGATCAAAAAACAATGGAATGACAAATTTGGATGTTTTCTTTATCGACTACCTTTGGCCCCGTTTAAAGATTATATACATAATATTCTATCATTTTTATATAATCTTTATCTAAGTGCAGGCATGAGTATTCTATGGTTAGGCTTAATTTCATGTTGATAGCTTCAAACTCTAAACATCAAATAGAAATAGTGTGCAATAGAATAGTGTGCAAATCTTATTAGTAGCATACAATAATTAATCGTTTTTCAACGGTCATGTTAAGACTAATTACCGCACTTGCTACTTAATTTTAGTACCTATTTAATGATAGAAGCTGACAGCCGGATCAGGAAATTCAATATAACATGATAAACTGTTACTATCGTTGAGTCTAAACCATATCGGTTCCGGGAAACGTAAGCCTGGCTTTGTCCGCTGCGCGCTGTGTGATAGCGGCCCTCTCCATTTTTACCCGACTGCCAAAAAAAAAAATAGTGTTGTGTGTTTAGGATTCATGTTTGTATGTTTTCCGTTTCTTTATTCCACCATAACTTCTAAACACTTGATCAGATTTAGAAGTGTGTAGTATCGTTATGTGATCCCGAGTGTCATATGTCACGTGCGGCGACCCCTTGTTCTGGTACCTAAAGTGCTCAAAGTCAAATAAATAATTATCTAAATTTCCAAATGTCAACAAAATTAGGATAGATATATCGTGTTTAGTATTAAATGAAAAGTCTGATGGAGTACATTTTGGACATATGTATGTATCTATACGGATAAATACACAAACAACAAATATTTCATTAAAAACCTTTTTATTACTTGAGCACCGAGGGCAACCGACTAAAGGCGAACTTTATTCTCTTACAAAACTTGCTTTTCAGCAGGAACATTTTTAAAAATAATTCTAATACAACAGTTCACGTTTTGTAGGGGCAGTCGTGTTTTTTATTTTTTTAAATTATTGTTCGTGGTCTTTTCTTCTAAAAATTCGTGGATTTATTTTAAAGATTCAACTAGGCAAGCACTTCTTAATACTCGTTAATATATTATAATTCCTCTTTGTTTGTAAATATGTTATGGAAGCTGTTGTATGCTTTAGGTATATTCAATGTTTGGTTGTATTTTGGCGACGTTACAAAATAAATAACTTTGACATATCGAGGTTATGCCAGTTAATTGTGAGGAGGGCATTGCCATTCGTCGTGTGGTATAAACCCATATGGAAGTTTCATTACTTGATAATGCCAAGAAAGACTTTTCTCAAAAATGATACCTCTTCATGGTATTTTAAAATGAAATGATGGTGTTATTTAGATTTATATGTAGGAATTAATGAGAATTTAGAAGTTTATACTGAAGTTTATACTAGTGGGTTTCCTTTGCTGTACGACACCTTTCCCTATATACAATACAATACAATACAATTTAGTTCTGCTCCAGTAGGGTAGGCTTTCCTACACTTAGATGCGTCATTTTGTGTAACATTTTAAGTATGGTAATTAATCAAGAAATATTAATTATCACGATAGTTGTGACTACATAAATTAATTTTAGTAATTTATAATCGTTTTGAAAATCATTGACAAATATAATATTATCTAATAATGAAAATAACTGATTAAATAATGAGCACAATGTCTGTAGCTCTAATTATCAGTAGGGCGGTGTCGACTACAGCGAGCGAACCCGTCACGCCAGGCTGGTATAACGATATGTGATCGTTCTTTCAGCCGTGGCATGAGCGTATAAGACTTAGAGACGATACAATCTACCGTCTAGCTCCGCCAACAAGCCCGTTAAAGGCCAACGTTAAGACGTTGGCCTCCCCGGACGTACCTTTCCCGGTGCCTCGCCGTAAGCGGCGAGGCACCGGGAAAGGTACCCAGCCGTAATTATCACGGTAATAATGTGATAGTCATGAAAATAGATAATCGTATACCAAAAATATCAAAATTAAATTAATGGTCAAATCTAGCAATATAGCCGTCGCCGATATAAATAAAAATTACGCACTTCGTCAAAGTTTATTATCAGGAATTTTCCTTTATTTTACATTGTGATGCTCTTGGAATATGAATTCGGCATTATCCAAATCTCTTAAGTCATATACTGGATTCCTGACTATTAAATAAGTATTTTTTGAATTGATTATCTCCATGACTTCTGATATGCGTTGGGACCTTATCATAATAACACAGGCTTTTGTGAAGGAAACTGTTGCGCACCGTGCTAAGCAGGTGTCTAGTCTAGATCCGAGGTCCGAGGTCCTCTTTATTCAGAGGATCCTTCTCTTTATTAATCGTACTTCTATCCAATATTGAGAGGGCAGCTGCTTTTTCTCAGGATAAAGCACTTTCACCGTGAGCAAATGGCTTCCCGTGGCGTACCGCCTGGAGTTTGGCTGGAAACAGTGGCGTAACTAAGCCGGTGCAGCCGGTCGGAGCATCGTAGCCCACGGTAGTTTGGGGGCCCAAAATGGAACTACAGTTACGATCAACGTTACATACAACTCTACTAGGGAGTTAAGGAAGCCGAATAAATGAATGTCTTAAAACTGATCGATGATTTTGCAGATTGTAAATCAATACAAAAACCTATCTAGAAATATATTTTTCATATTTTTTATAATATATTAAATTTATAAATAGGATAGAAAACGAATTTACCGCGTGAAATTTGTAGCACCCGACGTTTCGGTGACGTTGCAGCCGCCGTTGTCCAGGGTAGACTACAACGTCACCGAAACGTCGGGTGCTACAAATTTCAAGCGGTAAATTCGTTTTCTATCCTATTTATAATGTCAAACAACTGCGATATTCTTCGATTGAATATATTAAATTGTTATTAGATATGTAGATATGCAAAAAATGCTACATTTGTATTAATATTTTGTGGGTATTTTTGGTATTTGTCTTACCAGTTTCGCATTTGGTAGTCCACTCAAAATAAATTAATATAACTGACATTATGTTATTTTATTTCTCACCAACATTCAAAGGTGGAGAAATATAATTTAGCGCCGGAATTAACAGTAAATCATCGTATTAATATAGGAACAAATGCTTCAGTCACGCAAAAACTGATACTGCTAGTAATTATTGCTTTGTAATATGTATGTATAAATATAATATAATGTATATACGTATTTCCATTTACTTACTTTGAATTTATGTTGTATAAGTATGATTTATATGTTTGCGGTTAACTCTACAACTTTTGCGGTCATTTGACATTTTTTGGTTGTTGGGGACGAGTTTTTGCCGTTTGGACCTCGGACGATGAGTTTTCCCGGCAAAGTTACATTTTCGGCAAAGTTACATTAGCCGTCTACAAACGCGTCGGGAGAACTGTCGTCTGTTTCCGTGCGGCGTGGATCCGTTTTCTCTTAACTAGAAATATTTACAGATGTATTTATTGTTTCATAATTTAGTTTGTAAATATTTTTCAAATCATTTTGAACGGCGTAAGTTATAATCGGCATAGGAATATGTTTTTTTAAAGATTTATGTATCAAATTATAAGTTCATGGTGTTACTTTTGCACCGGGGCCCATTTTTTTTAGTTACGCCAATAGCTGGAAATATATGATCTACGTAGCTAAATAACCTGGCCAGACCCTCTGATACCAACCACAACACTATATTACCATAATACATACCGTCAAATAAATACATTAATAAAATATAATAGTTTATTAGCTACGAATGCGCTTATACCGTATGAAGGTCGTTGTCGTGTGTCGATTCGAATGTCCAGCACAAAAAGGAAATTGCGAAAAACAATATTGTCATTAAAGAGAGTGTGGCCACTGTGGTCTTCGCATCGTTTATTATCGCATATATTTTTGTTTTACTTTAGTGGCCTACCTACCAACAAAGAGGCATTTTGAACTCTCAAAAAAATCGAGATGAAGACGGAAATATACACTTTGACCGGTGGTCAAAATGTATATTTCCGCCTTCATATCGGGGGGGAGAGAGAGAGAGACGATTAAGACTATTTCCAGACTGAAGTCTGTCTGTCTCTGTGTATGTTTTTTTTGTAGAAGTCTTTATTCATAATAAAAAGATTAAATAATACATGTCACAGTCCCCTATTGCCTTAGTGCCCTTTCAGTAGGTAACTAACAATAATGTGTTCATATGTGACTTATTTTATCTATTAACTATTATACTTGTATCAACTATTATAACTTGATTTACGTTAAGTAAATGAACTGACTTCCTAACCTAATCCAAACTAACCTATATTTCCTATAATAATTAGCTGGATTTACCCTAATAAATATTTACAATAAATAAATGATTTTCCACTAAATTAATATACCTACTTCCTAACCTAACACAACCTAATCTATATTAAATATCTTGGTCTACACTAAATACGTATACTTACTTTGTTTAATTAAACGATTAAAATAATAAATGATCACACTAATTGAATGATTTACACTAGATAGATGTACTTATGCCTCAACATAACCTATCTTAACAAGCTTGATATAACCTAATTATATGCACTTATTTTTATATAGTTATGTTAATGCTAATTTAGACTAATATTTAGTTTATTTCACATAGTTATGCTAATGCTTTTAAATATTTATGATAATTTGGCCTAATAGAGATTTCATTTTTCGCCGTTATGTAATTTATATTTTATAATATTTTAATTATATCGCTTGGATAAGTCATTATTTAGGTTGCTTAGTAGTTTAAGTTTCAATGTTTTCTTAAGTACGCATTTGCTGATTGAGTGGTCTAATCAACATTTGCTGATTGAGTCGCCTAATTAGTTTGTGTATTGTGTAATTAATTAGTCTAATAAGTTTGTGTATTTCTCCACGATAACGCCCAAATGCTTCATACGATTGACCTGAAATTTGACATGCAGGCATTAGTCGGCCTTGGCAAGAGTTGGAAAGATTGTGGTTGAAATCGGTCCACCAGAGGGAGCCCTAGTCATAGTTGAAGCTCAAAATAATGGACTTAGAGACTTGCTCGGTACACGGATGCCTTTTTAGACCCTAATCACGTTGTGACATTTCGGTTGGAATATTTCGTATACAAGCGACACAAATAATATTTAAAGTTTGCCATATCAAAGAAAATACTAGCAACCCAACCTCCCCACGTGCCCCAATTCGTAGTATATTTGTATTTTTTCCGTGGTAATGATATTTTTCCAGAAATGAGGTAGTGATTTCCTAAATATGGCGAAATATAAATATTATTTGCGTCGGTTTATATACGAGATAATCCAATCAAAATTTCAGAACGTAATATCGGCCCAACAAGGCATCTTGTTGTTATGTTATACAGAATTTCAAGCCTCTAACTGGAATATTTCGATATACCAGTATGATTAGCGCGACCACAAATCAACTCTTGCCCTGACCAAATGATGCCCGCATGCCAAATTTTAGCAGCGTTTAGGTGCTATCGTAGAGGAAAGCACACAGGCAGACAGACAGACACACAGAAGTGCGTCCACAATACTGTGGACGGGTGGTGGTGGTTATAGGGATAAATTGTCTACTTGCCAGAAAAGTCTCTGAGTGGCACAACCGTTTTTTTTTAAATAATCTGACAAATCGAGGAAATTACCATGATATCAATCATTACTATTATTATTATAAATTTACAATTTTAAATATACTACAGTTCTACTGCTACTATACTACAATACTGCAGTACACTACAGCATTTTATGAAAGATTACTTCTAATTTCTTGAATAATCGAAAAAGTAAAATGATAGGGGGTGAGTATACTTACGAAATCAATAACCTTTATCAATACGTGTGCTTCATAGGAAACGTACACATAAATGTCTGACTGACTGAGTTGTATGAATGGGAATTACGTATGTATATATCTGCATCTGCCATTGTCGCATGGTTAGACTTGATACACACAAATTGTGTAGTATTAAACAATGAAAGTTTTTTTACCACGGTTACAGAAACGGGTATTGCACTCGGGTGCAGTGCAGTAATTCCATGTCATTTGTCGTAACCAGCGATTGACAGCAAGCTGCCATTTTAACAATGATATGATGTCATTATTGGAGTGACATATCGGTTCATTTCCTTAGTAGAGTAAAGGTGCCTACACATCGTCTGAATCATAGTTGAAGAAAAGGAATCGATTTAATGAACCGTTAAATTGAAAAGAATGAACTGTTTATTTTAATAATTTCACTATATGATTGTTGTTTTATGTCTCTTGTTTATATTTTAAATTTCTTTTCACTCTATTAGATTAAATTTGTTCAAGTACTATAAACTGACAACCGTTCATTTCACATTCCGCTCTAGCGTATTGCCCTGTCTTGTTCACAAGAACTAATTCCAGATTTTAGTTTACGAAGAAACGCAATCGAGCCCAATGTGACATATATTTTATCTTATAAGTTTTATCGTGTTTTCGATACCACGTAAACACGATACAACGTAATCACAGGTGACAGCTATCGCTGTCAGATACCGAGAAGTAAGAAACTATGTAGTTGACTTATGCTTTATTGGCTATCGTGCCGGAATACTAAATGATAGGTAAACGTCAACAATCATCGCTGAAGCATATTATAAAATTAGTAAAAAGTATTAAAATTTAGAGCTAGACATAATCCAATAATCAAAATTAATATATAAAACCACAAGTAATAAAATGTATAGTGTCAATTAACATTAAGCGGCATAAAGGCTGGCAGAGCATAAAACTGGGAAGGGTCGTAATCCAAGAAAGTTGCGGGAAAGCGGTATTTAATAATATCAAGGTCTAAATATAAATTATGAGTAAATCTACTGACAGCAATAAACAAATGTCTTCGATAGTGACTGTTAAATAAATAAATTACAACGTATAATTAAAAAATCCAACATAGTTATTGGTACCCCAAGAGGCAGCGCCTAATAAATCACGTGATGTTATAACAAATGGCTAACCATATTTGTGTTTCCATATTGTGGTCTCAAGACCATAGAAAAAGCAGTCTAGATCAGTTATTTTCAACCGGTAAATATGTTAACATTTACAGCTTCGGAAGAGAAACATATTTATTATGTGTTTTGCTATTGCTTTTACAAAACTTTATGTTGATCAAGGATGGAAACAATTAGGTACAGCATAGAAAGAGTAAAGCAGTTAAAATTAATGTGGTTTTCACCATAGTTTTACAAAACTTTAGCTGATAGATGCTTACAGCTACATCCGTGGAAGAGACTAAGGGGGTCGAGAGAACTAAGTTACAGTCTAAGGGGGTCGCGTGAGAGTTTTATTGTTTTTTTACCGAAAAGGGGGTCGCGATCTAAAAAAGGTTGAAAAACACGGGTATAGATAACAGGGGCAACCCCAGCGAAACGTCACTGCATTGAAATCTCCCGAAAAAGTAAAGTATGACAAAAATGGTAAAACCCATAGCTATTCCCTGCGAGCAAGCTAATTTCTGATTTTTTGCAACTCAAAACGTAATCATTTAATTAATCAATATACAATTACCAACTAGACAAAAACGGATTTACCGCGTGAAGTTTGTAGCGCTCGACGTTTCGGCGATGTTGTAACCGCCGTTGTCCATGGTAGACTGAAGTGCTGTCAATCGTCATTGGTTGTTGTTCTACGTGTGGGCGAAAAACTACTATTACTACGCAGTTATCACGGTGCGGGGATGGCAAATCGGAGCGCGCAAATTTTGAAAATCTTCCTTGCACACGGTTAATTCAAATTCATCGTTCAAAAATGAAAATAAGATTATAATCGTAGTAGGTACGACTTTAAAATAAAATAAAAAATGTGAATATTGAATGTGGTTTAAATTTATTGTTAATTCAAAATATTTTTAGGTTTTTGACTTCTGAGGTGTTTTTGAGTCCATTCTAACAATGTATGCATGTGAAGTGTTAGAAACTTGCAAATTGATATTGATTGTACTAGTATATTGAAAATATTTTGGTTTGAATGTTAGACTAAAATTGATGATGTATGATTTTTTGTACACCATGTGGCAAATATTATGGAACTAAAAAATTTTATCAATCAATGAAATTGATTGGGTGCTGTGGAGAAGGAGGAGGGTGGGGGCGGTAGCCAATCCCCGGAAACTAATATTCAATAGGTGGTAACTAATTTACAACCTCATAATACAACAAGAATGTATTTAATTTAGCGAGTGAGTCAGTATTAGCGAAGATTTGCATAGAATATTCGTGAATGGATTGCTTACATATACGAAAGAATTCGACACCGTAACTTGACACCATAAAACAGACATTCCATAGCAGATACAAAGACTGAATGACATTATGTAACGGCATCTTATACGATGCAGAGGTCAGCGTGACACTTTCGCACTTATCGGTTAGATGTAAGTCTTACTATGTCCAAGTTCATTGCTAGCAGTAATCCAGATTCAGTTGTTTTGTTGATACGACAAAATCTGGTGCTGACCGAACTGATTAAAATGAAAGAGAGGTAAGACGTGGTACTAACTTCTCCCCTAACCTTTTAACGAATGCTTTCATATCTTCCATATCCCACGAGGAAGTACATCGGCATAACAGGTATAAAACCCAGTATCTCCAACCGTTCGTAGCACGCATTGCCAAGTTCCAGGCGACTAGTCGATACATAGGCCTCAAACTTTTTAATAAATTGCCTGAAACATTAAAAGCGATTAAAAACATCGATATTTTCAAGAGATCCATCCGAGTTTATCTCCTTAAAATTAACATGTATGCTCATAACGACTTTTTAAAATATTGTGAAAGTACATAGCATCGTATCTAACCATTTAATCTAATACAAATTTATTGTAAATTGTTTTGTTGTAAACTGTTATGATATAGTCTTTGATTTTGTAAATTGGTAGGTTTAATGTTATATATTGTATATCATCTCTTGGCTACATTGAGTAACTAGTTTAAGATTAATTTAATGTCATTCCTACACAATTGTTATGGTTGTATTGGAAATAAATAAATTTATCTTTATCTTTATCTTTCGAAGATATATTGAATCCGCATAGATAATAACCTAAATCAAAAAATACAAAGGGCGCGTTATGTTCTCATTTAAGATTTGATAATAATATTCTCTACAGGACATTCTTACAACAAATGCATACAACACGGCGATCCGTTACTAAAAATATTGATATTCCCCGAATGATGACCTCTTTTGGTCAAAGGCCTTTTAGTGTTTTGGGCCAGGGCATATAACCTATTAGAAGATGGAATTAAAACAATTCAGTCTAAAGATTCCTTTAAGAAGTAGAACCATATGTTACTAATAGATGAAGGCCGTGAAAAGAGCCACAAATTATTTGACTATCTAGTATAATTTTTATTCTTATTTTATTTTTATTTTTTTATTTTACTGAGTAGGTATCTATCTATCTATTTACTAATATTATGATTTCGATTTTTATTTATTTACTCGATAATTTTATGATTATAATTTCAAATACTTCTTGATGATATTTTAATTTATCTTTTTAACATGTTTAATTTTTTAAAGTTTAGTTGTTATTTTTTTATTTTTTTTTGTGTGCACAGGTAAAATATTTCCTGGTACACCTGCCTTAGTACAGGCCTAAGCCTAGTTAGGCGGTGTTGACGTAGTGACCAAGATACCGCAGTGTGCTCTATTTTTTGCTACTGGTCCAAACCCATTTTTTTTGTAATGCTGCAGAAAATTATATTTTATGCTTTACCTTTAATAAAATAAATAAAAAATAAATATTGTTCTATTGTCCTTTGTGATGTGCAAACATCTAAGCGCCAAGCTTCAGGATTTAAGTAAAACTTTCAAATGTTCTAAAGAAATCAATCTCAAGATGAACTTCATCAGTCTCCCCTCCAGTAGTCGCCTGTTCATTACTGGAGTATGGCCATCTACTTCGTCTTTGTGTCTCTTGGTGGCTGCTACTGTAGCAACTGTTCGATTACTCACGCATCTGAAGATATGCATTGCCGTCCGGGTACTAGTGTTCGTGCTCTGGGACGCTCAAGGTAATCCCGATGATCTAGAATTCGTGCCTGTTGGTTCACTCAACTCATAGAGCTGGAGAAATAATTGAAAATTACAGTCTAGCACTGTAAGCATTTTGTTAGTATTAGATAAGTGTCGCCTAAATGTTTAAGCCTTAAATTAGCTAACGCTTGGCCTTCACATAAAATATGTAGAGCATCTTCCTCGCCACATTTTTTTCAAATAGGACCGGTCTTCTTTTTGATGGTAAGGAGGTGTTTTTTATGAGAGAAGCTATCGTATTATCGGTACGAACTTTGCTCTTATTTAGGGTTTACCCGTGTACCGTGGTTTAGGCCTTCGTTACTGAGGAAAAACAGTTTTTAATGTGTAACTTTCGGATTTTCAGTATTTTTTTAACCGGTAAGTAAGACCTAAACAAAAAAAAAGTTGATAAGGAATTTTTAGCTTAGTCCATCGTATAGAATTATTTCATGTAACTAAAATACTCCTTATATCCGATTTTTTTTCTTCCAGGAGACATCTCAGAATCTTTTTTTTCTTGGTTTACTAATCTCACGAATCATTTCTCAAATTTAAGGCAGAGTTTGGCCTTGGTGTAATTGCGAAGGGCGGCTATATGAGGGCTTTGGATCGCCTCATTCTGGGCGCGTCCCTTCAGTAGATTTTCTGTTCTCTTTCCAACCCTTTTTTGGTGAGTTTTAGGAGGTAGTCTGACATGCCTATGGCCAGTTCTAGACCTAGGGGAGGTATCAAGCTATGAGAGGTATTTTTTTTGCTTTCAGAGAATATATAGAATATGACATCGAAGACTATAGCGGTTGCTTAGTAATATAATCAATATTAACTGATTTACCGCATGAATTTTGTAGAACCTGCTGTTTGGGTGTTGTTGCATCTGCCCTTTTCCATGGTAGGAGATCTTATTTCCTGAATAGATTATATTAAAACCCAATTTTTTTTGAACTGTCCGTAATCGTTCAATGCCAAGCCAACAATCCTTCGCTCCAGAGTGGCAATTGGCAATGACCTAGCTCGCTCGAGCAGGGATAATAAAAGAAAGATTTCCTCTCCTTTCATCTCTTACCACGAGGAAGACAGCTGGGACTACTTTTCTGATAGAATCGAGAATGGAAACTGCCTTAATATGCAACCTAAATCAAAGAAATTGTCGATCTCATCCAGCAACTAAACCCACAACAAAAACGCTATGCCGCAATCGCGATCGATCTCCAGCTGGGATTATTCTTGATGATGGTGATAATCCTGCGATGCTTCCCGTTGCAGATATTCAGTCCACTAATTAAAGTGGAGGCGGATAGCCATCCGCCTCCCATATTCTATGCGAATGCGAACAAACAAACAAAAATAATATATAGAAATAAAAAAAATAAATAAAATACCATAATAGCTTTTAACGAGCGAGGAAAAAACATCTTAAATAATAATTTGTCACCGAGTCTGAATCTTTTTTTAACTTTTTATTTGTATTGAGTATGCATTTATAATAAGTATTTATTTAAAAAAATACATTTTATTATATATAACAAATCAAATGGCCGATGGCCAATGTTGATGATTCATGTTAATATCGATATATTTACAATATTTAAAGTACAGAATCGATATTTTATTGGTATCGAAAAATATATCTAGATGGGGGCCGGTGCTGCCCTCAGATGGTACCGCCCACCAATTTTTTTTTCAATTATTTTCTCTGTCTGTCACTACCACAATTCCTATAAAAAAGTCCTATATGGCTTTATCTACCCACCAATATTTCCTCCCAATTATCTGCCACCTAAGTCAACATCCATATTGGTATAAAATCACCAGCAACTAACTAAGCTACGTGGAGCTGTCACAAAAAAAACAAATAGTATGTCCCTCTAAAACTATGACTTCCGGGTCACCAGTATACCGTAATACGGAAGGTATTACAGTATACTGGTGATTTTCCCTGTTTTTCTCTAAATCCTAACATGGCTAGGAGATATTTTCTAACTCTGTTTTAACCAGGTGTTTTCTTTTGTTTCAGATACCTCGATCAGCGGAGACGATGCGTCCGGTCGCCGGCCCCTCGGGGGCCAGAGGACTAATCGCGGTTTTGGCTATTTACCTGTTCATAGAATCAGGCCTAGCGAGGCCATCAGATTTAGTTAGCAATAGTACTAGTAATAAGATTAATGTTCCTTCGCCGACTGTCGAGCCCATGAAGGATGTTTCTGTCGCCACGCTGAGGGCTGACGACAGAGCGAACGCAACCAGCAAAAGGTATTATGATTTAAGTACAAACAGGTCGAAGAGAGACACAACAAATAGGTCGACGAGGGAGACTAGGTATTCGTTTAATCGAGGGACTGTGTATATGATATGGCCTCAGGTGATGGGTCGAAAGATGAGCGAGTCCAAGCCGGGCTGGAAGCATTCCAATACGATAAAGAATTGGAAAAGCAGAGTGAAGACAGTGACGCCAGCGACACCTAAAAATGTAACTAAAAAATCGCCGGTAAAAAAAATATACACCAAATGGTCAGAAAAATCGAATTTAGAAGACATTTTAAACGTTCATGATACAGTTGTGTCGTCTTCTCTCTCTCAGACCAGTAGTATGGATAAAGTTCATTTAGGAGATATTGTTTATATTAGGCCTAAACCTGGAAAAACAAATTCTGTAAAATATGTTAAACCTACATTAGCAACTGGTATTACAGTAGTCGATAGATTCGATAAGCATACAACTGCGGCTCCAATGCCGTCGCCGATAATTACTTACGGCGGATTTGTAGACGAAGACTCAAATGAAATCATTCCGAAGCCATTGCAAAATATCGTTACGCCGTCATATGGGCATGATCCTGACCGCCCTGATCCATCGAGCTCGGAAGAAAACAATAAAATCCAAATTGGCGGATCAGACGGCTGCCCCAGCGTCTATCTGACTCTAAACAATACATACTCGCAAGGTAAAGGAGTCTGCCCAGATTATAATATCGTAGTAAACTCGCACTTAGTTAACAAAAACGTAATAAAAGAAGATCCCGATATAGAAGAAACGGTGGAAGACGATATTGATCCTAATGAGTACAGTTCTGGATTATTTGGCGTACCGGTTGGAGTATCGCCGACCAGTAGCATCGCTCCCGGACCAGGTTATAATTCCGCGTTGGTGCCAATAGCGCCAGCGCCGTTCCAACCTGGAGGATACGGACCTGCAGTTCCAGCCGGCAATGCGGCCGTGCCGGGAGTTGGCGGTGCAGGTCCAGGCGGAGGCCCTTCTCGACCGAATCGAAGACCTCGGCCACAACAAGACTCCGAAGACAGCAGCGTGGGGAGTTGGTTCAATTCTGCCGCCAGTATCGCCACATGGATGACGGTACTAAATCCATTCGGTTTTGGATTCTGGCCCCTGCTCGTCACTCCCTTGGTCGTACTATTCGCTGGTGGTGTGGGTTTCGCTACTTTGATAGCGCCGTGGGCGTTTCCAGGAATTTTAGGGCGGAAACAATCAAAAACGATCTTACATGTATACGAACCACCGAACAAGTGGAAATGGGACGAAGGACACAAAGCTTGGAATTGGGCGTCCTTTCCAAACGACCGTGATTGGGTCGATATAGACCCTAGAAGTGATTCATCTGAAATGAAAAACGGACCAATCAATAAAGCTAAGAATGCTTTCGTTAAAGGCATAGAATACGTAAAAACATGGCTAAAAAGACCTAGAAGCAATTTTGAGCCACCTATCAGGATTCCAAACATTTTTGACTTTTGGAAGAAACGGCGAAAGTCATAAAAAATAGAGGATAGATAAGATAGTATGACACAAAAAGATACTTAAATAGTACCTTACCTAAGCAAAACCAATCATACGTAAACATATAAAGTTCATTCGCTTGTATCGTTAACGATGCGACAGTAGTCATCACGCATTTCCTTATAGCGTTTGGAAATTGCACACCTTCCGTTGAACCGTAAAACCCCACCCTCACAAACCATTGCACTGTCGAGAATTTCTATTTTTGTTAATTCTCAGACATGTAAGATATTCTTAAGTCTCTGCCATGGATTTTGGTCTCCTGTTGTTGACCGTATGAAATTCATATACATTAAAATACGTCGGAAAAAATATTATCGGTTCAATAATACATTACTTAAGTAATGTCGATTACTTCGTTTAAATATAATTTTATACACTAATTGTTAAATCGTACTGCCATATTCTAAGATTCTTAAAATAGTATGTGTTAAATAGGCATTTGTTTATTCATTTATTTAATTTGTAATTCATATTAAATGGCTAACGCCATCTACCGGATCGACGCCGTATTAGGATAAAGCGCGGTTAGCGTTTTCGCTACAATCAATGCCTTAGCGTTGCGCAGTTAAAGTGATCCTCGCTAGATGGCTCTTTATTTATTGTTAAAATAAAAATATGTATCATTATTATGGTCATTAAAAATTATTTATTTATTAATCGTGCGTTTTATTTTTTCGGTTAATTGGCATAATAAATACATTAATTTCTGTATAGAGAAAATAATTTATGTAAATATTTCTTATTACAGAATCGGCTCGACCTCATCCAAGCCGGGAATCGTGGTGGCAGTACCAGCGCCTACAACTGCTCCTCGCGTAATCAAACCAGCGACGCCAGTAATTCGAAATTCTATTCAGATGGTGGCGAGTCAGCTTCTTCACAGCACCAAAATTTCAACACCGTCTCCAACGGCTCCAGAAATCGTCGAAGATGTTCGAACGCCTCCGAAGATGAAACACCAACTGGTCACCAAGAATAAACCGAAGAAACCAGAAGTAAAAGAAGAATTGATCGAAAATTCTCATGCTGGAATCGCAGTCCCTGTATCATTAGATGACATTGAAAATGAAATAAATTTGAAGAATGTGTCTTCTTCTACCCCGAAGGAGGGTCTTTCTACGTGGATTCTTCTGAGCAATCCTACTACGATAAGTGGCGTGACGGAGAACCAGAAAAAAGATAAGAGTCCTGTCTCTACAACAACTGATTCTAGTGATAAGAAGCCCCCAGCGAAACAGCAGAATAAGACTAATCAGAAGAAGACTGTGACTTCAACTGAGAGAGCGGTAACAATGAAAAGACCCGTAATAACGAGTGTAAACAAGTCGGATTTGGTGGCCAGTGGCTCTGCGATGACCGAAAACACCCTCAATAAAATTAAGGCTACAGTTTATGCGAATGTTCAGAAAAATAAGAATGCATCCAAAATCAAAACGACAACAGCGTCTGCAGTAATAGTAGAGGCGATAGAAACCAAAGCGCCTCCTAAAAAGAAGAATCATGTAACGACGACACAAAAGACCGTGGCGACTGCGACCACTACAGACAGAACTGAAGAAAACACCATATCGCTTGAAGCAAAGGAAACTGAGATTGAGCTAGAAGTCAGCACGCCGGCGGCAGTGTCGAAGAAGCCGAAGAGGACATCTGGAAAGCGCAAGAAGAACAAGAAGCGCAGGAAACCGAGTTCAGCGTCGAAGATTGAAGAATCAACTAAAGTCAACAGCACGAAAGTGGCAAAACCGTCATTGAAAGAAAAACCGATTACAACGCAGATCTATAACTACTTATCGAGAGAGATAATGCCTTCTGTTGGTGTTGGAATAGTCGGCTTGGCTGGCCTTGTTGGCATAGCTAGCTATTTCCTGTATCCGTTTACTGGTGGTGCGCTCAGAAGAAATGATTATATCAATGATCGAAAAGATGATCTCTATAGACACAATGCTGAAGAATACGCAAACGATGGCAACGGTCAACCCGAAGAGGAAATGCTTGGGACCGTACTAGCTGGTATACCGGCAAATTCAAATATTAAAACTAATCCGTATGCAGCGCAAACGCCGCATTATCAACATCCACCGCAACAAGATAGGAACACGGAGCAGAATATTAGATACAGGAACGTAGGATACAATTCTGATACTAGTAGTAATAATTATAACCCTGTCTCATCGCAGAGTAAGAGCGGAGTCGCCCACGGCATTGTCTACCCCGAAAATATACACTATAATACTCACAGAGAAGATAGCCAGAAGCGTTACTCTACATACCAGACTGATTCGGTTCAAACAATTTTCGGAAAACACACCGTAGAATCGCCGACTGCCTACGATACAGATCCATCATACGACACGTCTTTTAGTTATGAAAACGTAAATATAGATACGACTCGATCGCCAGTTTCGTCGTCTGTCCACTTAGGCGGCGAAGATGTAGTAGAACACCAACAAGAAACCGGATATATGATCGCTGACAGTACACGTGGAGAACACCCCCAATTTATAGTAGGCAACGTACCGAAAGAAATCATCGAAGTAATCACACCCGCGGCCGTACCTGAACACGGACCGAGAAACTTAAGAATACGTAGAAGCGCACAAACTATTAACGGTATCCCAGATACATTGGAATCAATCTTGCAGAAAACGAAAGAAAATAAACGCAACGAAATCAGTAATGAAATCGACGATGCGTTAGGTATTTCTAATTCGATATTCGGTGACGATGAAGAATCCCTAAGGGTTCTGACTCTTAAGCCAGAGCCAGAGTTTGATAACGAATTGTTTTACAAAGTGCCTCAAAATGCTCCAGTGCCAGCAACGAAAAAGCCTATTTACGTTTACCCAGTGAATACTAAAACGACCACCCGTGAAAGTACAACTACTGTCGAATTGAAGACGGAGACTGATCCCGTGCTGTTTTTAACGACGAAAAACTACGAGAACAGCGATACCACTGTTAGCGAAACAGATACGACTACTCACGCTTTTGCTAGTACTCAATGGCACACCTCCAATATTGATACTACTTACATTCCGATTGAAACAACATCAGCCGAGCACTCTATAACAGAAATAAAAGATATGAATACACAAACGGATACTACAAAAATTACGAGCAATCAACAGTCAACGATGGACTTGACGACTGAAATAGCTTCTACAAAAAATATGCCCGATAGCACTGTGCACTTGGATGAGAGCACTGAATCTCCCACTTACCCATCAACTACAGAAACAGAAAAAATGACTACGCATGAATATTTGGAAAATCATTCGACAAAAGCTCTATTGTCTACGGATGAAGATTTAGAAAGCCATTCTACAAATACTGCATTCTTTACTTATGAACATTTAGAAGATTCAACAAATTCTGCGTTTGTGAGTACTACAAATATAGCTACATCCACTGCATTAGAGACTGAACCTTCAAGCACAGAATTTAAAGAATTGTCTCCACTTTGGGATTCTCAAAGTCAGTATACAGATCACGTCTATGTAACAACAGTTAATCCATATAGCACTGAAACCATTACAGAAACAGGTCGAGATTTGAAAGAAACTAAGCCTTTTACAGAATATACCACGGCATCGCCTACTTTGATGGATTTGAGTGTTGAGCCAATGTATTTCGACCAAATTAATAAAAACGAAAAAGAAACTACAATTTCGGATGATCTCGATGATGTCAAAGAAGTTGCAACTGATGTACCTTCGACCACTCAAGATAACTATCTTTTTAACGAAATAGACTTTGCTTTCAATGACCTAACCACGAAAAAAGAAAATATTGAAATTACTTTCTTGGTGGAAGTTACAACACCTCGTGTTTCTAGCACTACCGAAAACGAAATAAAGATACTAACGGACGATGTTGAAGGATCTACCGTCAACCCGATTAAACGAGATGAAATCCCCACGATTTTAGCGCCCGTCAACGACGATATCCCGAGTCGATATCCGCCGCCTCCCCCTCCTAAAACTTTCTCTCTTTTTAGTTTCTTGAAAAGGCTGGTCGAGTTCAAATACAGGTTGGGTTTGAGCATTCTACAGAGCACGTCCGAGACACTGGCGAGATACATGAGAGGGGCTGAGAAGACGTTGAGAGCAGCCGCTAAAGCATCCAGTTATATGCAAGTGCCGCAGGAGTGATCTTAGAATACCAAGATAGACTGAAATTTTTATTTATTCAGTGTAAAATCTCACCGAATTAGGGTTTATATTTATTTGAAGCACTGCATTAACTTAGGCTGCTTATATTCTTTGAGGTCTATTCTAAAGTGTGAATTGTTGACTTCTTAAAGAGGTCGATAACCCTGCTCTGGATCTAGGTGTTTAGTTTCTATAATTGTCTTTCGATTTTTCTATTTACTAAATGCTATTTGAGTATCTAACGTATTGCCCTGACTTTAAATCTAATAAAAGTGTCTAAAAGAATTTTAGGTGCTTTAGAAATAGACCTCGACTTATGAATTGTATTAACTGAACTTTAATAATAAGTACAATATAATAATAATAGTCGTATGTAAATAATAGTATAAGACAATAAAAGACGCTGAAATAAAAATGTTTTGATTATTTTTTGAGATACGATTTTTCGGAGTACAAATTGATCATAAGTTGCTTTTCGATCAGCATATTGAAAGTATGGTTAGCCGAACTTTGAAAACACTAGGATTTGTGACCCGTATCTCAAGACCTTTCTCCAATATAAATGTCCTGAAGATGTTATATTTTGCTTACGTTCGCAGAACCGTGGAATTGCGTCTTCAATTTGGAATCCGCAATATTCTGTCTACAGAAGCAGGATAGAATGTATCCAAAGGCGTTTTTTAAAACACATGAATTATCGCGGACGCTTCGGTCTTTCTACGTACGAGAGCAGACTGGACCACTTCGGTATTCAAGCTCTAGAAGACCGACGCACTGTGGCTGATATGGTACTGTTACACAAGTTATCCACAATACCATAGATAGTCCATACCTTGTTGAAAACTTACGTTTTTTCGTTTTTCCGCGATTAATTCGCAATTCACGCACATTTGAGGTCTCTCGTGCCAATACCAACTACGGGAAAAATTCCATCGCTTATAGGCTGATGTGCACGTACGACTCTTGCTTCTCCACCACCGACATTTTCAACCTCAACCAACCGACTATCGTTAAAGAATTATTCAAATCAATTGCACCTAACGAGCTTGTTAATACCTATCGTTCTTAGTTATATGCTTTTCATGCAACATATCAGTAGCTACTACAAATATTTATAAATATCTATAAATATTTAATCTATATCTATAAATATCTATAAACATCAATAAATATCTGTATCTATATATCCACTATACGACCTATCTATATCTTTATTTATATCTGTATACATATACACATACCATCGTCTAACTCCTTCTTCCTAATCACTTCCAATTCCCTACCTCTCCCATCGGTTTCTATATTAATTTTATATTTAATATGAACTTAGTTTATTTTGCAACTAATTTTTAAGTGTAATATGCTGAAATCCAAATGTGTAATATGCGGAAATCTGTTACTTTCGTAGGAAACGATTATCGGCGTAATGTTTTTCTATTTTTCTGCATTATGTTTATGCACACGTATGTCAATTGTATGCGCTGTATGTTTCCAGAAATAAATAAAAATAAAAATTCAATTTAAAAAAAAAAATAAAAAAAATAAGTGGCCTTAAAACCAAAGGTTTCAGCATTGTTTTCTTTTCGGTCTTAGCTTCTACTTTTTTTAAATATTGTCATACTGGAATGTTGAGCATATTCTTATCTTCAACAATCATAAAAATAAAAAACGATGAAATAATGACGTTTTTATTATTTTTTGAGTAGTTTAAAATAATAAATATCGTTGGGTCTAAGTAAGATAGTGCCTTATATTAATCTAAGTTTATTTAAGGTCCATTTCTGGTTGCACTTTGGGTGACTGTAGAATATGTGTACAGTCTGGTGCTCCTTTTCCGTCTACCGAGCATCATGGGCATCACCATCGCCATAGTCGCCGGCAGCATTCCAGCGCCAACCGCAGCTAAAACAGCAGTACTGTCAGGCCCCGAAGTAGTGGCTGTAGAAATTTTGGCTCTTCTTAACGATAGCGGTTTATGTTGATGGGTAGAGTTCAATTTCTTCATTTCTCTGTCATGTATCCGTTTGGATTCGTCTACGGAGTGGAAGCTCTTCTCCACTTCCAGCATTCCTCCATGTGACGTGGTTGTGTTTACTTTTGAGTCTCCAGGGAGGACGGTGAGTTGCACACTTTGAGTCTTGGTTAGAGCGCTCGGAGAGAAATTTAAGGATCGTTGACGCTTATTTCCAACGTGGTATCCTTTTGTCGACGAGAGGAGGACCCATTCGCCGTCTCCATTCGACGGGTGATTCGATTTAAACCCGTCTCTTTCGTAATCCGAGTAGACCACTTTGGTTGGTCTGCGGAGCGGCGTGTCTAAATGTTGGTAAGTCGATGATGGAAATCTTGATGGTCTATCGTCGGTTATTAAATCGTGGCGATCATCAAAATACGGAATGGATTCTTCAAATTTATAGTCTGTGTGGGTGTGTTGATCACAGTTTGGTTTCCTACTGTCGTCTGACATCCAGTCATTCGATGGTTTGTACGGACGGACCCAGGAAGGTTTCTGCGGTTCTTCAGTTTCTTGGATATCGTATTGAAAATTCGGACGGTTATTTATGATGGTTGGTCGTGGCTTCGGACGTTTGATCTCGTAGTCTTGTGATGAATAATCACTGTCTTCGTCCCAGGACTGCACCGGTTTTTTAACGTAGTGTTTGTTTGGTTTCCATTTTGATACTTTGCTGGTGGACCAGGGTACTGCTTCTAGAGTGACCCATCCTTTGTTTCCGGAACTCGGACGCTTCTGTTCGTATCTGTTGTAACCGTAGTGATAGGATTTATCTTCATTTTCTGCCGATTCCGATTCGACGTCGACTTTGTCTGAAAACGATCCGATTTTTTTCGTATATTCGTTAGTGATGACGCCGATTCTGTTTAAGTTGTTCTTCGTTTGCTGATCGGCGTTCTTTATCCTTTCCGCGTATTCGTTTAAGAATTTTTCTAGTAAATCTGGTGCGTATACGTATTTCTTCCTCCCGTCTGATGTAATGTCATGGCAAGATGGTCCGAAGCAGCGTGTCTCTTCGTGGTTTGTTGTGTTAGCGTCGTTGTTTTCGTACGTCGAACCGGGAACGATGTAGTCTTTCGTTTTAGGCGGTTCATTCGTTTGTTCTTGCGCTTCTATGATGGTGATGGGCACGGATCCGGGTACTTGGAGCTGATAGGTGAGCAGCTTCCGGCCGTCGCTCGCTTGGGAGTTTAGCGTGCGCTCGATCTGCGTGGGCGAGTTGGTGAAGTGAACCGTATCGGCCAACGAAAGCGAGACAAAAGTGAGCAGAGCGCTCGCCGCGGCGGTCATTGCCATGCCAGGGCCGTTTTCACTTTCTGCTCATGACACACTAAAAGGAGCACTCGTCGGCCGCGGAGCTGCCGTCTTGTCTGCGCGGGCCCTGACAACTCTCTGTACGCCTCTTGCAAATCTGACCCACTAATATAGTTTCTGAGACGTCACGGCTATGCCATTGTCGCCGCTGCTCGAGTTTTGATGGCAAACAAACACAATGCCTCTATTATCATCGGCTCTCGCACACCCGCAAACAAAATCCCCTCCGCCTTTGAGTATACCTAGTAGCAGTAGGTTGCCTACAGTTGCCTTTGCTCAGCTTGGATTAAACAAGGACCAACATTGTAATTTTTACCATCGCTTAAGGCTCAGATAACATGTATATCTAATGGTATCAAAATGCATTTGGATGAGCTCCACGGTTGCCGCATTATCTCTATTTCCTTTTAGCTCTCTCGTTTGTTTCTTGAACAGCAATAAAACCGCGATAACAAGAGGCAAATTGAGGATGTGGCTATAGGAAATGGCACTTGTCAGGATGATGGGTATATGGGATTCCAGATATATGAATATTCAAGATAGTATTGATACCTGCTTCTGAGAGAGTGTCAGCTCCAAATCATCCCTTGATTCTGATAATAGCGAGTTTAATAAGTCAACGAAGCTTTTGAAGTATCATTTTGACTTTTAAAAAATGTGATGCGATGCGAGATTTTACTGATGGAAACAAAGACTAAGGTAAAAAATTGTAAAAATGAACAGACCTTTGTGATAGGTATTGGTAGAAACTCTATTTCGACTAAGGGGCAATGTAGCAACCTCACATAATTTACAAAAAGCACCTTATAGAAAAAAGTCAAGTGTTTGAAAGGCTGAAAACCCTATAACCTTCCCGCCAGTATCCTTTAGCAGAAGTTCGTAAGGCGGTAACAGTTTCCCTCATTCTGTCAATTCTACATTATGGAGATAATGTACGGACCGTGGTTGAAGAAAAAGGTGTAGAAGAAAGTAAGGCGCGCTTGAAAAGTTGCCCATGATTCACTTACCACGTTTCAAAATCGACCTATGTGAACCGTCCTAAATAGTCTTTAACCCAGGTGGATGGGGAGGGGGGGGGGGGGGTGGGGTAGAAAAACTCGTGTAAATGTGTCTAAACGTGCTAACCGAGGAATCGATGTCAATATGCTTTAAATCTTGATCTTTTGATGGTATCTAGGTAAATCCATAGAGTAGTAGACAAAAGGTGTGCCTTATATTTATTAAATAATGTATATACGATTTGCTGGTAAAATTTGTCAAGCTGCCAATTTGTAATATATATTTTCAGGAGGCGTTCACTGCCTTATATGGACTATAATCGTTTACTCGGTTCAATGTGGGTATTCTTTTAAATCTTCGATCTAAACTCGAAATTTTTTAGTTGCCGTTTTCGAGAATACAATTTTTCCATACATGTCTTCCCCGCAATCTATAAATTTTTGGTTGCTTTTAGAGTGTTTAGTAAATTGGTATAATTAAATTGTGTACCTGCTAGATTTATTTTATTTTAACGTAACAATTTACGGTTCGGTTTTCTAAGTTTTATAAAAACGGACAAATGCCAAAAAGCGGACTATCTAGCCAAAAACCAGACAACTAGCAACCCTGCCTCCTGCCACTCCTGAAGGAAAGTATGAATATACGAGTATGTATACTCATTCCGCTCCAGACGTCGTACGTGGATGTTGCAAGTACAGAAAGCCAGATTTTATCTGTTGAAAAAAATATATTTTACAATACCAAAGCCTTATAATAACATGCTCACCCTATTCTGTAGAACGACGCGGTACAGTGGGTCTCTCACCTCTGCGCCATTGCTCTTGACATTGTAGATCGCTACGATAAAGAAAGGCATTTTTGAGCGTAAATATGAAAAATGTTTGTGTAATTTGTGATGTGATGGCGACCGCCAAGTAAAACTTTCTGCAATCGTTCCGAGAGCTTGTTTTCTTTTTGTCGAAATGGCGCTGGAATAACCATTACACATTATCAAGCGCGATAATAAAAAGCTGAAAACGCTTCTTTTTAGTTTATTTATTTATGTACAAACATGCTCTATCCGCCGCTCTGCCCGCGACAAAGTCTCTGTGTTAATAGTGCATTGTGCCACTAATTATAATATATGATTAAAATCGGTGATATATAACATAATTTGATATATAACGATGATTGTAAATAGATGATGTTAAGGGCTCTCTAGACGATCAAGCACGCTTGTCAAGCATCGCGTCGTGGGCTGGGAAGGGGTCGTAAAACGCAGGAAATATGCAAATATTTTTTTAATATATTTACCAAAAATGCCTAATTTTGTAGTTTATACCAGGGAATCACGCCATTCATCAATCAATTACGTCTAATTAACGTGACCAACAAAAAGCCTAATTTTGTAGTTTATACCAGGGAATCACGTCATTCATCAATCAATTACGTCTAGTTAACCTGACTACCTGGTATACAACTACAAAATTAGGCATTTTTGGTAAAAATAAAAAAAAAATATTTGCATATATTCTGCAGTTTACGATCCCCTCCCAGCCCGCGATGCGATGCTTGACAAGCATGCTTGATCGTCTAGAGAGCCCCTTAGGTAAAGCAAATGATATACCTATATGTTTACAATGTATACATAGGCGATGCAGTCTTCTGAGTACGAATAGCGTAGCAGTTATCAGTATCGACGTATTTCGACATTTGTCCAAGTAGATGTGGAAAATGAGTACTTCGCTGGTATTCGTGCTGACTGCACATCGAAGAGCAATTTTGTAAGTGACATTTTTGGTTGCGGCAGCAGGAGCAAGAAGGTAAATATTTCTACAAGAACTGACACGCGAACATTGTATATATATAGCTGTGTGTATATATATATATATATATATATATATATATATATATATATATATATATATATATATATATATATATATATATATATATATATATATATATATATATATATATATATAATATTTGATTGGTTTTTTGTAAAATCTTTTTTTAAAGAATTCGTTTAAAGGATGACACTTTGATGAAAAAATAAAAATAATAAAAGCTACTTACATAGCTGGAAGGTTTTCCCGGACTGGACTGGGAAATGCTTATTGTTTAAACGAGATGTATTCTTGGATGAGTACCACTTTCGACGGTACACTGTAGGTTTAATGGGATCCCAATATTATACAATTTTATCTTATGTTTTGAACTCTTGTAAATATCATATAGCCTTAAGTATAAACTTCTCGACCAGAAATTACGATTTATATCTTATTTCATGGGAACGAGCAAATGAAGTATTTTATTTTTATTTTCATTTAATAGCTGGCTGATAGCGAGCCCAGCAATCGTATATCGTCCCTTTAAAGAGTGGATATATTCGAATTTCAAATCGAATTTTCGAAATGTCATTCCGCATTTAAGAGACGATTGATTGTGATTTTTTTCATTGTTTTTGCTTAAATTTGTCTTTAATAAAGACATTTTATTTTGGTTTGCAAAAGGATACGCTTTGTTTTTGAGATGTGGATGAAGGGTGATCGTTCGCTAGCGATAAAGGGATCCCATTAAACCTACAGTGTACCGTCGAAAGTGGTACTCATCCAAGAATACATCTCGTTTAAACAATAAGCATTTCCCAGTCCAGTCCGGGAAAACCTTCCAGCTATGTAAGTAGCTTTTATTATTTTTATTTTTTCATCAAAGTGTCATCCTTTAAACGAATTCTTTAAAAAAAGATTATATATATATATATATATATATATATATATATATATATATATATATATATATATATATATATATATATATATATATATATATATATATATATATATATATATATATATATATATATATATATATATATATATATATATATATATATATATAGCTGGCAATATCAGTTTTTAAAGTTTATAATTTGAGAACCGTTTTAAACTTACTTAATTACTTATAAACTTACTTACTTTCATCCATACCTATACCTATGCATTTCTTAGGGGGAAAAACAATCTTATTACAATTGTTACATGACTGCCCAACAAAAAAGGAGTGTAATGTGTTCAGGGTTCACTATGTATGTTTTACGTTTCTATATTCCACCATAACCTCTAAACGCTCAAACCGATTTAGAAGTATGTGGTATTTTTAGAATTGTTATGTCATCTCGAGGGTCAAAGGGTATCTAAATGTCTGTATCTCTAAATGCCAATAAATTAACATAAATATATCGTATTTAGTGTCAAATGAAAGGTCTGATTGAGTACATTCCGAAAATATTTTACAAATACGTAAACCAGAAATATTTCATAAAAAGCCGTAATAAAAATAATTATAATTACAGTAGATCACTTTTTGTAATGGCAGTCGTGTTTTTTATTAATTTTAAGATATTTAATTGTTTCTTATTTGTTCTATTTGACATTTCTTTGGCTTACAACTCGAAAATGAAACAGCAGAATTAATTATTATAGACAATGATTTATTAACTATTGTCGATATATAAATTTAAATAAATCATGTATATCATCGCTGTAGAACCCGAACCCAAAATAGATTCTTAAAATCATTAGACTTTCGGACAGGTAACATGTCTACGGATTATGCAGAGAGAGCGACAAAACATAAAGTACACTTTTTATATGCAAGACGTGTCTTCTTAGACAATATCTTCCTATATAAAAATTTAAATAACCATATTAATTCTGCACCCCTTTTGGGCAAAATTCTTTTTATAATTCCTCGGTCTCCCTCTTCTCGTTCAAAAGATACATTTTATATACCCTCTTTTCACACGAACTATGCGAAAAATACCTTTTTCAGACGGTCATGTTTACATTATAATAAAGCTTCGAATGACCTCGACATATTTAACTAACGTTTTAGGAAAAAATAGGCGATTTGTTGTCGTAATAGCATAAGCTAATGCAACAACAAATTACAATCAAAATAACACTAATAACTTATTAAACCAAGCAACCAAACCAACCAAAAAACAAATTAAACCGTTTAAAGTAAAGTAAGCCGTTTAAAGTAAAAAAAACAAATTAAACCGTTTAAAGTAAAAAAAACAAATGTTTTTTGCAACCAAAAAACAACAAGTTTTACTTAAAAACAAATTAAACTATAAAGTTCAATTTGTTTTTAAGTAAAACTTTTTGTTTTTTGGTTGCATTAGTTGGTTTGGTTGCTTGGTTTAATAAGTTATTAGTGTAATTTTGATTGTAATTTTCCCTTTGCTACTATTTGTAATGTTTTGTAGTAATTAATGGTAATATAGGTCTGTTTCTATTATTTATTATTTACTCACAGATGTATATGACTGTTTTTACCTAAATAAAAAATAAAATTAAAAAAAAGAACCCGAAGTTGTAATTTTGGGAATTGGATTTTTTTCGATTGGTCTGCCATTTGGTATGATATCTCCGATAGGTACTATTCAACCGATTTTACGCCTTATAGCACATGCTCGATGGATTGCCCGATGGGAATCCATCGGGCACATTTCTATATATATAGCTAATGCTATAAGCTAAATATATATATATAGAAAACCCCCTATCGTATAAGTCTAGTGGTCCTCGAGTTATACACATAGAGACAGACAGACGTTGCATTTTACAATATGTAAGAAATGTTAAAGTTAAATAATTACCTACATTTACATTAAAATGTTGTTTAACACCTGATAAAAACAGTACCTTCAAAGGTACATACAAAATAAAATGCCTACTAGTTTAATTAAATTCAACATCAATGTTTATTTAATGTCAATATCAATAACAATATCTTCGTGATGATTTTAAGTAATAATTTAATGAAATACTTCAGAGAAAATTTCTCATAGAATTGAAGATATTAGATAATATTAATAATGACAAGAGTTTTATAACATATGACTACTATTAATTTGATGATATAGTTAAACTTCTATTGTTTGTATATTGAAAATCGTAACTTTCATAGTCGTGTCGCTAAAGTTGATTTGTATGGCTGCTAGAATAATACTGATTTGAGCATTATTCGCTTGCTGCTACTGGCATTTTTAGTGCAGGAGGGTCCCAAAGTAAATGATAGGGCCCTCCCCCTCCCATAGAAGGGGATCCGCCATACTTAAAACAGGGAAGCCAGTGGTGTAGCTAAGCCGGTGCAGCCGGTGCGGCGCACCGGAGCCTCAAAGAAGGTAGCACGGCTCAAATTGATCGATGACCATGCACAGTGCAAATCAAGACGAAAATTATTCTAGAAATGTATTTATTCATATTTTTTTACAATACATTAAGTAGTTAATTTAAGTGTGTGGATTTGCAACGATTGGTAAATTTGTAATAATATTGTGGCTATATTTTAGTCTAACCATTTTCGCACTTAGCAGTTCTACTTAAATAAAGAAATAAAAAAATGTTTCTTTTAATTTCACGTCATCAACACTTAAAGGTGGAATAATAAAGTTCAATAACTAAATGAAAAGTAAAGCGTCGTATTAATATAGGATAAAAGCTTCGAACATCCTCCCGCAAAAAATGATTCTTTGTGATCCCGCATGTCCCGCTGATCGGTCAGCTCGGAAGCACATGTTAGGTATGGGGTACTGCAAGAAAGTATATTAGCACCAATATTATTCCTAAACTACATTAATGACCTAACTAATATGACATTTGAGAGAGGAGAATCTATCTCCTTTGCAGACGACACAGTTATTGTATTCAGAGGAAAATCCTGGGACGATGTGAACAATTACACTAAAAACAGACTTTCTGTCATCAAAGGATGGCTAAATTATGATCCACTGACTCTTAATGACTCTAACACTAAATACATGGCGTTTCAAATAAAGAAAACTCACGACAAATAAATCCTGCACAAACTAAAAATCCACACACGCAACACTGTCGGTGACGGCAAGAATGCGACACAGCCTTGTACGTGTACGGAGGTGGAAAGAGTAGATACAATAAAGTAACCCTAGGGTTAACACTGCAACAAAAGTGAGAAAACTTATACATACTACATAGTCCTTTCATTAATACTGTTACAATATTAAACGCACTAATTACGCCGCGAGTATTAGTCGAATTACGTATTTGACGTATGTTTGTTGACAGTTGGTCTTTGTGCGATTATGCACAATTAGTAAATTTAGTATTAGTTTTAACGTCGTCATGGAGTGGACCGACAACAAAAGTCGTGTCGCAGTTACTGCGCTTCATCGGTGCAAACTCGAGAAAAGAGAGATCTTCCGAGTGCTCCAGTCGCTCGAAATCAGCCGTATGTTTGTGGATCGGTGCATCAAATTATTCGAGGATATTGGTTATTCAAGAACATAAGAGGATTATTCAAGAACATAAGAGCGGTCCGGCCGTCCTCGAACTATTCGTGCGCCAAAGGCCATCGAAGCCGTGAAGCATCGAATTTTGAGAAATTCACTCCGAAAACAGGGGATTATGGCGAGAGAAATATGAATTCGATGTCCTTGAGCCGCATCATTAAAAAAGACTTGGGTCTTGGGGCCTACAAACGCCGCACAGGACAATTGCTTACGGCCGCTCTGACGGAAAATAGAGTGAAGAAATGCAAGCGGCTGTTGGCCCAGTACGCGGGTGGGAGGTACAAACAAATCCTGTTTAGCGATGAAAACTTTTTCACGGCGCAGGAGAAGTTCAACATGCAGAATGATAGGGTGTACGCACACTCATCTATAGAGGCCTCCCAGGTCATTCCACGGGTCAAGAAAGGTCACCATCCGGCTTCAGTGATGATTTGGTGGGGTGTTGCCTATGATTGCACCACAGAGCTTGATTTCTGCGAAAACGGCGTGAAAACCTCAACTAGAGTTTATCAACGGACAATATTAAATCATGCTGTGAAGCCTCTCAACCAAACAAGGTTTCAAAGCCACCATTGGATATTCCGGCAAGATTCGGTGCCGGCACACAAGGCCATAACCACTCAACGCTGGCTGCAGCATCATGCACCAGCATTTTTGTCACCAGATGGTTGGCCTGCTGGTAGTCCCGATCTGAGCCCGGTTGATGTAAGCTATGGGTGGTTTTGGAGGACAGAGAGTGCCACAGAAGATACAGCAACATCGAAGCCCTCAAGTCTACCCTGGTCGAAGCAGTGAGCAGCTTCCCTCTATATGAGCTGCGTAATTCGATCATCGACTGGCCGAGGAAACTCAAGTCGTGCATTAAGGCCAAAGGCGGCCATTTCGGATGATACCATTTTTTTATAAACAACATTAATATACCGATGAACAATAAAAATTTTGAGGGGAAATGTTACGCCGTTATGTTTTAATTTCCAAAAATTCGTGTAACAGTATTTATGATAGGACTATGTATTATGTTTATAAGAAATGCCGCACGCAAAGATTTATTAAGAACCATATATTTCGCATTGGCCCATAACTTATTAGCAAACGGAATCATAGCTAAGGGTGAAGCTTCGCTGCAAGGGGAAAGGGTTGTGCTTCAGAAACCCCTTGGATGCGCCGTATCCTATTCTATTATTATCCATATTTTGCAGGTATAACATTACGGATTATCCGCTGAAATCCGAGAAGACTTCCGAACATAATGCCGAATGAATTCGCCGCGTCGAAGACGAAAGTAAAAGTGAGCACCGATAACAAATGGTTTCTTTTCCGTGTATTTCGTAGCCCAAATCCGGCTTTCCTCTTTCGTTGGGCGGAAGGCAATTTTTACGAAACGACAATAACGGATCTAGGCATATAAATTATGCGAGCGCCATTCCACCCACAAACCAATGCACAAACACAGGCGCCAAGCGTCTTGAATACATTAAAATAAAATCGAAAAAAAAATTTTGCTCAAAAACAAATATCTCCAGGTTTTGAAAAATGTCAAACTAGAAACACGGATATATATATATATATATATCCGATATATATATATATATATATATATATATATATATCCGATATATATATATATATATATATATATATATATATATATATATATATATATATATATATATATATATATATATATATATATATATATATATATATATATATATATATATATATATATATATATATATATATATATATATATATATATATATATATATATATATATATATATATATATATATATATATATATATCTAATACATACTTCTTATAGTGAAATATGGATATAATATTTATAGTAGGTACTGTGGTGTTGCATAAAAAGTATATAAGTAAATAAGTTAGATTTAAGAATAGGTTTATTGTAGATTGTATGTTTTTTACCGGTATTTTACAAAGTTTTTCAAATTTAGGCACTATCAAGCTCATTAGGTTCAATTGATTTAAATAGTTGCTTGACGAACGTCGGTTAGTAAAGATTAAATATGTCTATGGTGTATATCCACATCAGCATTGTCATTGTGACCCAGAGTCAACTGTGAGCCAAATAATATTAATTCCGAAGTGCATAGAAGAAATCATTTGTCTATAATACATTATGCTCAAGTCGGGCCTGACGACGTTTCCAAGTAGAGTACCAAATGGAGAGATCGATAGCCGCACTGGAAAGATCTCTTTCCGGAAATGACTTGTCCGGAGCGTTCCTCAGGGCCTCTCTATATTTTACGACATATCTGGATCTGCTATCTTTTCTTTAACTTTAGGGATACTCCGTATACATTAGAATAATTCTTAGTTTCAAGTCCCTCACTAACTTGTTTCGTTTAATTAATGTATACTATATGTGGTCATTCAGCCGCTGATTTCGAATTTTCAATCATGGGCGTTGATTTTTTAATCATTAGGAAAAAATCGTATACGAGATGACGTCATATATCTATCTCTCTATCACTACAGGGAATATCGACATCTCGTTTACGACACTTTTATATCGATTCCAAAAATCCCCTTACTCAAGATTATTGTGATCAAATATTGTGCTCTACAACCTTTTTTGTGTTTAATTTTTTGCTTGATTTTGTGTGTATGTATAGCACATTAATAATTTAAATCCATCTACTTAAATAACCGCCACCACTGTCGAATAGAAGCTGAATGTAGTATATCCTACGTCACCGGGCACACAGGAAAATACAAATCAATGTAATCTGAAGTGAAACATCGAATTTAGAAACATGTTATACACCAAAAAGGCAGCACGCCAGCTTATATTACGTAGACTATTCCTAGTTTTCATTCGCGTGCAATAGAACGTTGGGTACACTGTGATCCCCCTTTCGGCTACCGGCCTGTCCGGTCCGGCCTCCAGTTCCGCTGGGCTCGCGCGCGCAATTATCCTCGCTCTGTAGGTGAGAAAATTGGTCCGTTCTGAACGGATAACAAGAGATTTCTATTTTGAAAGAAAACGTGTCGCCGCGCTGTGCATTTATTGTCATCTCAATCAGTCGTCGACGTGAAAATGCATCACGAGAGGCCATGATGCGCTGCGGTCGCTCGAGGCCATTCAGACGCTTCCACGGAGCGAATGAGTGCAAAATAAGAGAGATGATTAGATATGAAGATAAAAGTTTCGACCGATGATATAGGTAGGTATAAAGTTTCTGAGAAGGCTAACGAAAAGGAGAACTTGGCGGCGCCAGTATTTACATATTAATCCCGTTTACTTTGGGAATGACATATGGAATTTTGCTGTGGGGAGATGTTGTGAGTAACAAAGTGTCTTTGTTTCATAAAAGCAGTCACACTCAGCACAATAGGAAAAAAAATTAATTGTGTCACGCCAAGATTTTCCCGGCAAGTAGCCAAGGACTGTTTCATCTAAATATTTTAAACCCCCCCCCCCCCTCCCCCACCCCCCACACCTCACCGATAGCGAATGTGTTTTCGTCCGAAACTTTACTCCATAGTACTTGGGTAATATGGAGATATAAAGTTGGCCCCCACCCAACCCCCCATCCCTTTACCCAACTTTCACCACCAACGCCCCCCCAACCCCCTCCCTCCACCCCAACTCGCCCTGTCCCCACTAAAACCCACCATTACCCCCCCCCCCCCCCCGTGTTATTTAACTTAGTACTATGCTATTATCTTATTTTATCTATAATTACTATATATTTTTATGGATATCTTAATTTATATCTTTGATATCTTAATTTATATCTCTAATGATTTTAGTAGTTTCATTTAAAATTTTGCTTTTTATTCACAGTTTTTAATTAAGTTCTGATTCTAACACAACATTTCTTTTTACCGGTTTAATTTATTATTATAAATTATAAAAATTACTTTTTATGGTAAATAAGTTAAAGATTTTACGTATAATAGAATTTATATATAAATTTATTCAGTTTTTTTAATTTAATTATACAAATAAAAATTCCTTCCTATTTAATTTTTCGTATTCTTATTTAAATTTGTATAAGAATGATTTTGTTTAAAGAAATATTTCTATAATTTGTTACTTACGATTGTAGATTAAGTTCATTGTTATTTTTAATTTGTTTTTCATTATAATTCCTACACCCGAAGAAGGTATTTAAAAATGAATAAACTTGAAACTTTGAACTTGAAACGTACTGCAGGTCTGCAGAGTCTGCAGAACTGCATTTAGTTGATTTTTTTCAAGATGGTCAAATTATTTGGCTGGTTTGTTTAATGATGACAAATGGCTCTGGAAGAACTGGTAATGGAGGGATCATTTCACTGTTTGCACGGACACGGCATCACAGAACTGGTACTTCGTACTGGCAAAAATTGTAGCTTGCATAGCAACTTATCGTAGTTACCTGAAATATCGAGTTAACAAATTGGTGCTACACGCTACTTTCATGGCTTTAAATGTTATGTTACCTTGCGTAATGAATGGTATCGTGGCTCAATGTATTGGCAGAACGCATCTCACTAGATCACAGTAGTGGCGTCACAATAATGCTACGAAGTTTTGAACGTAAAAGCATTTAGTGATAGATGCAGCGTGTACAATACTGGCGGATTTGTAAAGTTGGCAATTACGTTTTACATGCCAAGAATGTCATGCATCCTAAAAAAGATAAAACAAATTTACAACGTGAAGCTTGTAGCATACGACGTTTAGGCGATGTTGCAACTGCCGTTATCCAGGGCAGACTGAAGTGCTGTCAATCTGGCAATTGGCATCATGCCCAGGGTAGATTGAAATGCTGTCAATTAGCATCATTGCACGGCCCAGTGGCATAGTACTAGGTCGACTGATCTTACTTTGTAAGGTTCCGGGTTCGATTCCTGGCTGGGTTAACATTTTCCGTTGGGATAAAATTAACGGAATTGCATTTCAATTTTGTCGATCGAGTGCAACAACAAGACACACACTTATGTACCTACATGTTACACGCACACATCTATATAAACACTTCATAGTAGGGTTGGTTGGAAGAGATTGTCGTATGACAATAAGCTCGCCCATTGTGAAATTTCACAATTAAGAGTATAAACAATCAACCAAGCATCTCCGGGTAAGTGGCAAATTACTGGCTGTTACTTCTCAGAATATGTATAACGGTCTTTGATTTCATATGGTCATACATTCATACGACTTCATATGGTCATACGTTTATACGATTTCGTATAGTCATACGATTTCATATGGTCATACGCTCATATTTCATATGGTATATTATGCTTCTTACATTATCGAGCATCCTCTAATCGGAGCCGTCCTTGTCTGTGCCGGTATTTTCTATTACAGCCTCTTGCAGTCTGGCTATAGAGATACCGTAAATGTGTACTGTTAAGAATTGCAAACAGTGATGGAGAAGCTCGTGATTAAATAACCGAGTCTGGTCAATCGCTTATAGACACATATATAATCGCGTATAACCACAGATTTTACTGAAAACAGTCGTAAAGTTGCAGGAGTTGAGCTACTTGAGACTCTTGATCCCAATGTAATTGCCAGACCTTGCTCCAACAGAGATTCATTTTTTTCAGAATTTAGATAACTTTTTACGAGGGAAAAATCAACATTGAAGAGTCGGTGGAAAACGCCTTCAAAGCTTTCATTGATTCCTGTCCACGACAGTTTTACATCGGAGGAATTAAGCAACACATTAAGCACATTCAAATGGCAAATCTGCATAGATAATAGAGGTTAATATTTCTAATAACAAAAAAATATATTTTTCATACAAATCTTTTAGCCATAAATTTAGTTTTACAGAACAGCATCTTCATAGGTAAGTATCCACAAAGCTTTGTCTATGTTTTGCATATTATTTTAAATCTAAATTCTCCACGGACTTATAATTTTGGTTTCTTTGATATATTATACATTACATTATTTTTGATATTTAACTATATGACGTATCATTGTACTTGAACATTAATAACAATAATATGTATTAATGAATAGATTTAGATAACATGTATATGTATCACTATATTAAGTACGTGTATTTGAAATAAATTTGTTTACTTATTATAAAACCTCCCTTCCCGCCTCTATGTGTGTTTATTAAAAAAAAATAAACGTTTAAGTGGAAACTTGCAGTTAGCTTTGTACTTATAATTTAAGCATTTATATTTTATATTTATAAAACCTAATCATATATCTAATTTATTGAAAAAGCTGTATGCTTCTTAATTTATAACGGAATAATTTTTTTATTACAATATGGACTATTTTAATATTTTACATTGTCATGATTACTTAACTATTCTTAATTTATCTTGACTATCGACAAAAACTAAGTGACATTTACACCTTGGATAAAAGTAATATCCACAAAAATATATCCCAAGCTTACCATAACTTAAAATAAACCAAGAAATCAATACTATAAAGAAATAAAGGAGAGCTCTTCCATTTAGTGCAACTATTGTAAGATATATGTATAGCATATTTTTTTAACTTTCGAATATAGCTCAAAAATTACAGGTTAAAAATATTTCTTAATCAATTTATTTCCGGTTTTTTTTATGGTATTTATTTATTTATTTATATAAGTAATGCAAATATTAAAAAAATAAACAATTTCAGCGTAGGAATTATACATAGAAATACTTTCAAAATTGAATCAAAAGCAGAAAAAAGAATACAATGCATAGTCTAGTGGCAACGTCACCTAACTAGGCCGGGACTTGCTCTAAGGTAAACATTTATTTTTAATGTGCTTGCACAAATACCGTGTTTATAAGAGTGGCATATATTCCATGTATGCACAAAAATGGAATTGCAAAACAATATTAAAAATGACTAAATAATTAAATTAAAGTTAGAAGTGGAAAATTAAAATGACAGCAAATAAATTCAAATCAGAAAAAAAACAAAAAAAAACAAAACAATTTAAAATAGTAAAAAATAGAATAAGAATTTAAACAAAATAGTCCTGCATTTTACTTATAACTAAGATAAAATAGTGTTAAAACTGAAACAAATTATCTCTTAATATACGTTAAAACAAAATAATAATAATAATAATAAATAAAATAATAATAATAATAATATAATACAATATAAAATTCAAAATATTCAAATGTCCGGGTTAGATTATAATGTCCAGTATTATTATTTTTTTTTGTCTTCCCTCTTTTACAAGCCAGTTTCTAAGCAGCCTTTTAAAGTAGGTCTTATTTTGTGCTGATTTTATGTCGCCAGGAAGAGCATTAAAAAACCTTGGGGCAATGAATGTATAGGTTCGCTGACCAAAAAGAGTATACCTTCTGGGTACTATCATATTATTATCTTCGGAAAACCTCGTTGATAGGGTATTTTGAGAAAAAATATTTATCTGATTGAACTTAATATATGATAGTTATGTTTTTAAAAATAGTTGCCTAGTATCTAACACATTATATTCATTGAAAAGACTTTCCGAAGGATAACGATACGACAGATTGTAAAGATTTATTCGTGTATATGACAGATTGTAAAAATATCCAGCATTATCCAGACCTAATCTCGCCAGTCCCTGGAAAAAGACAAATTTGCAATAGAAAATGAAAGACACAACATATTAGAGAAATGCAGGAGAACGAAATCTATGATGATAAAAATGATAATATTCTAAAGAGACATTAGAAATCAAATTGTATATGTCAATTAGAGAACTTTCTTTTTCACCTTCTGTTGAATGCTGCAATTAAGCTTTTGAACCAAATGGCGTGTAAAGTGTATTTACATTGCGCTCACGGAGAATGCAGATTAAGAATGATAAAATCGAGCCACTTGTCGAGACTGAAAACACAAAAGAATTGCAACTTCATTGCGCCAGACAAATCTCCCCTTGTTTACCGCAATATAATTACGTATATACTAAGCGACTTACCAGCGATCAAATCGACTTAATGTAGTGAATTAAGAAGCTGCAATAATCAGTGTTTTGAAATGCAAGTTTGGTATATTTTTGTGTAGGAATATTTTTATGGCAGATATATTTGTTTCTTTGTTTATAGTCTTTATTGCGAAATTTCACAATAGGCGGGTTAATTTTCATAGGACAATCTCTTCCAATCAACCCTATCATGAAGTGTTTTTATGTATGTGTTCGTGTAACATGTGTAAGTGTGTGTCTTGTTATTGCATTCGATCGACAGAATTGAAAATGCAATACTGTTAATTTTATCTCAACAGCAAATGATCCCCCAGCTCCCCAACCCAGCCGGGAATCAAACCCGAAACCTTTCAATGTAAGATCAGGCGACGTAACCACTAAGCCAAAGGGCCAGATAAAAAAAGCTTCTTAAAAAGTAAGTTGAACATCATGGGAACACAATTTATTTAAAACCTAACTTCAGGGAATATTCTCCTTTTCCCATTTAAGGGTACTCTTTCTGGGTTTCGAGGAGGTTTCTGCCATTGTTATTAAAAACTTCGTTTACACGGAGAATGTGCAATCGTAAAATCTAAAACATGTTGAGCAAACACATGAAGAGGGCTGCATGATCAATAGCAGTTAGTATGTCGGAAAATCTACTATTATCACAGTAAAAAATGGGAAAATTGGGAAAATTTTAGAATGTAAAGGAATTTTAAAATATTGTAAAACAGTTTACCACAAAAAAATGCAAAAAGAGGATATGCACCATGCAACAATTTTTATATTTAATGAAAGAGGGTTGTTTTAAACCGACTTCAAAAAAGTAGGAGTTTATCAATTCGGTTGTATTTTTTTTTATTTTTTAATGTTTGTTACCTCAAAACTCCGTCATTTATGAACCGATTTGGAAAATTCTTTTTTTATTTGAAAGGATATACTTCCAGATTGGTCCTGATCAAAATCATTTTCTGATGATGGTATCCATGAGAAATTGAGAGTACTCCTCAAATATTATCATATGAAGTTGAAATTTTACATGTTGGTTCAGTTCCAATGAGATTGTATTTTGTATGGTAAGCTTGACTGATTCTACACCCAGGGTCGGCTCCCGACGAGGGACTCCTCAACGGTCAACAGCACAAACACAAAATTTTGTATACGCATTCAGTTATAATAGCCCGTTCTAAGGTTTACCATGACATGGCTGCTGCACCCAGGGTTGGCTCCCGACGAGGGAATCCTCAACGGTCAACAGCACAGACACGAAATTTTGTATACGCATTCAATTACGACAGCCCGTTCGAAGTTTCACCAAGACAGGACTCCGGCACCCTGGGCTGGCTTCCAACGAGTGAACTCCTTAACGGTCAACAGCACAGACACGAAATTTTGTATACGAATTCAATTATGATAGCCTATAAAATCAATGGTTTCACCAAGACATGGCTGCTGCGCTTAAAATACAAATTAAGTCGGTTTTTTTGTTGTTAAAATTTGGTCTATATAACACATGATCGCAATAAGTCTTGTGAATGTTTGGACGGTGAATGTATGTGCGCTCAGTGACACTGTACAGATTAGCTCATTTCTGACTGCCAACTCAGATTATGTAGTATCCGATAGACCCACAGCGAAAGCTATCTTAACCCCTCAAATGAATGGCGATTAGCTCGGGTTGCCTACGGCAAAATGTATATAAATTTATATTTACATTTACATTTACATTTAGATAGAGCGGGGTTTACTATAGAGCTATAGCATTACTATAGAGCGGATTACTATAAAGCGGCGCACATTTACATTTATATTTATATTTATATAAATTTATATACATTTTGTATACATTTTGCCAAGGCATCCCTTAAGGGACGCCTCACATTTGAGGGGTTAAGATCTTGTCTCTAATTTTCCAGTTTTTCATATAATATAATAATATTGAAAATAAGTATCACGTTTTAAGGCTGTTCTTTAGGTGTAAGTTGATGTACCATATGGTGGTTGATGTACCATATATGATTGATGGTGCACTACTATCACTCAATGCGCAAAAAACCATGTACATAACATTTAGTGCCACCAGTGTAGCTCAACCAAAACAAGAGCATATTCTGAAACTCCACAGATATTGTCTTAACCCCGAAAACTGTAAATGTATTAATCTCAATAAAGTTGACAACATTAAATATCTTGGTATATTAATTGATTACTATCTACAATGGAGCACCCACATAATGGAGCTGTCGGCAAAAGTTAGGAAACTCACGTATATTTTCAAAGACCTTATAGGCATTCTGGACCAAAGGACACTTAAGATAGTATACCATGCCCTGTGCCAATCTATCCTAACCTATGGGATCATAGGGTGGGGGGTGCAGCGAAAATTCATATGGAGCCCTTGATTAGAGCTCAAAAGCTAATACTTAGAATTATAAAGAGAAAGCCTTGGAGATACTCTTCAGATGATCTCTACAGAGAATATAACGTGCTAGATGTACCACAACTATACGTGAAAACGGCGCTCTGTGAGTATCAAACTAATTTAGAGACCGCAATAAGAACTCAGCAAACAATCTGCACGCGGCAATCTCGAACCATACATTTTGACGTCCCTCGAATGCAGACCACTTTTGGGCAGAGGCATTTTGTGTACATAGCCCCCAGGATCTTTAATATGCTAGATGAAGATTTAAAAATGTATGTGCCCAAGTCTTCTTCTTCTTTTAAAGCCAAAATTGATTCCTGGCTAAAACATGACGCCCTGCAAAACATCCACAAATTAATATACAGAGACAGTTCCCATCATTAAATCTTATCCCTGACATTTCTTATTATTATTATTATTTTCTTTGACTTTTTTTATTTATTACTATTACTTATTCATAAATTTTGGTGACTATTGTTTGATATTATTTGACATTTTATTTTATTTTTATTTTATTAACACGATTATTTATTTTTGTGTTTTATTTCCTATTGTGATCATTAGTTAGTAATTATTAGGTATAATTTGTAATGGTGACGGGAATATATATATATATTTCTTTTCCTTTTTATTTTTTTTTATTCATTGACGAATATATGTGATATAAAAACTAGAGAGCTAGCTGCCCTGGAACAAGTCCTGGCACTTAGTTGGGCAGCAGCAGTACTTAAATGCTAATGCTCATATCGGCCGTGTTTAATTTTAATTTTAATTTTAATTATATATTTTTTTTATTGATATGATTATTAGTGATACTTATGCACTGTTAATGAATTGTTAAATTAATTAAATAAAATAAATAAATAAATATGGCAATTTAAAAATGTCGAGGTACATGTCGAGACATAACAAATCTCTTTAGATATAAATAGCTAATGTATAGAAACTTTGTGGATGTAGTTATCAACGACATTTTCACAAAATATACCGTAAAAGGTGATTTAAAGCTTGAAACAAACGGTTTAGAAGTCATTAGATTTATTATTAGTTTCTTTTAATGTTTACTGATGTTAATATTAGAAGATAATCATTACAATGTTAATAAAAACCGTGTGAACAAAATATAATTTTAATTGGCATGCCTAAAAATATTACCTATAATATGATACTTTAAAATTGGACGATATTTCTGTGAAAGTATTATACCTTCACCAGAACATAACGTTTTAAAATAAAATATGTAGTAAAAGTCATCGTATATATTCTATATTTATTTTAACCACCCAACCCATCCGAACGTACGTGATACGTCCGTTATTTTATCGACCGAACGCAACAAACCGTATCACGTACAGAAACAAAAAAAAATTTAGAAAAGTCAATACTTAAAAAGCGTCAAATTGCCCTACAATTCTAAATACAAAATAAATTGGTCAGGGTAATAAATTGGTCTTTTGCGTAAAATAAAATTGTCTGCTATATTATAAACAACTATTCTGTAATGAAAAAACTCAACGTTCTTTTAGCAACTTTTTAAATAATAATCAAAAGGTTATACCGGAATGAGATTCAAAATAGCAAATATGTACTGACGATAGCACAAGAAGAAGAAAGACAAGAAGTAGAAAATAAATTTAAATAATCATATTGACGTCGTTCCCTCAGAATTTCGACTATTTACGTAGTCACTTCACATGCTTATTGGCGTATGTTTAACTGCCTCGGGAATACGCCATGTTCTATACATTTAATGTTAATCAATTATGGCAAGAAATTATCTACCTGAAACTTGCAAATGATTTTACTTGGATAAATACAGGTATGAATATTCCCTTTAGCGTAGCCTTAGGTAGAGGCAGTGCAGCGTTCGTTTTCATAATGGCAAAGGTTAGTGGGCCGTGCCGACTCTACGTGTCGCCACATTGCGGTGCATCACGTAGTGGTAAGGTTTATTCTATAAAGCAATCATTATTTATACAGTACAAAACAATACAATACAATCAACTACTCCAGTAGATAGGTATTTCTACACTTGGATGCGTCACAAAATTAAATGCTAAAAGTTTATTTATTATAAACATAACTATCGTGATAATTGTCATGGCTGTAATATTATATTCAATATTACCTACATACAAATAATAAAAATGTATTAATGTGATTCAAGAGTCAGGGAGAATAATATATTAAAAAAGAAATGCAAATTCTATTTAGATCAAAGAAAATTTATTCTATTATCAATCCAGCAATATGCCTTCGTATTTTTTTAAAAATGAATAGATGTATAATTTAAATTATATGAAAATTAGAATGTCAGCTCTCATGATACCATTATGTTTAAAACTTTACACATTTCATTAATTATCAACATGGAAAATAAACTCAGAATTTTCAAACTCCCTTATACCATAAATTGGGTTTCTTACCAAATTATTTATGTTTTTATATTCGTCCTCTCCAAGGCTATTGATTTGTTCTGGAATCTTATTATAGTAGGTCAAATTTTGGTGAATAAAACTGTAAGATTTAACGTCCATTAAAACGGACTCATCATTTGTAAAGATTTTTTTTCATTTTCACAAAATTTTCATTATTATATAATTTTAAAAAATATTTTACAATAGTAAATTTATGACATATTGCAATATAAATACCTATATGAAACATATAAAAGTCTATCGATATGAGTGGATTTTATTACCCCACAAGTTCTATTCTAGACAATAGTTCATCAACTTCATACAAGCTTATGTTAAAATAAGTTAAAAAATATTTAAACTCGATCTTAGTTAGTCATCTAAAAATATCAATAAAGAAAAAAGACATTTTTTTGCATACAAATAAAAAAGGAAACCACAATATACAAATGCCTAAGAAATATTCAGCAAATAATATTACTGATATAATATAAATATTTCTTATTCAAATATACGTTTGCCCAAACCGAGTATTATTTTTTGTTAGGTTTGTCTGCCTCGCCTTCGTTATTTCTCTTATCGTTTCGTGGGTCATCTTTGCATGTTGATTTGTAACCTTATTGAAGGTTAAAGGTCTGATACACAGTAGCCTGATGTCTAAGATTTCAAACTCCTTACTCTATTTCTACAAATTTACCTATTTACGATATTTATTGATTTGCCGACCTAAAAACTATATTTTTTTTAAAACAAACAATTGTGTCGAAATTAGATCTTTTGGAAGACATTGCTTACCTGCATCGTTTTTTTTTTGCAGGTGAGACGTCCGATCGCTGTAAAACTAAAGAATGTGAGGGGACTGGCAGACTTAGGCCTCTAACTAATACCTAAGATTGATATGTAGCCACGCTAAATATTGAATATTAATAAATGATATTTTTATTGTATCCCTATAAAATCTAAGACTATCGCGGTTGTTTGAAATTATAAATAAGATAAAGACGAATTTACCTCGTGAAGTTTGTAACACCCAACGGCGGTTGCAACATCGTCGAAATATCGGGTATTACAAACTTCACGCCATAAATTCGTATTTATCTTATTAATATATTATATCCTTGGGAAACACCAACTCCTCCGGCATAATTTTTGTAACGATCCGTTGAAGAAAAATCCAGTTATGCTCAACGAAAGAAAATACAGCCCTGTTTATTTCTAATCTTGATGTTTACAATCATCGTTTTGATAAAAACGGGAATAGCAGATCTTGGAGATGGCGCCGAATGCTATTAGTCTCTGCAGAATGCAAAACATGATTTCAGGATACTGTATTAAAAGCAAAATGGAATGGATCAACATGTTTCGACTTGTTTCATATTTCAATAAAGCTTTTCACTTAGGCCTAAAGGAATATTCCTCTAGGCCTAAGTGAAAATCAATACAAAATCACATGGTATAATAGCATGAAGGTACAGCAAACAAATATGCACAATGAACAACCTCTTATCATATAGGTATGTCACAAATACCAATTATTTAAATGCAGGGTGGGTTTTTAATTAGTGACATCCTTATAGTGGGTAAATCAGTTCGACAAACTGATCAAGTTTTGATAAGAATTAAAAAAAAAACAAATTCCATTTTTTTAAAAATATATATCTATTTTAATTTGTTTTTTTTTTTAAAAAATACTATGACCACGATGCACTATCTATCTAACGGTAGATAAAATATCGCTTATATAGTTTGATTTGCGATATTTTACTTATCGCTAAATGGCGCAGCATGCTCAAAGCTTCTCAACCTTTTCTTTAAATGATAAGAGTTACAAATTTGACAAACAAAAAATATATATTTTTTATTTTTTTTCAAAAAAAGTATCAAAAATTGCTTATTTCGTCGTACTGATTCACCCACTACAAGTATGTCACTAATTAAAAACTCGTACTGTAGTTCCACGCTTCGAATATTACCGCGCGTTGATATCTCCTATAAGTTACGAAGATACCGATACGAGGTTGTGATGCATAAACAAAGTTTAAATACTTGACGCTGTCGAACGACTTGTGTATTTCCAACAATTATTATATCAAGCCCCTCTTACATTACAGAGGCAGGGACCTGCGAGGTAGTAACAGGCAGGCATAAGCGGGGAAGCATCTCAAATCGGATTTAATCGGGCCCCTACGTGGGCCACATTGAAAGTCTCCGGAATGTATAAGAAAAAAATCAATGAATGCACAAATAATAATTTAATGTTCCTCAAAATATTCTGCGTGAGCGTTTTTACACTTTTGGTCATACGTATAAATCAATTTTCATAACGTTTTTTCCACTTCTCCTTGCTGAGCTCGGAAACATGTTCTACGGCGTCAGCCTCTTCTGACGATGATAATCTTTGACTGCGAAATTGGTTCTTATTTTTTGGGAACAAGAGGAAGTCATCTGCAAAGTCGGGATTATCAAGGGAAATGCAGTCGAGTCCATTCTCCGATCCGGACTCCGACCCGCACTTACCGCCGGACGTCCAAGAGATCAACTCGACGGGAACGTATGTCATTCGGCGCGGAAAGAACCGCAAACAACTGCCCGCGTTCAGTAGTAAATCTTCAAGTAAACCGACGAAGAAATCAAATTCGATCGACGGCTCGAATGTGTCTGTCAGCGGATCGGTGCTGTCCGGCGGCCATAATAATAACTCTGGCTCGTCGCTTAATTCACGGTTGGACGGTCCGCCCACCGTGTAAGGTGGGCAGACCGTCAGAATAAGGTCTACGTTTTAGGATTTCAAAAATTCGTTTGTCGTTTTTCCGTATGAGAGCTGGAATTGTCATTGTGTAAACTGATGCATCGTTTACGGTTGGTATTACGGAGTTCGTCAATAAATTTCAGCAAGAAAATGGTCGTATAATAATCAGCATTCCGGGTACGATGATTCTCCCGAATAACAGTGGTTTTACAAAAAAAAGAAGCGATCATCCGCTTCGCGCCACTTTGACTACACGTTTTGTAAAGCAATTTTTGTTGTCGCTATCGACCAAACGTTTTTTTTTCTGGAGTAGGTACTCGAAGTTTTATTTCTGGACTATTCGGATTTATGAGTTATTTAATGTTTCTGTTTCTCACTTTCACAAATACGTACTCGTCACCAAGTTTTCTATTTGTTTTTTTTTCTATTCGAAATTTCTTCTTATATAATATACAAACGCTGGTCTCTTTTGTTTTGTCCAAATCAAAATGGCTGTACAAATCAAAATGGCCCCAATCTCAGTTTGTCGCAGTTTCACATGCCTAGCTAGGCGCACTTTGAAGTCTCCCATCACTTAATATCTATCCTGAAAATTTTGTAATTTAATCTGAATATGTCTTTAGAAACTTATGCTTATATTATAATATTATAAATATTATATGGTTTATATACTGTGTGTATGGTTTATATACTGTGAAGTCATAGGTACTATGACAGGCCACTGTCCCCTATACAAACACCTGTTTACCATAGGTGTGACAGACAGCCCTCTATGCAGAGGATGCATGGAGGAAGAAGAAACGCCACAGCATGTGCTCATGGAATGTAGGAGCGTAGCAGAGCAATCGGCAAAAATACTACAATCTCCAGCATCTATCCCGGAGGCCTGTAGCAACCCATTCAGGCTGCTAACCTTCTGGGACAGCCTAGGTTGGCTGGAGTAACATAAACACAAATAGAAACATGAGACACGCACAACGGCCCAATTAAGAGGCCAAGTGCGAGAAAAAAGCCCAGATAAACTAACTAACTAACTATACTGTGTGTAATTGTATTACTTCCTATATTATAGGTGCATCTCAACGACTTAGTATTATTGTATTGTGTATACAATTGTTGATTTGTGTGTAATTCAGCAGGCAGTCATTTCCAATTTAGGTATTTTGTTCAGTCTTCTGCCGGTTTATGGTAATTTGTACTTTGTATTTCTTTGTACTGCCGGCTTCCATGACTTTTTCCGGTAGTTTCGCGCTGGAAACCGAGGCACTGTCTACTTCTTAATAATAATTAATTAACGAAGATTTTCGAATTAACCTGGTGGTCACTAGCACGTGACCGTGGAAAAGACGGAAACATTCAAGTGGTAGTGGAGGCTTTCACTAAGTAGCCACAGGGATCGACTGGCTTTTAATCACCTTGCCCGTGACCGGACCACCACTACTCTGACCATAACCGTGAACTCACTTCAAGAATGTACTAAGTCAAAAGTCATGTTTTCATCTGAAGGAACATTCAAAAAACATCATTTCGTATGTATCACTCTTGCAGCAATATAACTAATTACTAAAGTTTGATGTATATAGGCATTGTTAGATAAAAGTATAAAATAAATTATTTGGTATTGAACCTCTTAATTGATTTTGTGATGTTAAATAGGCGCTTCAGTCTGTGTTCTGCCCGTAATTTGACAATAGATATATGGTGCAAAATAAAACGTATAATTTATCTTTAAACTACACATTTTATGCGGTTAGTTAGACAAAGATCTATAATAGTTTCATTTATTAATCTATTTATTAGAAATACGAGGTACTGCAAGTCTAGTTACCTACTTAATAGTATTATATTGTATGTTTTTTATCTTTATTAGCCCCATAAAATATCTAACACCACTTTGGTTCACTGGAAGAGACTGTCGTGATAGACAAAAAGTCTACCAAATTGTCATTTTAATTATAAGTGCAGATGATCAATAAAAAAATATTAAATAACTAATTAACCTATTCATCAATTATTTGAGTTCGTGGGAATCAGTCATCAATCATCAGTTATGAGCATACAAAATTAAGTATATACGGGTAAATATAAAGCAACTTTATTGAAACTGCTATTGCTAAATTCCTCTTAGATGCATAGAAAATATGTATGAATAAAAACTAGTATTTATGTAGGTTTATAGATTGGTGGATATTTCAAAATATGTATTCAGCGTATCTCAAATTAAGAACTTTAACATATTACCGAACACATGCGAGTTAGCAGGAATTTCGAAAATTTACCATTCTTTCGAAAATTTACCATTCTTTCGAAAATTTACCATTGCTATTATTCCTGGAAAATCCTTCCAGGAATAATAGCAAAATACCCCAGCGTGTAATAGTAAATGAAATTAAAAGTAATTCTGTCTTTCAATTATGTACTTACAATAATGGAAGTATGGAGAGCAGCAGCTATTTGTCGTTTCGTGCGTTGCGCGTTATTTCCAGTCTACGACCACAAACAACATTATAATAAAATTTATTTTTTTGGCCTAAGAGTTGTATAGTTTGAATAAAAAGGAAAGCCTTCAAATTAGTGCATATTTAAAATATATATATTCTGCGGTTTTCAAATCATAAAGTTATAAAAATGATGGTTGCAGCTATATATAGCATATTTGCATGTCAGTTCCAGTAGATATCTTTACCTTCTTGCTCTTGCTGCTGTGACCAAAAATATCGCTTACAATGACGTTTTTCGATAATTAGTCTTTTACGAGAATACCAGCAAAGTAGTTGTATTTTATATATTTATAGAGATATGTATCGAAATGCTTAATACTACTGACCACTGCTATTCGTTTTATCGTTAACGTGTCCGGGCCAGGTTAGGACACGTATCTCCAATAATATGCGGCCTGGATGGCCTTGTCGTTCGCCTCCTGTAGGTGCTGGTGTGTGAAGAGGATTGACAACTGCGGATAGTATAGGAGGTTTCCTTCATGCTGCAGCGTTTTGGATTCTCTGTGTCGCCTTAGCGGACGAGATTGTCAAAGATTGTCAAATATGTGAAAGAATGCAAGCGGTAAGATCCGTTTCTAATAATAACTGCTGACTCTATAAAACAAAAGTTGACTTTCTCCACTAAGCCGATGTTTATGCTAAGCAATCCACGTTGACACATGAGTTAGGGTCAGCTAAGGTTAAGACGTGATCTAGGAGTCAAACGTGTGCTACGCTTATAAGGTCTCAACAGCGGCAATAGTAAAAATATTCAGAATAAACTAACAGCACCATCTGTTGTTGAACGAAGCAGTTTTTATAAAAAGTAGATGTATTAATGTAATAGCCTACCACGGAGTGGTTTTAGAGTCTGCCGCCAGATCGCGCTAATACAGAAAAATAATTTTATTGAAACTTTCAAAGAAATTACAAAAAACCAGTAGGTACGTAACATTTTGTAATTGTGTAAATTTACTATATTGCTAATTATATCGGTTCTGAGACAACCGTAAACACAAATTGGGAGATATGGAACAAAATAAGATAATCTGTATTCAACCAACAAAAAAAATCACATAGCAAATTTTTATACTAGGACTCGATTGGTACGCCAGATTTCAATGACCAATACCGGTTAAATTTCACTTGAAATCGTCGATTTCTACCAAAACCGGATAACTCTGTTAAAAATAGGTAAAAATCATGACTCCATCGAAACCGTTTAAATGCTTCTACATTGTGGTTTTCTATATTTTATTTCTTATAAACAAAAAAATCAAGTGGTTACACACATTTAAAACAGTTAAATCCTAGTGGCTTCGGAAAAATTTTGATTTATTCATAAGCGACTTGAAAAGGGGTAGTTCTTCTTTAAAAACGCCAATGACACCGATATAATATTTAATAAATAAATAATTATTTCAAAGGTAATCATTTAAAACTAAATACGAAAATGACACTTATATAATATTTAAAAAATAAATCATTATTTCAAAGGTAATCATTTAAAACTAAATACGGATTACGCACAAAATGGCCTTATATATCATCTTATGAACTTATATAATATTAGGTTTCAATATATCGATTAATGCAATCAATCCGCTTATATAACAGGATTATATAGAACCACAGGGAATGCAAAGATAGTTTGTTTACTTTATTTTTATCTATGTTTTGTTTTATTTTTGTTTTTGAATACCTCATTTTTAGGCAATTTAGTTTTATGAGCATTTTACTAAAAAATAATATTTAAACATTGTCCACCCTAGAATGCGCTTGTCCCAGTTGGTTGACAGCAACAAATAGCATAAGGTTAAGGTTTCGCCATTCGGTTTCAGTTATTTTTGTAATCAAAATCAATGTTTAATAGTAATTAATTCTTAAATAAATAAATAAATACATTTCCTTTTATTACATTATATAAATTCTTCTATTTATTTCCATATTACATGCCATAATCTAGTTTTAAATCTATAACTATTAAAACCTATATATGCATATTTCTCATTTAAATATATAACTATTATAACCTATTTATGCATTTTAATTATTTAAATTTATTTGTTTTAATATTTTCATTTATTATAATATATAATATATTTTTCCCATTTCATCACCAAACAATTACTTTACCATAAATAATACCAAAGTATAAAAACTAAATACAGACAATCCCCCCTTAATTCCTTCACCTATCTGTTATTAGTTACATTATTTAATATTGAAAAGATTAATTTTAATTACCATTGCTCCGGAAAATTGTAAACCTAAAAATAATTGTTAAACGTAGAAATAAGGAAACAACCATACACTTGTTATTGCAATTATATATGTAAATTAGTTTAATGTGATGCTTATGATTTCCTTTAAATAAATAATAAATAAATAGATATTTCAAAATATTTAACGGACCATTTAGTGGATTTAACATTATACTTGATCATATTTTTATGCCATTCTTTATGACTATAATTAAGGCTACCTTAGTGTGGACTTTGGTCGAAACGTAGTTAGACTTGCTTAGCGAAAGGCGTTGTATTATTAATTTTCAAATAAAGCAATTTTAATTTGATTTAAATAAAAAATATTCTCGTTTATAAAATCACGGTACCATGAAACTTAGCATATCAGTATGTTATCTACATGGATACGATTGAGTAGATTTTTGAGAAAACTTTTATTATGAAAATTGCTATAATTCTAAGATTTAGTAAAAAATCGCTTTTTTTAATTTTAAATGATTATTAACTTCGTAATATTTTATTATTTTTCCTAAAATCTAATCTAAATAAAATATATGCAATCTTTTCTAAAATTGGACCCTGTATGATACTTCGATCTAATTGTCGAGCTATACTGTATTTAAAAGCTTTGAGTGTACCCCCCTCCCCCCCCCTCCTCCTCCTGTCTCTACCCTTTCGCTGCGGCGGCTCAAGGTATAAGTGAAAATAAACTTTACACCAACTATCGTAGAATGATATTAAAACGACCCGCGTGGTACTTTTGTAAACGTTGTAAACGTCACATCAAGATTTTTGAAGTATCACCTAGTACCTGTCTTTGACTTCTAGACTATTCAATTAAATAAAATGCTTAAATTATAATCCTAATATTGGCGTTAGGTTCTTGATATCAACCTATACAAAAAAATGTTGAGCACAATTATATGCCATTGAATAAAATGTATTGATGTATTAATGGTCGTTATGTGCGAGAAAATACACCTAACTGAAAATACAAACATAAGATTTTAAAAAACCTGTATTATATCATGTTTTGGGTCCTTATATGTGTAAATACTGTTTTTTTACACTGGCCACTTTGAACTTGAATAATTTGGGTTTGAGTTGGAATTTCAAATTAAAATCATTTTAATTCAAGGACATTTTATTCTCTTCTACGGAACAGCTGTTTATTTGTCTTACGATCGTTTGTTTTTGCTCAAATTTGCATTATTTTCAAAGACGAGTTTCTGTGCCGGTGTTTTCTGTTACTTCTTGCAGTCTGGCTATACCGTTATCGTAAATGTGTACTGTTTAAAACTGCAAACAATCGTGGTTAAATAACAGGGCCTGGTCAATCGCTCTTCGCGACTGCTTCTGCATCACAACAGATTTCACTGCAAACAGTCGCAAAGTTGCAGGAGTTGCGGCTGGTGACTCTTGTTCACCCACCGTACTTGCCAGGCCTTGCTCCAATAGGGTTTATTTTTTTTCAGAAATAACTTTTTACATGCATTGGTTGCTGTCCGCGAGAGTTTTACAGAAGAGGAATTAAGCAACTCCCATAAAAAGGCCAAATCTGCATAAATAATAGGGGCCAATAACTCTATTAATTAAATATATATTTTTCATACAAAGTTTTTGGCCTTAAATTTCCTTTATAGAATAGCAACTTTATAGGAAATGACCTAATATATTCTGTATGATATTGTGTAAAGCTGGTATTGTTAACACCAACATTTTTCGTGTTGATTATGGTGACTATGTCTATTTCCTCACTAGGTCACCTCCTAAGTAACAATCTATCTAGCTCTACTAAGGCGGGCACGAGGTAGTTCTAAACTTTTCTATCTCCATCACTACTATCTGCTATGCTCTATAAACCTTAACAACTTGTGCATATCCATCCGGTTCTCACCATGACTAACCCACATAATATTAACTGAAAAGAGATAAGCCTCCACCAGCGAAAGACAAATCGCTCCGTTAATGCGACATCGATCATAAAGGCCTCCCTAATATAGTTAGGCACAAATTATATTGCCGTATTCATTCGCAGATAACGACACACTACAATAGAGATAAGAGATAAGCGAACACTTTAAAAGGAGGCTTCCGTCCCCGTGTCAGCCAGGAATCGATCAATCACAACACGAAATAAAATTAGATATTGCCTGGGTCATAATTGTATACTATTATCTACTGGTCAATATTAAATTTCTCTTAACGCACTTTATAGTGATAGTCTTTTAATTTCTAGCTACCGTACTTATTTTTTTTATATCAATAATATAAGTGGATTTGAGATACCAATGATAAGAGTAAAACAGTCTAACATATACAGGTATTCGCACCACAAATATCTGCTAATCATTTTATTAAGTGTTTATGTTTTATGTTTATTTATATTTTTTATATTTTATGTTTCTTTTATGTTGTATGTTTATGTTTATGTTTTTTTTTCATGTTTATGTTCTATTTTTATTTTATTTTATTTTTATTATATGTTTATATTTAAGTGTTATGTTTATGTTTTCTTTTATGTTTTATGTTTCTTATATGTTTATACTATATATTCATATTCATATTCATTTTATTGGTATACCGGTATACAAGTCAGATTTGCGAACATTCATACATATTACCAAACAAACATATATTTTTTTTATCGTAAAGTAAAGACAAAATAAACAAAACAAAATTAAAAAAAAACACAAGAATAATGTAAAAAGAAGAAAATACAAGACAAAATGCAAAAGAGATCATTAAATACTTTGGCCACCAAAGCATTTTAGACTCCACTCGAGTAATATTCTTCCAGTGAGTAAAACGCCTTATCTGTAAGGTATCTCTTAAGGCGTCTCTTAAACACGTCAAGAGATACATATATATTTCGTATATAGTTTGTTTTATGTTTATTATTTTTTTTTTAATTAATTAATTTAACAATTCATTTACAATGCATAGGTCTCTATAACAATCATATCAATAAAAATATATATTATTAAAATTAAATTAAAATTGAACACGGCCGATATGAGCATTAGCAGGTATGTATTGCTGCTGCCCAACTAAGTGCCAGGAGTTGTTCCAGGGCAGCGAGCTCTCTAGTTTTTAGATCACATATATTCGGCGATTTGAAAATAATAAAAAATAAATAAAAAGGAAAAGAAATATATTACCGTCACCATTATAAATTATAACTAATAATCACTAAATAATGGTCACAACAGGAAATATTTACAAATAAAACACATAAAATAAATAATCATAAGTTTATGTTTTATGTTTATGTTTTATGTTTATGTTTATGTTTTACGTTTATGTTTTATGTTTATGTTTTGTGTTTAATCTACAGAAATACATGCAGCGCCAGATTTCTCGGTCTCTCGCCCACATGCTCAGGTCACACGTATTGCATTTATTGGACACCAATTCACTGAAACCAAAAAGGGATAGAAATCCTAACCCCTTAAAGATTTCTATCCCTTTTTGGTTTCAGTGCATTGGTGTTCAATAAATGCAATACGTGAGATCTGAGCATGTTAGCAAAGTATCGAAAAATTTGGCGCAGCCATACAAATATGTTTCAGCCTCGCGAAATAGCATCAATGGTTGCAGATGTTCTTAAGGTGATTCGTCGCGGTCCGAGGAAACTATTCTGATAATAGATGGCGATGTAAGCAATATTAACAGAAAAATACGATTTTTAGCTCTCTCAGTGCAGTAAAAATTACGAAATAAATTTACCGGGAACTTTACATATACACGGTTCGATGTACTTCGTATCACCGCGATAATCAACCGCATTACGAAATTAATGGGGAAAACAGACCAATTTCGGTTCAGAACCGAAATTGGTCTGTTTTCCCCATTAATTTCGTAATTCGGTTGATTATCGCGGTGATACGAAGTACATCGAACCGTGTATATGTAAAGTTCCCGGTAAATTTATTTCGTAATTTTTACTGCACTGAGAGAGCTAAAAATCGTATTTTTCTGTTAATATTGCTTACAACGCCATCTATTATCAGAATAGTTTCCTCGGACCGCGACGAATCACCTTAACTGCAGAAATCAGATAATTTATCATTGTGATATAATGTGCTCAACAATCTCACCTCGCCTTCTTAACTGCAGGATAGTTTATTTCTACTAGGATGTCATGGTCTCCCCTTATTGGCATCCCAATTCACAAGACATTGTTTTACTCTTATTCTAATTCTCTATACGTATATCAATTATGAAATAAGCCGTCTCCAAATATCGGAGGCGTGCAATCGCTATCCCACCAAATGTAAACCCTTACCCCTTCATCCCTTTTTCTTGCCTGTGACATTTAATGTTATTTTTTTCTACATTTATTTTTTTTTTTTTGACGTGACAACGTCTTATAATTCGATGGAGCGGCTGCACGCACGAAAAAACATGACTCATGCGGCGTTACCTCGCTCTGAGGCGTTCCATTTATTATATTTATTATTCAATATAAATGCTGCCATCTACCGGTTGCGACAAGAATTATTTACTAACCTCAGTCTAAAATAGTACGAATGAAAATCACTAGATTGATTTAAATTCTTGACATAATGTTATATGTATTCTTGATATACGGAATGTTATTACTGAACGGACAATTTTCTTGTGGGTACAACGAAGTGCAACGAAGTAAGCAACTTTTATAAAAAAAAAAAAATGTATGAAAACTATCATTACGATGCGCTATCTAGCGGTTGGTAAAATGTCGCTGATATTGTTTATTTACGACGTATTACCTACCGCTAGATGGCGCAGCGTGCTCAAACGCTTCTCAAATCGTTATTTAATAGTTTGAGATTTCACACTTTCAAATTAAAAAAAAACAATTATTTTTAAACAATAAACAATTATACAATTATACTGCTATACAATAATACATTTACATGTTGTAGTCAAATCGGTGAGTATTAAAGCATATATTTTTGGGTGTTTGTTATAAACAATATCAGAATTTTAAATGAAACTGCTTTAAATGCAACCATTCCATCAGTATTTTCTTAGGACGTTGTCACGTTCAACTATCGTCAGTAAACCGACTTTACAGACAACCAATTTTTTATGTTGTCAACTCTTTGAGGTATAATTTTAAAACAATATTTTTATGTATAAATTTAATTAGTAACGCATTACGCCTTTGAATTGCCGGACAACTCTCTAAACAACACTATGGTTGACTAAGAGTTATAAAAAAACATTATTATTATTATTAATCATCGTCTTACTCTGATAATCTATTCACCATAACTGTGCTTGAGTAATACAGACATAATAACACAAATATAGTTTTTTTTGTGGAATGCGCTTTACAAATTGAATATACTTTACATGAATACATGCTTTTGAGTTTCGAAGGAGAACGCGTATCAGTAGTAATTAAAATTTCAACACAGTATCACATTCAGAAGTATATTATAGACTTTGAAGTTAATATTTATTACTAAGTATAAGTATATGTATTTAAAAAATATTGGGCGGGTGTTTTAGCATATAGAATGAATATGAATGATTAAGTATTTATCCAAATATCTGTCATGGCCTTACCATAATAGCTTCGTAAAATTTTAATATTAATGTTACTCTTATCTGAAAAGCTTTATTTTTAATACGCCCAAGCGTTGGATAGGAATTTTTTACAATTTTTAAAATTAAACAAATAATTAAAATTAAACTGGTAATAATACGTTGGTTTCTTGACGCTTAGGCGTGCCCAAGAATTTGGAATTGAGATGGGCGTACTTTCTATTGGGGGGCGGGGGGGGCTTCACAGGTACATGTATCATAATGGGAAAACACATGCTCCGAAAGTGTAGCTAGTTACATTCTTTTTTATATAGTCTTTTTATGTTGTTTTTTTTTTGAAAAGCAGTTTTTTTGTTATGTTAAGTTAGGTTTTTTTAGGTTAGGTCAGGTTAGGTTGGTGGCAGGAACTAATTTAAAGAGAGTATCAAAATACAAGTACCTAGGCACATGAGTAAATGAAACATGGGAGTCCGGCTAGGAAGTCAAGACGCGGATAGAGATTGCCCGTGCGTCGTTTAACAAAATGAAAAAGGTACTTTGCGATCGAGACCTCGATATCTATCTCCGAATTAGATTGCTTGAGTGTTACATCTGGCCAGTAGTTCTGTACGGCTGCGATGTTTAGAGCATCAAGAAAATAACCAGCAATAAACTTGAAGCCTTTGAGATGTGATAATCATCATAACTTTCACCGCAGGCAAATTTTTGACAATTAATCATTTTATAGAAAACATTGGAGGTGTACTAATTGTTACGGGCGAACCCGCCATCCCGGGGAGTTACAACGACTATTGCCATCAGTTATTTCGTGGGATGAACGCAAAGTTTATTGGACTACACATTCCACAGCCAAACTACGTCAACAGCCCGTGAGGGACCAACGCCTTACCGCGAGGCACTGGGAAGTGCCAATCAGTGGGGCTCTTCGCGCCCTAACTACCAGATTTGGACAGAGTTTTCTATCCTCCAGTCTGGTCAGGGATTCGAAGTCGCTTGCACGGCCTCTACTTTTGACGTCAGTGGTAATTCGCAATTAGAATTTGTCGTGGATTCGATGCGCCCTCTGCCTGTCAAGCTCACTCGTGATCGGATGGCCAACGGATCGTTTCGAAGGATAGGTGGCGCCAGGTCAACAACTACCCCCGATTCTTAGGAAACGTACGTTTCCAGACTCCCACGGCTATTCGCCGGATTGAGCAAGCGATTCGCTCACGCAGCTCCGTACACAAACCGCGCAGGTCCGCTCCTCGATGTGTTCCGATGTGTTCTCTCGGTTCCGCACTTCCGATCCCAACTGTCTACGACTGCAGGTTACAGCCGCAGTCAGAGTTCACAGCGGCCTTTCCAGATTAAGTTACTCTTTGAGGAAGCTACCGAATGGGAGCTGAACCTTGGGTTGGGCTGACCTTAGAAAAATATCAAGCCATCAGGCCCAAGCTGCACAGAACCATTAAGAACCACTTTATGGAAGAGCTTTGAGCCTCGCCAAGTCGAACATTTTAGAATATGCAAATCATTTGTCTCGACAAATATTTTTTTTTTTTATTATTTTTTTATTTTTTTTTTATTTAGGTAAAAAACAGTCATAAACAAATGTTTTTACAAATACACTTAAACAAATAGACCTACATTACCATTAATTTTAACAAAACTTGTAAATGTAGCCACAACAATGTAAATGTCTAGTCGGATCGAACTGTTTTCATTTAGTACGAGTACCTAAATTATTGGCTGTAAACTAAAACTAATGCAACAACAAATCACTCAATTGTTTCCTAAAAGTAATTAATGACACTGAGAATATATCTATGTCGTTCAAAACTTCATTATAACACATGCAAGAGCGTCTGAAGAAGGTATTTTTTGCGTAGTTTGAATGAAAAGAGGGAATATAGAAAGTATCTTTTGAACGTGAGGAGGAAGACCGCGGGATTTTAAAAAGAATTTTTTCCAAAAGGGGTGCAGAGTTGATGTGGTTATGAATAATTTTATATAAGAAAATGCTGTCTAAGAATTTTCGTCTTGAATACAGAAAATGCATTTTGTGTGTTGTTACTCTCTCTGCGTAATCGGTGCAGAGGCTACCTGTCCGAAAGTCCAATGATTTTAAACATTTCTTTTGTACCCTCTCAATCCTATCTACGTGAACAGCATACTGGGGACTCCAAACTACACTTCCGAATTCTAGGACACTACGAACAAATGCATTGTAGAGTATTTTAATGGTGTTGCCTCTGGCAAAAGGTTTACTTATGCGCAGAATCAGTCCGTTTTTTGTGGCAAAGTCTTTTTTCGCATTGAGTTAGAATAGATATATGTTTATCTCAGTTATAAAATAATACTAAACGAAAGACTACAATAATAAAAGAAAGAAAAATAAATAGAAAGAAAGAGAATAATACTGATCGAAATTTAGTCACGAAGTATTAACTTAATTCATTGTTAATATGTTGAGTATGCATATTAAACAGCGCACGACAAAAGACGGAACAACTCTCCGATAGCAAATCGTGACCTAACATAAAGGACATTTAGCCTACATCTAATCTGATGATTTCGTTGACGAGCGGTCTCAAGTTAAAAATATCGTAAATTTTAAGGATATGGATATCACTCAGCCTATACTGCTCCACCGTAGATCTCAGGTACCTATTTTGTCTAAAAGATCTGTCGAAACTGTCGCTATATGCACGATGCGAAACAGTTTGATAAATTTGGCAACTTCAGGTAAAAGTAACAATTGGTCAACTGCTAGCTACTTTCTTTGTCTGTCAGTCCCCAGGCAATGAAAGGTATAGCAAGATTCTCTTACTATTCTGATCCCATCAGACCCACATTTAAGCTCACCCCGTTTGCAATCTTTTTTTCCGTTCAACAGTCGACGAAAGTCGACGACGAAAAGTCGACAGATTGAAAGATCGAGTAGTTCAATTTTCGAAGACGCATAAATCAATTTAAAATCGCGAAAACACAGCTGATTCGATCGATAGCCTAATCGATAGTACTATAGTACATATGATAATTTAAGAATTATCGCAGAATTTTAAATGAAGATATCAGAAAAATTTAATTATCCTATAAAATCCATAGAAAGTAATATATACATACACGTATATAATGAAATATACGTGAATAAAAGAAAACATTACCTATAGAATCTGCGCTTGAATATTCAACCTTCTTGTATCTATACACTATAATGTAGGTACTTATATACAGCAGTATAAAAGTAAATTTTAACTCTACCAAGTGTGGGAATTCATATCAATTGATTTATAAATAATATTTTTATTAAACCGGTTGTGTCACCCCGCTTTCCCGGCAAGTAGACAAACCCCCCGCCAACCCCCTACCATCCTCCCATACCGCACCCTCTTCTCGTGCCAACCCAACCTCCCCCTCGGTCCTATTCGTAGTAATTTCCGTGATATTTAAATGTCATTTTTTCAAAAATGGGCAGAATTTAAATATTATTTGCGTTCTCTTGTATACGATATATTCCAACCAAAATTTCACAACGTGAGTTTGGTCCAATGAGGCATCAATTTAGCGAATTTCAAGTCTCTAACTGCAATATTTCGAGATTGACGTATGACTAGCGCACCCTCTGGTGGACCGATTTTAACGACAATCTTTTTAACTTTTGCCATGACCGAATGATGCCTGCATGCCAAACTTCAGCTCAATCGGGTGAAGCGTTTAAGCGCTATCGTGGAGGAATACACACACACCTTCCCTGGGCAACCTTAGCATAAGTTACTGACATGTATCTGTATAAGTTTACTTTAAATTTAACTTTACTACTTCTTTGTGTATTGTACGGTGAAAATTAGGAATTATTTTATCAAATGGTTGACTGTAAGATATCGCTATAGCGGTAAGTCTGCCATTTGTGCATAAATTGTCTTTTTTATAAAACCAGCGTAATATTCCTTAAGTTATGTTTTTATAGCACAATAAAGTTATTCTATTCTATTCTATTCTATACACACACACACACACACACACTCACACACACACACACACACACACACACACACACACACAGACTCACTGGCAGACTTCAATCTGGAAATGGTCTTAATCATCATGGGGGGGGGGGGTCAACATGGATATTTCCGTCTTCGATTTTTATTAACGCGTTCACAATACTTTCCTTAGGCCGGGAAAGGGCTTTGCCGCCTTTAACGCAATATTGTCGAGGCTTAAGATTGAGTGTTTAAACCCATTAGCTCTTACGAAATCGTATACTAGGAGATTTTTGCCAGTAGCCATGTTCAATCGTGTATAGAAGTAGTGCCATTTCAGAATTTGCTATGAGATGAGTGTGGAGCAAATGGTCCCTGGAATTGTGACAACGGCCACGATGGCACCCGATCGTGTAGATAATATCAGCCATTAGATAAGTCCTAAACGCCGGCTAATTATAGGAAAGAGTCCATTATAGACAACTTAAAATTCTAAAGTGTATCATTCGTTCAGGCAGCCAATGTGTCACGTACGGCTGGGAGGGTGCATGTATTAATTACATACTGAGTCTACATCATTTAATGGCAACTCTATCGGGTTGAACGAACGTATGGACGTATGGACAATGAATGAATGAAGCATGCGCGTGCGACTTTCATTTTCGCCTTTGCGCATGTGCAGCGACGCGGACAATCGCCATACATATTTATAGTTTTCTTCGACGCTCTTCTGTTGATTTGCATCATTTCGTTAATTCGTCTTCCACTCGATGACGGAAAAGTAGTCTTAGACCGCGGAATTAGAGCAAATATAGCTGTTTATAGAATTTCAGTCTTTAACTACTAATTGACTGGGATGGGCACGAGACGAGGATAGTATCGAGTCTCGTCTCGACTCGCCTTGAAAATTGCGCGAAACTGAGGCGTCTCGCGAGACGAGATGAGATTCTGATGCTCGATACTCGAGACCAAACGAGAGTTTCGTCGACGAGATCGAACGAGATATCAACAAATCCCATCTTTAACATCTGATTTTAAACCTGACTAAAATAAACCAAACTAAACGAATAAGTTAATAGTAAAAATATTTTTTTTTAATAAGCTTTCATTTAAATGCTCTGTCTCGAGTCAACCCTGGGTGCAGTAATCGTGTCATAGTGGAAATTAGTGGGCTATCATAAATTTAATGTTATACAGAATTTTATGTTTGTGTTGTTGCGATCAGCACTCCACAACGATTTGTGGAGTCCCCTCGTTGGAAGCCAACCCTGGGTGCAGCAGCCCTGTCGCGGCGAATATCATATGTAATTGAATGCGTATACAAAATTTCGTTTCTGAGCTGTCGATAACCGTTGAGGAGTCCCCTCGTCGGAAGCCTACCCTGGGTGCAGCAGCCATGTCATGGTGAAATTTAGAACGGGCTGTCATAATTGAATGCGTATACGAAATTTCGTGTCTGTGCTGTTGATCGTGGAAGGGTATCCTCGTCGGGAGCCGATCCTGGGTGTAGAATCAGGTCATGCTCACCATAAAAAATGCATTATCATCTGAACTGAACCAAAACGTAAAATTTCAACTTCATCGGATAAGAGGAAGTGGTTCTTATTCAGCTTGCAAATTTGACCTAAACAAGCATTCATACATACGAACTTACATACAGTATAAGGTATATAAATGCTTGTAAAAATAGAAGATGTTTGGCGGTAACGACGTTGCCATATTTAGCCGAATATGTTATTTTTATACCATTCTACAAAAGGAAGTAATCAATTCTTATTATCCGTGGTTCGATTTTATCAGAAAAAAATGTAAACAGACTGCAGTTGGATGTAAAGTCGTTACTTCGGCCTCTTCGCTAACATCAAAGTTTAGGAAAGCAATCACTAGAACGTTACGGGTAAATATCACAATTCAATCAAAACGGATGTAGAGTATGCACTAACCCAATAAATGGGTTTTGCTCTTCAAGTCTTGAGGAGACTTTCGAGAGCCTCGTTCGAACTTTTCGAGACAAGAGTATATTTTTCACGACACAAAACGGGACTCGTCCAACTCTCACCTCGTGCCCATTACTAGTTGACTAGTACATATTTAGTGGCATCGAAAAGCCTGTTTAAGCCACAACCCTGATTCAAATTTCTCAATTATTGTTTATTTAGATAGATAGCCCAGGCGTTGATATCCAAAAATAAAATAAAAATTTTGGAATGGATAAAAGCATTTCTGGTGAATAGGTCAATGAAAATGTTTGTTGGAGATCAGCTGCCCGAGCAGAGGAGAGTGATAGCGCTGTACCACAAAAATCAATCCATGCATCAATGCTTATGAGCAATGCAATTGTGTACCTGACGGATCCAGTAAATGAAACAATCTCTCTAACTGTCATGCAGATATCACAAAATTTTTCAGAAACCTACTGATCCATACTACCCAACTACATCAAATCTAAACAGGATTCTTGACAAAGCTGCGGATAGATAAATAACAAAATGAGTATTAAACTGCAGGGGAAGCGTCAACTCATTGATTAAGCTTGACTCAAAAATCAGAGCATTGCGCATCGATTCGAATCGGCTGCGCTACCGGAAAATCCAAATTTCGAAATATCGTCATGCTAAAGTAAGAGTGAGATAAGTACCAAATTGTTGAATTTGAGTTAAGCATACAGAAATATATAAACAATAAGCTTCACACAGTCCAACACTGTGTGAAGCTAAAATAAAAATAATAAAAGCCACTTACATAGCTGGAAGGTTTTCCCGGACTGGATTGGGAAATGCTTATTTTAAATGAGATGTATGCCTGGATGTGCACCACTTTCGACAGTGCAATGTAGGTTTAATGGGATCCCTTTATCGCTAGCGAACGATCGCCCTTCATCCACATCTCAAAAACAAAGCGTATCCTTTTGCAAACCAAAATAAAATGTCTTTATTAAAGACAAATTAAAGCAAAAACATTGAAAAAAAATCACAAACGAATCGTCTCTTAAATGCGGAATGACATACCGAAAATTGTATATATATATATATATATATATATATATATATATATATATATATATATATATATATATATATATATATATATATATATATATATATATATATATATATATATATATATATATATATATATATATATATATATATATATATATATATATTCTTCTAACAGTATTCTTCTTGCCGCTGAAGAAGGAGCCACGGGCTCCGAAACGTCCGGCAAAGGTACAACCTTCACTAACCTTACAATTAAATAAAAATGTTTTAAAAGTTTTCATTTAAAAATTATATATATATATATATATATATATATATATATATATATATATATATATATATATATATATATATATATATATATATATATATATATATATATATATATATATATATATATATATATATATATATATATATATATATATATATATATATATATATATATATATATATATATATATATATATATATATATATATGTATATATATATATATATATATATATATATATATATATATATATATATATATATATATATATATATATATATATATATTTATACATATATATATATATATATATATATATATATATATATATATATATATATATATATATATATATATATATATATATATATATATATATATATATATATATATATATATATATATATATATATATATATATATATATATATATATATATATATATATATATATATATATATATATATATATATATATATATATATATATATATATAAAATTTTAACAAAACTTCGACTCCATTTTATTTTATAATTGCAGCAGCCATGTCATGATAAAACTTAAAACGGGCTATCATGACTGAGTATACAAAATTTGAGGTCGGTGCTGTTGACAGTTGAGGAGTTCCCTCGTCGGGAGCTAACCCAGGGTGTAGAATCAGGTCATACTTACCGTAAAAATAAATGAATTGTCATCGGAAATGAACCAAAATGTAAATGTTCAATTTCTTATGATAATATTTGAGGAGTTCCCTCAATTCCTCATGGATCCCATCATCAGAACAGGATTTTGATAAAAATGAGACCAATCTGTAAGTATATTCTTTCGCATAAAAAAAGAATTTTCCAATCGCAGAGGTTCATAAATCGCAGAGTTCTGAGGTAACAAACATTAAAAAAAAGATACAACCGAATTGATAACCTTTTTTTTTGAAGTCGGTTAAAAATTAAATGTCTCCGTTAGCTTTATAGCTCGTTCCATTCATAGTCTTTAATCGCGGGATTTGTCTGAATTTATCAATGTACAATGTTTCCATCAAGATTCCTATAAGGCACATAACTAGTTTATTAAAAAAATATTTTAATTTATATGAAATAATTATGTTAAAATCGAAAACTATCGCGGTTGTTTGACATTATAAATAGGATAGAAAACGAATTTACCGCGTGAAATTTGTAGGACCCGACGTTTCGGTGACGTTGCAGCCGCCGTTGTCTAGGGTAGACTCATCTGACTGTAGACTGTCTAGGGTCTACCCTAGACAACGGCGGCTGCAACGTCACCGAAACGTCGGGTCCTACAAATTTCACGCGGTAAATTCGTTTTCTATCCTATTTATAATAATTATGTTATTGGAATTAACATGCGATATGGGCTTGTTTTGCGAGCTAGATTTATACACCGAAGATGCATATTGTGTCCAATTGCGTTTCTATTGAGTTACAATAAAGTTGCTTCAAAAATAAGTAGGATTGGTGCGTGCATTAAAATAATAGCTATCGCGTTTCTGTCAGATTTAACACACGTAACAAAATCTGCGACTTCGTTCTGTGTTTATGGTAATGTACTAAAAAGCTGGCAGCACAGGTTTTTTCGAAATGTCAAAATGGCGCTCTGACTCCATTTTTCGCGCGCGGCTGGCTAGCAGGTTTGTTTGGCATATCTTTTGATCCGAATGATCTCTGATGTGGCGGTGTTCTTACCTTCTTCTCGTACTAAAAGACAACATATAATTTACAGGCCATGACGGAAGACGAATTTTGTTCGAAATCAAAAAGTATAATACACTTGTATGTACCGTTGTCGTTATTCATTCGATCCCCTAGGTGATATCCCAGCATACGGGGTGATAGTTTTATTAGTGATATTTAAAATAAATCCTTTATTTTGTTGCTAAAGCAAATTTAGGAATGAAATTTAAACAAAATTGTTTTTCTCGAAATGTTCATTTTGGCATTTATGAGAGTTTAACACTAGACGGACAATAGAAATATCAAAAGATACTTTTCTCGAGATATGCCACTTTTGCTTTGGCATGGCGATATCTAGCCAAGATCCGCTCTCATAACACTTCTGTAACGAACTCAGAATTCCGGAAGCGTCTGAAAACTGCGAACCACGACGGTGTGAAATCATCGCCCAGCACCTCCGTCGTCACGCGTTGTGGCTTTGCACCATTTCGCGTCAAACTTTCCACCAAGGGACAATAATATAATTCAATGGCGAGAAGTCATTACGTGTTGAAACAATGGCTTTTTCAATAATCGCCCCCTGGTTTGTTAGACCACGCAATGCCTCTTTGTTCTGACACAAGTCTCACCCTGCTTTAGTGTGGCTTCTTATTCTGACGAGAACGTTAGTGCTGTTTGTGGTTGATTCGATCATGCATACAGTAAGTTAAGTGCGTTGTTTTAGAATTATTCTTTTTATAATCATCTGCTGTTATTCAGTCACGTCAACATGCGAATTGCTCTTTTCGATTCTCGATGCTGCCCAAATCGGCACACAAAAAAGACACTTTAAATTTAGGACAACAGCTCACTTTATAAGCTTTCAAATAGTCATTTTGGAAATGTATTTGTGCGTTGGTTTGCACTGCAACAAGATTCGGGTATAAATCATCTGTTTTTCCTTACAGAATAGCATTCAAATACCTATAAACTTAATAGCGTACTTAGTCGGCATGAATGTTGCATATTTCATTTATTTATTTTATAATAACCTAAATTTTACAGGAATTTTTAGTACTAAGGTAGCTATGTAATATTATTTAAATCGAGTCATCCGCATACATATTATTTGCGTACCAACATAAAATTAGATAAATTATACTAATTTGGTCCATCTTAAAAACCATCAGTTCCGTTCCCCAGTAAGAATGTCGGAGAAAGTAATTACTGACCGATAATATTACTTTATCCGATTCAGCATAAACTTAAAATGCGAACGATTTGTATTTTAACGCGGTACTAACATGACCACATATCGTGACACAACCGTGGGAATCGCTCGAAAAGTCGCTGTTGTCGAGCGAGCGATTTTCTATCTTGGCTATCGAGGGGGGTTCTGAGGCGACATTTAGAGCACTTTAGGGGGAGTCATAGGTTTCGCGCTTACGAGGGCTCAGCAGATACAAAATAATATACAAGGAATGTTTTTATTATGGATATGAAGTCGTAGCGAAGATCATTGCGATTGTTTGGCATTATAAATAAGATAAAAAACGAATTTACCGTGTTGAGTTTGTAAGTGAGTTATTCGTGGAGTTATGGAGCTTTAATTACTTTTTTCTTATGTGATCAGAATTGTAATTGAACGTATTATGTACTTTTAAATAAATAAATACTATCACTATTTAGAAAGTTTTGATTTCAGCTTGAATCAAAACTTGTACGTATTACGGTAAGGAATAAACTGAAAAAAAAACACAATCCTAATGACTGCTTCTGCACAAATTAATGTAAATTAGGCGGTGCCTGGTCTATATTCTACTACTATAACATGTCCGTTTCCGTCGGCCCTGCGACTCGAGAACTTGGAAAATGCGACTGTCGATGTTACAGAGCAACAGAAAAGATTCGACAAGGTAATGGCGGAGTAATAGCTTACAAATTATGTGCAATGCGATAATAGCGTACTTAGCAGGATTTTATTGAAAGAGCTAAACGCTTAGTGAGCGTCTCCCGCGGTTGGAGGGTTAATAAAGCTAAAATACCAAAAATGTTAGTAGTAGATAAGGGTTTTGTGTTTAGGGTCTTTGTGTGAGTGTGTTGCGTGTGTGAGTGTGGAGTGTCAGGGTTGGGTATCTAGAATGTCCGACAAATTGTGTAAAGCTTCTTGTGTAAATATTATGTTCAGCTTATAAGCAAACAGCTTATATACAAACTCTCTTCTACGTGGAACCCTCTTCTTAAAATGTTCCCGCCGCCGAACGCCGAACGCAAAGACGTAAAACAGGATACAGTGAGTGTTGTGTGCAAGACGGATTTTTAAAATTCCCGCGTTCCGAGCCCGGCCCCCCACCACCGTTATAACCTACGCAGTGGCGGCAGGCGGTTTGCGGCCTACCCGCAAAACAACGGACTGACAGCTCTTCAGTCTACCCTAGACAACGGCGGCTGCAACGTCACCGAAACGTCGGGTCCTACAAATTTCACGCAGTAAATTCGTTTTCTATCCTATTTATAATAGCTTATAAGCTGATTTAAAAAATATGTTTAATATTCATAAAAGTAAAATAATTCGTAAAATGTCTAAATAGATTGCTCAGTTAATTGTATTCGTTAGGATTTGATTTACGGAGTATTTATATATGCTTACAGAATTATTAAAAATGTTAATACCACTTGAGGCTCCCTTCCGAGTTGGAACGACTAAAAATTTAGGTATTTTTGAAATGCTATGCGCTCGCGCGCTTTCGATGTATACATAAAGATGTATAGGTATACCGCGGCGACAAGGGAATACGTCCCACCGTTGGCAGTGGCCAATTACGAATGACGATATCGGCTTCGCGCGTCGTCTAATATGGTCGATTTGGCTTTTCAATTATAATACAATAAATTATCAAATTAATAGTTTTTTATAAAGTAAAAATTAGATTACAATAATAAAATAACTTAAGATCACTGTGTTACTTTTTATATCACTCAAAAGTATCTTTAATAAATAGAAAAAAAATAATGATTGGCCATAACATTTCTGGAAATTACGTAATTTCAAACATTTATTTCTTATATTTTTTGTATTGAAGTTCCAAAAACTGTCTTGGTGCTATGCAAATAGACCATATGCTGGTGTAAATAATATTTTTTAATATTAAGAATCATCTCTAGGTTTTTCAAAAACTGAAGACAAATCTCGCTCGTTTTTATTTTTTTTGGAGTACAGTAACAGAATAAAGATAATTTACAATTAATATGGAAATAATTTACAAATTTTGATTCGGCGAAATGATAGCTTAAGGACGGGGTTTTTAAAATCCGGCATAATTTTATTAAAATTCTTTTTCGTGTTCTCACAACCAGGCCACAAATTTATGCTTCAAATAGCTTTTGGCCGGCACGGCCGCTACGGCCTCTTAGGTGTTATAAAGCTCACAGCAGCGTGTGAAACGTGGCATTCGTTTCAAAGAGTAACAATAAAAAAATGGCGATTGGTTCTCATTGGGGTTGTAATGTTTATCTCGCCCACTAGGTCAGAGCAATAGAATAAAACATTAGAGTATCCTCCTGTAATCCATAAGTGTGCTGCATAAACTCATTTTTACTGAACCACTCCCGGCTAGTTTTGGGAGATGACTTAGGATTGGCGAAAGGTGTCAGTTAGGGAAGCGTTTTGAAGGCATAACGGCAGTTCTAAAAGCAATTAAATCAGTCTTATGGGTGATTGACTACACATTTAGATACCCGTTTGAAGACTTGTTTTGTGAATATAACCTACTGTATGTGCACTACTTGTACTACAAACAGACACACAAGTATATATAGATCTACTACCTACATCAAGCATTGTTACAATTTCAAACAATCTCAAATTGCATAACCAAGCTCTTATTTCCCACCATCCATTTCAATAACCATCCTAAAATACGATATTTATTATTTATTTATTTATTAATTTATTTATAACGTACAAGAAAAAAAATACAAGGACATGCATACTGTTGTACATGAGGAATAATTAAAAACAAACATTATTATAGCGAAAAACATTGCTCTATGCATATAAATATGCTAGCATATCCGAATGAGGCGAAATTGCACAACCAACTAGACCTAGAAAGTGTCTCTAGCTGTGCTGTGTTATACCAACTGTATGTTTGTAACTCGCGAACTGACGAAGGTGATCAATTTTCAAATATTTCTAAATCTAACAAATGTGTTGTTTACACAAATTAAAGTAAAATTTAAAGTAGAAAAAAATATATGTATGCAATTAAGGACTAAAATAAAGTAAACTTTACATTATATTCAATAAATTTAAGTGGAAAATAAGTAATAATATATACAAATATATGAATAAACACTACATTCTAATATATATGTATAAGAAAATGATATGTAATATTGCACAATTTTACAAATACATATTTTTTTAAATATTCACCCTACTGTATTAATAAGATCTTTAGTTTTTGAACGCCCAATATCTAGAAACCAGTTTTTTACTTTACCTTTACCATATATAAGTATGTAATTCACAATTTATTGTGTTTGCATGACTAGCTTTGTTAATTATTTAAATCTGATTATGTTTAATATAACTGCTGTGATATCACCTAAAGAATAAAATAAATAACTTAAAAGTAATAGTATGATAAATATTAGTAATAATATAACTACACATTTTAATACTTAGACGTAACTATTGATTGAAAGCCCTCATTTGGTGGAGAAACTGGCATTCTTTGTACGGTCGCGAATGGTTCTTTTTTAAAGGATAAAAGGATAAAAAGTATTTATTTTCAATACAACCATACAATTGTGTAGGAATGACAGTAATTAATCTTAAACTAGTTACTCAATTTAGACAAGAGATTATATACAATATATAGCTTATAGACTATAAGCTATATATTGTATATAATCTCAAAACATAGACTATATGATAACAGTTTACAATAAAACAATCAACGGTAAATAATATGTATTAGATTAAATGGGTAGATATGATGCTATGTATTTTCAAAATATTTTAAGAAGTCATTATGAGCATACATGTTGATTTTAAGCAGATAGACTCGGATGGATCTCTTGAAAATATCGATGTTTTTAATTGCTTTTAATCTTTCGGGCAATTTATTGAAAAGTTTGAGGCCTAAGTATCGACTAGTCGCCTGGAACTTGGCAGTACGTGCTACGAACGGTTGGAGATACAGGGTTTTATTCCTGGTGCCAAGCCGATGTACTTTCTCGTGGGATATGGCCGAGCTCTTATTGCAATAGAATTCGTAAAGAGCTTCTTGAGCAAAAATCGCATATACGGTCAATACCCCTAGTTTTTGGAAGTGTTCACGACATGACTGCCGTGGACCAATACCTACTATCGCACGTATGGCTCTTTTCTGGAGAGTGAATACACTGTTCGCTCTCCTCGTACGTTTAAAGTACCTCGTGTATATTAACTATGTAAAATGTCATTACGGACCACATTCTACCGTCGTGTTTGATGGATACGATGATGTAATTAACAGTACGAAAACATCGGAACAAAGAAGAAGAAGAATGGCGAAATCGTTTGTTGATATAAATTTTTATCTGACTATAAAGGTTACTGTTCAACAAGAGCATTTTCTGTCAAATGAAAAAAAACAAGTACCTACCAACTTATTCAACGTCTCTCAGAAAAAATGCAGGCTGAGAAAATTGAGACACCAATAGCTGCAAGTGATGCTGACTGTACAATTATTCGCACTGCAATTGATAAAGCTGCAGACAATGTTGTAGTTGCTGTTGTTGGAGAAGATGTGGATCTTGTAATTCTTCTAATGGTTTTGACTCCTCCAGCAAAGGAAATATTTGTTATCAAGTCGGGAAGGGGAAAGTGGAAACCAGTATATATTGTTCCCAAGAACTTCAAAAACATTCATTTTGCTGTTCCATTCTATTTCTCCATAGTTTCAGTGGTTGTGATACAACCCCAGCCATTTTCAGGAAGGGCAAGGCATCACCTATCAAGCCTTTTGAACAAAATACATTAATAAAGGATATCGCAACTGTTTTTTATGACCCAACATCAACTCAGGACGCCATCGCAGAATCGGGAGAAAAAATGTTTCTTGCAGTATACCGTGCGCTCTCTACCCAGACTGATCTGAACAGCCACCGATACAAAGTTTTTTTGACATCTTGTAGCAAGCCCAAACCTGCTCTTTCTTACCTCCCTCCTACAAAAGGGTCAGCGAAATGTCACTCGTTTAGAATATACCATCAAGTACAGGAGTGGCTTGGGAACCAACTGCCACCTGAAATATGGAGTTGGAAGCGAGGTGTCGATGGAAACCTAGAGCCAATCACGACCTTGGACCCTCCTGCTCCTGATACCTTGTTGAGTTCTATTTTCTGCCGATGCAAGAGTGGTTGTTCTGGAAAATGCAGTTGCCGAAAAGTGGGCATTAACTGCAGTCTTCTCTGTAACGGCTGCTTAGGACCATGTAGCAATAGAACCCCCGTCGATGTTGGTGGTGGAAGACAATTTGATTGACAACACCTATGTAATGTTTTATTTTGTTCTTTTTTTAAATAAAAGGCGTATCTAATTTTTTATCAATTTTAATACCTTGTAGCTCCAAAATTAGTAATCCTACAGTAAAAATGAATATTACATAATTTGTAGGAAATTTAATGTAGTTAATTAATGTAGAAGTAATTGTAAAGATATTGCTAATAGTTTTCAAGATACAAGCAAAAAACTGAAAAAAGGGACCTCCCCCCACCCCCCCTCCCACGAGCTCACCCCCCACCCTCGGGGACTTTTTAGTATGTTTATCAGGACATCTCAAGGAATAACTGTACCAACTTTTAAAACTACACGAATTATTTGGTCTGATCGGGGATTTTTAGGCTAATTTGCTTAGGCTATTTCTTAATAAACGACTATAAATCAGTTAAATTCAATTCCATATTACACCTCATTATGATATAGACTAATCGATGATGACAATATTGCTCGAAGTTACACAAAAACGACAAACAACAAGGTATTACGATCGCCTGCATTTATAACTGCAAATCTTATTTTATCTTAAAAGCGTCAGTCCAAAAGAATTCACTTGATATTCCGTGCAGTTTTTTTTTATTACTAAAGATAATCACTTTTTTTATACGCAGAAGAAAGTCAAATAAACCTATTAGGGTCACGTGGTCAATCGAAAGTAAACATTTCGCTGAATACAATATTGCACGAGCTGATATTAAGTGTAATGATGGTAGTAAGGTTGATACGTACAAAATGTAAATTTCTAGTGGAGTGCTGATTATGATTACCGGATGTGTGCGAATGACTACCGTATAGGGAATGATAGTAGATTAAAATTACACTAAAACCATTGATTTTATAGTGTAATAAAGTAACCGCTGTCGTTTAAGAGGAGAATCCACAGTATTTTAGCAGTCCAAATTGGTGAGGAAGACAAAGAGGAAAACAAACTAGTATCTGTATCATACTTGTGAATTTAAACACTATTCATTATACTATTTCATTTAATTTGGTTCATGGAGGAAAATTATCTTAAGTATATTGATTTTTATACCTACATATCATACCAAAATTTAATATAAATATGTTTATATGCGTACATAATATTTTTTTATCTATTTTGTCTCTTCCTTTCACCCCACTTCCCATCCAGACTACCCCCATTATCAAACGGAAACAATATAAAATATGTTCCCGTTGGACGACCTATATACAGACTTTAAATTACTAGACATACGCCAACTATACATACACACTGTTCTGGTGCGCTATCGAAGGGACCTCATGAGGAATACGGATAGAAACAAACCATAGCACAAACATAATACTAGACACAAAGACAAACAAACTAAACCAAAAATGAGGACTGTATACGGACAACAACACTACGCTTATCTTGGACCTAAACTCTATAATATATTTCACTCACGCATAGGACAGACATTAAGCGTAACCGACTACCAGTACAAGAGATGGCTGTCACATTGGCTCTCGAATTCTACCAGAGATGAATGCGAAAGTATAATATATTAAAAAAACAAAAAATATACGATAGTAATTTAAAAATATATATATAATTTTACCTACCATAAATTATAAGCTATGTTATGTATATTATATTGCTTTATTTTACTATGTTATAATATATTATGTAATACTATATTGTTCCATATTATATTATGTTTTATTACATTATATTATGCGGTATACTATATTATATTTTATTACATTATATTATGTTATAATATATTATATTGTATTATGTTGTATTATATTTCGACTTTCAAATTATTTATTGAGTTCAAATTATTAGTACATTCAATATACAAAAGTCTTAACCTAACTAGGCTGCCACCTGTTCCAAGGTAGACAATTTATTTTAATTATCCTAATAAATCTAATTATATATATTATATTTATATAAATAATTATAATAATATTATATTTATATAAATAAACAAAATCATACTTAATGTAACAGAAATATCTCAATTACCTAATAAAAATTCGCAAAAAATTGTCATGAAAATTGTCAATAATATTTTATTTTAAAACATGATAAAAATTAATATATATTTATATATGTATTAATAAGTATTAATATGTTATATTATATTATATTATGTAATATTAAATTCTGTTATTTTATATTTTGTATTGGTCCTTGTGAGATGGACACAAGTCAGCACTAGCAAGCAAGGCGCACAGGCTAAGAAAATACCACAGCACTGTATATTGCCCTTTCGCGATTTTTCTTATAAGTATAAAAAAATGTGTAAAAATAGAACGCAATGTATTTAATGTAAATAAAGGATAAACTTAAATAAATATTGCGTTTATTTTGTTTGCTTGATATTCGCAATCACAATAATGTATTTTTGTTACTTTTTAATTCGTTTTTATTGCATTGTATGTAGTTCTGTTTGGTTCCAGAATAAAATAAACTAAACAGAACAGAACGTCCACACATGACGTTCAATATGTTCTTAGTTGACTATTAAAGGAATAATATTTCTGTTTCAGGTATTGCTAAAATCGTCACTTATATCCATAGTAATCTCACTGTCAATATTTGGCAGTAATCTGAGTACTAATGCACAAATTTTATTTAATGATAAAACCGAAAAAAATATCAATGATTCTAATTTATCAACTGAAGCTACAGAACTCAAAGATTATATGATCCCCGTATACGTTGATATCAAAGCTACTGATGAATATAACGACTTAGAAACATCACAAATAAACGTTACGAATAAACAGCCAAGAGACAATTCAGATTCAAATTATGAACGAAAAATAATTAGGTTCAGTGAATCATTTAAACCTATACCTACAATAGCAGCTGAAGAGGACAACGATTTGATCACGGTACGAAATAAAGACAGACAACCCGTATATGCAACAGTTAAACCATCACAGCCTGACAGGATCATGTATGGAGATTTCAAACCCAGCACACATTTGAGAGAAGCATACACAGCTGAACCAACCAGTCTCGTCATTAATACGTCATATGCAAATCCACCGAAAGATAAAAACCCGAGCAAACACGACCACAGCAGCATCAATAAAAGAATGACAGAATTCCAATATGACATCGGTTATCTAAAGCACAAATATCCAGAGCTCATGGACCTGTCGAAAGATTTTCCAATATTGGAAGAGATAATGATACAGAAGGTCGAGGAGAAACTGATGAAGAACCAGCACGATGAGAACTTGGGAAAACTGAATCACCAATTCCCGAAGAGCTATCCCAAACATTCAGGGAAATACACCCACGTACATTCAAGACACCCATATACATTCCACAGTTCGTCTGTTCCAACGTCGTACGATGCTATTGATCATTATGCTACACCGACTACCAGTTCGATAGGATCTTATGTAAAACCTGAAGATGGATATTATGGCGAATACACACCTTACCCGCACACACCTTACGGAAAAGAGCATGACTTTCCATTTTTTGGACTTGTCTCTCATAAAAAGTGAGTAGTCTTTGATGATTATAGAATATGTCAACATTCAAAGTAACCACAAGTGACATATATATCGACAATACCGTCATCCTCGGGACGAATATTCTCGTTCTGTTGGGTCGTACCGTTTTGATCTCGACGGCTAGGGCTTAAGTGAGGACCACCGAGGCCAAGGCCAGAAACAGCCACCATCTCACGGCGTTGTTTCTCGGGAAATACAATTGAAACAAAATCTCGCCAAATGCGTTTGAAGTGTACCTACTGGGCTTTCTGGGCTTTTAGCACTTTCTGGGCTTTGAGAAGTGGAGTTAGAGTGATTACAGTAGCTGCTCCCTATCCTAGAATGCCGTAAGCAATAAAGCTGTGGACCACACAATATAAGTAATCGTTTTTATCCTATTTATGATATCTTCTTGGATAAACAAACGACTAAAAATAAATGTTGTTATATTTTCAGTAAAAATACACACACATTATTTTAAAAAGAATGTATGGTGAATCATTTTGTGAACCCAGATTTATTAATGTATTTAAAATCCCTGTGTACATAATTCAGAATAATCATGCAAAAGCAATTCTCTAACATTAGGTTTGCTTTAATACCAAATATCATATATTTTCAGACATTCCCTATTGAAGAAGGCTCTCAGTTTGTTAACAACTTTTCTACCGCTCGGATTGCTGCTCACTGCTCTATCTCCAAGTATTGTCACCATCAATTCAACTGAGTATGTTTTGAATTCAATTTTCTATATTTTCCACTGAGATAGAATTCTAGGAACCAACAAACAAAGTTTTAGATTGCAGAATCTATTATATTAAGGAAAGTGCATTTAGAACCTCCCACTAAAATTCTTAGAAACTAAAAAAACTATCAATAATAATGAATCGAAGTCACAAAATGTGTTTTTTTAAATCTGTTTGACAACATTTTTATAATTAAAGCTTTTTATATAAAAAATCATCACATACTTTATTCACAAATAGAGCCTCATTCATACTTTATCGAATGATCTAAACATTACAAACCAAACGTCAAAAAAAGTGAAAATATCCAAAAACCAAACCAAAACAGTGAACATATAATTGAAATCGTAACACCCTTTTTCTCTCTTACACCGGTATTTATTTAATAATATTCTGTAACATCAATAAAAGGATAAGTTCCAATATTTTATTAATGTATCAAAATCCTTGAATCCTTTTAATAATAGACTGATCAGCTATTGATCAGCAACAATCGATTATAACTAAATGGTATACGGATTCAAATTATAGGCGAAATAATACTACAGTGCTTTTCCGGGTTAGTATCAGGAATGCGCAAATTAGTAAGTAATGCGCAAACTAGATATTATGCGGATATTATTAAGACAACTGTCGTGACTTCAATTAAACCATAGGATTTAACAATCACGGAAATAACGCATTGCAAATGGTATAATTTAGGAAATAGCGTGATGCTTATTACACAAATGTTGTTAAGTATTCATAATAAAGTGATTGGATATTGAAATTTCTGAATCTGTGGACTTCCCACGTCAAATGAGTAAAGCAATTTTTTTTTGGAAGAAAGAGTTTTTATGAAGTTATTTTTTGCAGAAAAAAAACTAAGTAAATAAATATACATGATATGTTTCTGATGAGGTGTGTTTTTTTTAAATGAAAGTAATAGATATCAAAAGATTATATAATATGTATAATGCATATCTTCTATATTCACAGTTTATTTTATAAATTGCCTGTTTCTCTCGTTAAACACACGAGACAATATCAAGAGATTTTTTCAAGACGTATTGAGATATTTAATTTTATTTTATTAAGAATGAACAGTTTTCCACATCTTTCCTCTAAACGGTAAAAACAATAACAAAAAACGAATCCAATGATATTTTACTTGCATGATCATTAAATTGTATCATATAATAGAGTAATAGCAAATACAAAACTAGGTGATGAATATTAATTTTAAGGAAAAACAAAAAAAGAGGAGTGTAACTGTGTTGGAATGCACACGTGAATACTTTCCAAATCTAATGTGTCTGGAATTATTTAATTGAGAAAAGAAGTCTGATGTGACTCCTAGCAAAGTTCTACTGGCATTACGTTAGGGGCAGATATGCTTGCGCCGTATACGTTCGCATTTTTTAGTTCGCGTTAGGCCATTCAGACATTCAGATGTTCGCGTTTTTATTTATTTATTTATTTGGTAATTTACAATTATCTACAGTAAATGAACATACACAATTACATAGTCAAAGCCGAAAATCCAGTAGCAAAAAACCGATAAAATTTTATGCCAGAAACTGTTGCCAGTGATACTATTTTAATGTCGCCTAACTAGGCAATAGCCTGTTCTAAGGCGGACATTTAAATTGTTGTAAATATATTATAAACCAATATTATATATAAAAGTAATGAAGAATATATAAATTGGGGGAATTTATACACTAAGATTTATTATTAATTCTTACGAAATTGAATATAAAATCCTACTACTATTATAAACGCGAAAGTTTGTAAGAATGTATATATGGATGTTTGTTACTCTTTCACGCAAAAACTACTAAATGGATTTTGATGAAACTTTACAATAATATAGCTTACACATCAGAATAACACATAGGTTGTAATTTAAAAAGATATATAGTTTTCTATCATCATTATCACAATTTTTCATCACCACGCGGGTGAAACCGCGGGGCGCAGCTAGTTCATAATATAAAAGTGAAATTGATAATATAAAATTGTTAACCTAAGAAAAGATGCACAATTAGCTAGTATTTAGATAATCATAATTGCTTAAAAAGAGTGATATAGTCAAACCTAATTATATAAAAATAAAAATTAGTAAAAAATAAAATAAAATGGGAATTAAAATACAATAAGAGATGAAAGATAAAAAAATTTTTACCATAGCCTAATCATAATAAAAAAAGTCATGCTAAAAATATAGTAATGTAACCAAACCTAATTATAGAAATTAAAATTAGGTAAAGAAATAAAAATGAGAGTTAAATGAGTACATAATAATATATAAGTATTAAAATAATCATTAAAATAAAAGAAAGTTTAACAATGCTAAGAGATATAATAAAGACCAATAATGCGATGACAATATAAATTACAAAATTTAATTTAATAGTTTAATTTATGGCGTTAGGCCTTATGTTAGCAGGGGAATGGTAGTAAGCATTCTAATAGCATCATAACCGCATAATTTTACTCTTCCGGCCCACCAACCAACGAGGAAGGAAAGTATTGTGAACGCGCATTTTTTTTCGTGATTAATATGGACATATTCATTTTGAGCCACCCTGACACGATTAAGACGTTCCAGATGTTAGTATGTATGTATGTTTGCGTGTATTGACATCTGTGTACGAATTGTGAACGAATCGGCATCTGTCTTGTTCGTCCCAAATCACATTGAACGTTCGCCGGTCAGTATATTTGCTTAAACGATTGAATCAATGCATTCTCACTATACGCGCTCGTCACCGAATATCTCTTTCAATCAGTTCAACCTCCTTCTCGAAGGGACATCACACTCGAGATACTTACATGAGTCCTTGGCTACTTGCCGGGAAACTTTTGGGATGTCAAGATTGTGCCACAACAAAAAAATGTTTTTTTAAATATATGATCTTGTTGGCAACATATGGCTTTGCACAGCCATTTACATATTTCAGATAAATGATTAGAATGATCGGAATTTAATACAAATGATGTTTTCTGATAGATCCGCCCCTAATTAAACATCTATTTCATTAAATTCTGACCATCTAAATAGGAGCACATGGCTTCCGATTTACAAATCTTAAGTGAAAACTTGTTATCTTGAAACTATATAAAGGGTCACGAGAAAAAATAATCAATGTCATTTTGTTGCGAAAATGACAATATACTATCAACATATTGTGGCTTGTTCCTAAGCGAATCAAAGAATGAATGGATTTTGGAAAGAAAGATCATAGCCTGCCCTTAAATGAAGAAAGATGAAAACGTGGGAAGGGAAAGACTCGTCAAGGTCCACGCGGTGAAGGCGGACCTTGATCAGACTTTGTCGTCAGGTTCAGAGGCGGGGTATCTGGATGACCCTACGCTTTATGCTGAGAAGGAACTCTGATGGAAACCTTAATCAAGGCCAGTGAATTTTACACGTTTTCCCGTTTTTTCTATGTATAATTTAGGCATAATATATTTTATTTAGAAACTGAAATATTCTTGCTATTATATTATAGTTTTCACTTTATTTCTGAGATTAAAAGCTCTAATATATTTTGATTTAGCGACAAAATATATTTTTGCCTATTGTGGTACCCTTGTTATAATGTCATTTTAAAGTTAGTAAATTTTAAAATTGATATTATCGAAAAATTTTAAAAAATGATCTTAATTTTCCGTGACCATTCATATAACACGCCTCAGTTTCAATCAAAAGTAGCATCAATAGTTTCATTGAACTTCTTGTAACCGTATCATTATTTCTGTCACTAAAATAAGGCCAGCTTGCATTAAACTTGAAATTTTCTTGAATTAACTGGGTCTTCTAACCCATATCATGCTAACTGTTTTCATTTGTGTAAAGAAAGTCGTGCTAAGGGCCTTTACAATCGTCCAAGGGCACCGCGTAAGCTTTATTCCACGTGTCAACCCGAAGCTTTCTCCAGCTTCATTAAAAAAAAATCCATCAATTTTCTATTTCATCGGTCGTCCCATAAATTTATCCATCTCTCCGACACAGTTAAGCGCCTCACGAGAAGACCCATTAAAGGCACTTTACACGGTACGTTGATATAATTATCAATTAAAATGATATTGCCGCATTACACGCTGGCTGTTACGGATGACCGTGCGACTTTGTGCCAAGTTCCATCGATACCGTGCAATACATAAATCACTTAGCAATTGCGACAAACGTATATACGGCAGCATTTAAGCACTTCCTTATCACTGATCACGCGTTAATAAGCACTTATAATGCGGGGGGTTCCTCGAGCATGTCACGATGACTGAGAAATACGCTTGTACCGCATGATTCGCCAGTTGATATTATTCCAGTTTTGACGATGTTTTTCCATAGACATTTATTTTGTTTTAATCATCAAAAATTCGTGGTATTTCCATTGGTAATTCGTGTTATTTCATTACGAAAAGCGAGTTTTTGCATTTTATCAATTCGTGATTACGCGTAAACGTGTCCGCAAGAAAGATACAGATTCATATTTGTATTACATAATATCTGTATTATTGAATTGTAAAAGATATTCTTTAAGAAAAGCAAAAGCTAAAAAACGAGGGATAAGAGAATTCTTGTAAAAAATCTAAATATTTCGAAAAGGAAGATAGGCTACAAAAGAGTGAATATATATACAGGGAAGAATCATTTAAAATATTAGTTTTGTTTCTAAATGGCCCAGGTTTTTAAATGTCCCAACGGACCACTGATAATGTTCCGAGTATATTTTGTTCAAACTGCAAAGGTAGACAAAAAACTGACAAAATAATTCATTCTCAAAGAGTAATTCAGAAAAAAAGGTGACTTTTAAAATAATAATAGTTCTTTATTGTGGGAAGTATTAAAAAACATACAATGTTTAATTAACAAACTGCCTAGAGAGCATACAACATTTTGTTTCAGAAGAAACTTCATAAAGAAGAAGCTATATAAGGCACAATCAGTAAAACTAAAACTATCAACAATTAAAATAATCAATATCAGAAATGATCAAACACAAGCAATAATCATCAATAATCACATAATCAATCAAACTAATTTTTATAATGTTTTGTCCAAGAAGAATCTAAATACATTGTAATTACATTTAAATATAAGATACCATATAACTAAAACAATCAATAAAATTATTAATTCGAGTTAAAACAATCAACAAATGAAATAATCAGTATACGCATTACATTAAAATAAAGGGGCTGTAAAATAAGATCCTTAGATCTACAAAATCGGTTTCACCGACAGGACACTGGTACTGGACTGTGTATTTTAAAAACATGATTCAAGTATCAAAATGGCAGTAATGTTTCAATAAAAAACTATGGCTCTAAGGCAATTAGTATTTTTAAAAGTCGGTATCTTTATTACGGTTCTTTTTTTAAAATTGCGGCATTTCAAAGTCATCAAAAAAGGCTAATTTTCAAAAAATGCGAGTGTGGATTCAAAATGCATTCAACGATTTTTTACAGAACGAATCACGGTATGATCACTTCCATATGTGCTCGTAGGTATAATTTTATCCATTCGTCTCAAGGACCACAATGAAATTTCGTTATAACCACAATTTTTAAACCAAATCTTTACTTTATACGTGGGTCACGTCAAGAGACGTGACCCACCAATCTTTTCGTCTTCATCAGAAGTAATACCAGACAATACAGTATAGAAAGGAATTTTATAAAGCATGAAATGAAAAATCTAAAAAATAATTGGTATATTGCCAATATTACCAATAGTTTATTAATAATTTGGTGCTTATTACTTAATTAGAATAGGTAAAGCTTGGGCAAGGAATTTGACCAAACTTTGGTCCGAAATTTCGTCTTCGGCATTCTGGTTTTAGAGGAGAGGATAATGCAATGACGAGGCGAGGAGATTTTTAAAAATAAAAACATTTTAAAAATATTATTCCAGCAATCCCAATCCACTCAAGCAGCGTTCTACGGACAAGTCCCAGGGGATGACCACGTCCAGCGACATTCCAGACATTATCCTTGAAGCAATCAACCGCAGCTCCGGCGTCAACCCAAAAGACATATCTGAATCCTGTCGAGACAGGATTATTTGCGAGTTTTCGGTCTTTGCAAATTCCCCTACCGTCGAACGAACGGCCGATAACGTGTACAAATTCTTCAAGAAGTTAGTATAGACCTTTTAGTATTAGGTAGGGTAGTCCGGAGACAATAGAAATAAGGGTACAATTGAAATAGTGGACAAAACAATTAGAAATCTGGTCCACATCCATCTGATTATTTGATGTGATGCGGCACGAGACACTCTCTTGAAATCACCCGTCACTCAAAGGTAACAACCAGTATACAGCAATAGCATACTCGTATCTGGAGCAAAAAGTTTTTTGGGGATCACTCAAATTAAGACGGAAACATTATAAAAATAAGAATAGGTTTTTGATTACTTTAAACTTTTTTTGGTAGCTGGCAATGTATAAATGATGATGTCATTAGAGGCTTAAAAATAATTGAGTAGTTTTCCAACATATGGTATTTTGAATATATAATATTTGGGAGTTTGAATATATGTTATTCGATCATTAATAATGTATCTACTAATCATTATATAATTAAAACATAATATTACTTGATATTAGAATAGTTTGTTTAACGTTACGAATGGTAAACAAGAAATAAATTGGATTTTACTGTTGCAGGAAAGACTGAAAGTAGCTATTGTCAATAATAAAATAAATAAATACCTACTCTCTTTCTCACAAAAAAATCCTAGACGATATTATTATTGTAGATTAATAATATCTTAGAGTAAAATATACCCCTAAATTCCAATTTGCAATTATACGAATGCCATTTTTTAAATTCATATTTGAAATTTCCCTGATATCAGTTTCAACCGTTCCCCGGCAGGGGTCTCTGTTTTGCACCTTTTATAAGTTTACTAGTTTTTAATTATAATTTGCTAACAATAGCTTCTTGCGGAATTCTTATTTTTGCTAGCTTTTACTGAGAAACTGATGCATTTGGCATATTTCAAACCCATTTAGAGAATTATTGATGTATAGATTATCAATGGGATACGTTATTTAAAAAATCGCTACCTAAAATTATTTAAGATACGAGTAATCCTTGGCGTACTTCTCATGTTATAGAAGTTTGTTAAAACTTCAGACTTGAAAAAACTACAGAAAATTTTACTAAATAAAACTTTAGGCACATTAAATTTTGGACGTTTTCCTACGACTCGTTTTAGTGTTTATTTTCGTACATATTCGTATTTGTGGTTAATTCATTTGTAATTATACATTTCGTTTTGATTATGCTCCGTACTGTTTAGGATCCTTAATTGTCTATAAAATGTTGTCTCTATTAAATTCTATTATATAAATAATTATCATTTACAGATTATGGCACGTTGTGTTAACCCATAAAACATTAAAATAAAAGTGAAAATAACCTAATCAAATCAATTTATTCAGAAAATGTATACATTTTGTAAAAGTACTTTTACCAAAAGTTAAATATTGATATCCTCCTAAGTATTAAGTATTAAAACTAAAAATGTCAACTTATTACCGACACAAACTATTCGACTAAAATTAATCAATAAATCATACATTCTAGAACACTGTCACGGTCTATTTGAAAATTGATTGGTATAGTTACTATCATTAGAGTTAGAATAAAATATTAATTCATCGACTTAAAATAACAAAAAATAAGCAATAGCAGAAAAACTAATATAATTAAATAATTGTCATCACATAAATTGAATAACAAAATAGTCGTGTATAGTTCAAAGACTTATCAAAAGTGTAGAAGTAAGCGTGAGAAAAGTCGCAAGTGTAATCGTACAATAGAGCGTAATTGCCGGTCTCAAGCAATCAATCAATCAATAATTATTTTCACTCAGAAGCACTGCACTGTATCGCTTTCTACGCTTTGAATGGAATCAAAAAATCTACAATCGAATAGTCATTTATTTTCAGACTTAAGTGCCTTCGAATGATTACCGATATATACGCAAGCAAATCTACAATAAAGAATGTTGAGATTATATACGCGTGGCGAAAATCATATTTGCCGGTCTGGCGCCTGCAAAAGAATATAAGAAGTTTCGTAAAGAACCCATTTTATTTGAAGGTGGCTTATCATCAGCGTTGAGCAAAGTCAATAAAGTTAATGCTCAAATCAATGCAAATTTACTACAAATTCAGCTAACGTCATCTTCTCCCAAGAAAGGTGGTGAATTTCTAAGACCGTATCCATGAAAAAAATGTGGTTGAAATCCGTCCACCCTGAGTTGGCTCCCGACGAGGGAACTCTTTAACGGTCAACAGAAGAGACCCAAAATGTTGTATACGCATTCAATTATGATAGCCCCTTCTATGTTCCACCATGACATGGCTGATGAACCCTGGGTTGGCTCCCGATGAAGGAACTCCTCAACGGTCAACAGCAGAGACCCAATATTTTGTATACGCATTCAATTATGATAGCCCCTTCCATGTTCCACCATGACATGGCTGATGTAACCTGGGTTGGCTCCCGATGAGGAAACTACTCAACGGTCAACAGCAGAGACCCAAAATTTTGTATACGATTTCGTTTTCGATAAATTTCGATTTCGACTTCGTTTTCGATTTCGATTTCGGTTTCGGTTTAGATTTCGATTTTTATTTCGTTTTCGATTTTGATTTCGAATTCATCATCATCATCATTGTCATCTTCGGGGGGGGGGAAGTTAAATCGTGACGCTAGGTTGGGTGGGGGGGATTAATATTCAGGATTTATGAAATTAATATTCAGATGAATTAAGTTCCTGGCTACTTGACAGGAAAGTCTTGGGGTGACACGGCCGATTTTTTTTATCTCAATGCTTTCTTACCTATATATGATAAAATAGTACCAATATACATAATTGATGTAAATATGACGTAGTTTGTTAACATAATTTAGTATTGACTTATCATTATGATTTAATAAAACACAAAACATGTTTTAGGTTGAAAGACATCGGGCATATTTGAAACATAAATTAAAAGTAGCATTCGTTGTTTTGCAAATTATATTGTGATTATTTGACAATAACCCCAGGAAGATTTTGGCTATACAAGATTTTGCAATAAATTCTGAAATAAGTTTTAAACATCTAATGACAATAATCATTTATATATTGCCAGTTAAGAAAAACAATTAAAAGAAATCCAAATTGGCCCAAAACGCAATCGTTACTTTTATTTTATTTTATTCTCAGTTTCAGTGATCTGGCAAAAACTTAAGAAAAATCTGCCAAAGCAGTCTTCGTACTAGATATGCTATTACAGTGTGTATACTGACATTTATGGGTGATAAGTGATTGGAGGGAGTGTCTCGTGGCGCCTCAAAAAAATAATCGTTTGTACGTAGAACAGTAGATTTCTTATGATTTTGTCCACTATTTAAATTGTCCCATTATTTTTTTATATCCCGACCTACACTAATAACAAAATAGATAATGAATATAACATTAAATTACATTGTTTTAGCATATCCAAACTACTGATGGACTACAAGCCAGGCAATATTGTACAGACTGCAATAAGGAATAGGGCATGTTATGCTCTGGCATGCAACAATGAAAAGGTGATTACATCACTACTGGCCTTGAAAATCAACTGAAACTTCATAAGAGTAATAGTAAGAAAAATGTTGTTATACGTATGTTGTTGTATGTTCATGAGTACTGTTTAGTCCCTAGCATTAGTTTATAGGAAAGGCATGAGAAAATGTTTTAAGTATTTGTATTGCAGACAGTTTCTATTTTATTTTATTTGTAGACAGTTTCTAGAGGGAATATGCATGAAAGCATAATTTTTCCGCTTTTCCAGTTTCCATTTCACAAAATCCCTATTATATATGAATGTATGTATATACATAGAACGATTGTATTGGTAGGATAAGTGCATTTTAATTAATAAACAATAATTATGAATGTTTTTTTTAAATATAACAATAATTACTATTTATATAATTTAGGCTTTGAAACATGGTTCCTGTGCATATGTTTGAGACGCAAAGAGAAGAAATTACTCTGCACATAAATTTTTTGACCGTGTTCCAACTAGAGCTGTCAATTTCTCGCACTCTATTTGCATGTAATTATTTTGGACGTGATATAATGTTTTTTATTTAGGAGTTTTTGGGTTAACTACATTTGAAATCTACCTAACCCGTTTTGATCGCTTATAACCCGGCTCTGTAACACAGCTCTGAACAAAAAAATATCGAAATCATTTCACTGCTTCAAAAGGTTTTAACGGCCAGATAATCCAGAAAAACCCAAGTCAGACGTCCCTTATTAATGCTGTTTTTCAATTCTACATATAAACACAGGGAACTGTTTGTAACGAGTCAGTAAGTCTAAAGTCAGAGGGACAAAAAATATACATATTGCATTTTAGCTAATATGATCAGATCAGATCATCGAATGTTCAGTACCTACAGTCCGCGCGCGAACTCCGAAGAATCGGGAGCTGGCAAAGAGGGCGGATTACGCCGCCCTCGACCGTCGCTCCACAACCCCCAAAAATGTACTTCCAAATTGAATGCTCTGCCCTTTTGACGTACTCACCCGCCCTTAACCCCTAAACTTGTGAAGTAAAAACTCGGCCGTACCTTTTGCATCCCGGAAGGGACGTTACACATTCTTGGGGGGAAAAGGAATAATATATTGCTAACGATAGCTTTCCAAAACCTCAGATCGTTAACTGTGACATAGCTTAGGAGCTTGTTAATAACATAATTCAGTATTGACTTATCATAATGATTTAATAAAACACAAAACATATTTTAGGTTGAAAAATATCGGGCATATTTGAAACATAAATTAAAAGTAACATTCGTTGTTTTGAAAATTATATTGTGGTTATTTGACAATAACCCCAGGAAGATTTTGACTATACAAGATTTTGCAATAAATTCTGAAATAATTTTGAAAAGAAGTAGGCTTCTTTTCAATGCTGAGTGATATTTGATAAATAGCAGTCATCGCACACTGATACGGTTTCTAGGTCTCATTATTTTGTCAATAATTAAATTTGTAATAAATTAAAGCTAATGCATCTTGTTATATTCGAACTACATTAAATGCTTAATAATATATATATATAACCTTTCATTCTTCATAAAAATCTCTTTATTTTAAAAAGCAAAGCAATAATTGTATTGATCTCCACATCTCCTCCTATGGTCTTGCCAGTTCAGAGATCATAAAAAATAAAAAATAAACTCTTGAAGCTCCATATCCCATAAGTTTCTGATGGGTGAAGTTTCGTATGACACAATTCCACCGGCCATGTTGGCAAGATGGCGACGCAGTTGTAACCGGTCACACAGCGCGCCATCTCGCTCTCTGTCCCTCTTCCATTACAATTATTATTATTACGCGTCGCTATTACTTTCACTTACAAAAGCGGACAAGTGTCTCGGCTCTTTTTGTACCGTCGAGTAGCGCTGCCGACTATTCCTGGCCGCTAGTTATCCACGGCGGGCAATATTCTTCTTCTTCTTCAACAATAATTAACACGAAATACTGAACTTTTTAGAGATTTAAAGTACCTTTTGATAAAGTTTTCCTCTTGCTTGGTTATAAACTAAATTTAAAAAACCATTTTTTAAAATACATATAATAGGACCTGTCGCTGTTACTACGCCAATTATAATATCAATAAAAATGAGTCAAAATCGCTTCATCATTTTTAGAATACGATGTTTAAAATATTATATATTTTAATATACTGCTGGAAAGCCTGAGCCAGTTTGACAGAAAGTGGGGCTACCGTCGACCTATACCAACCTAACCAAACTTTCATCACCGGGAGCCTCAAGCAGCTTTCCCTGCTATTACAGAAAGTGGAGCTGTTCTGCGACTGGTCAGGCTGTATAAAAGTGAAGCCCTCCAAATGTTTTTACGTTGGACTCGCCCGCATAGACACAAAATTTACATCCTATGACCCCAAATTGGTCTATAAGGGATCTAATATCTCCCTTATAGACCTAAATAACCATTTTAAATTGATTGCTCCGCTCAAGTGCTGTTTAGCGAACTGCAAGGCGTGAACATATTTATTGGATGCGTCCGCCAGCCGCGGCTTACGGAGGTATCTGTGTAATAAGTGTCTATTAAGCCGCAAGCCGCGTCCCCAACGACTGTGCATACTATCAATCGCTACCGCAAGCCGCGGCTTACGGACGCGTCCGATAATATGTTTGCCCCTTCAGTATGCTCCGATCAGTGTATGCTCCTAGTAGCCACGCCAAGTGGACGTCGCTACTTGTCGCCGTTCCGGAGCTTACGTGTATGACGATAATTCAAATACATTAAGCGGGGATATTTATTTTTTCTAATTTTGATATACTCTCGAATGACGTTTTAGTAGGAGAAGGACATGTACTATTTTTATTAGTTATTTACGATAACATATTCTTTAAGAAAAACTTCAATTTTTATTTTTACTATTATAGAACTTCATAGAATTTGAAACAGGCATCCTAAAATACGTTTTTAAACGCTTTTCGTCGCATTTTAGACGTGGGAACAGAGTATTTTTTACACCTTCCCTGTCACGAGATAAATTAATGTCGTGAACCCATAGCCTCTTCTTTTGTTTGCGTTTCTTTATTTTTACGTTTTTCTTGATCTTTATAAGCTAGAGCAGACAGAAAAACTTAGTCGAGCGGGTCCATTTTCCGATAAACTAAATGGGGGGTGACAGCTAAGGAAGGCCCGAGCAGAGAACGAGGTGCGGGCTCACCTTTATGATCGTGATAGCAGAAGATATTGGACTAAAATGGAGAACATGTAATTGAATAAAATATTTATACACAATTAGAAAATAGTCTTTCGTTTTCACTGAAAAAAAAACGTAAGGGATTTCCAAACAACCCAACACGAAGAAAAGCATTAAACAGTTAGTTTTAAAAATAACTTATAAAGGATTTTTAAAAATGTATCTTGAAGGCACTACGTGTTGTAAAAAATGTATCTTGAAGTCACAAAATGTATCTTGAAGGAACAAAAAACTATAAGAAAGTTGTTTGGAAATCTATAACAATGAGGCTGGTAAATGTATGCCAGTGTTTGCTGAACCGCAATGAAAGTAGTTCTAAGAAAAGTAAAGTTTTGTATGCTATTTTCTGTTATTTGTCTTACTCTATTATTGTTATTCACTATGTTTAATGGACTTGAAGAAAATAATGGTATCTTGACAGTAATAGTACTAAAAAGTGGCTATTTGGTTTTCTTTGACGGTTTCTTTCAGTGGAGCTCATACAATGCCAAGGTTTTTTTGATCCACGAATTTCGTGTTTCATCGACATAAAATAATTGTATTTAAAATATGTTTTTGCGGCCAAGGTACTTTAGTGTGACCATAAGTCTCGTCGGCAGCGCAAGTGCATTAAAATTTTTCACATACAAAACCCGTCCGGAATAAATCTTATCAATTAACGGCATTCCTTTGTATTGGAAGATCGACATTTTGAACTTGCCGCCAGGCAATTGGGCTTTTGGGCCCGCGAGGACCATTACAGATTCACCAGAACGCAACATCTACTATAATAGCAGTTTTTAGTAAAAGAGAATAAGCACTTTTATGTTATTTATTTTTTAAAAAGATTAAAACTGCTTTTTCTTAGTCTAAAATGTGTTGTTTTTATTTTAATTTTTCTCTATTTTTAAAATTATCCAGGCAACAGAAAATTAACGGGTTTTTACATTATATTTACATTATAACAGGGGCACGTAATTTTTACCTACAATAATAGTAAATTTCTCAAAATTAAATAATTAAGATGCCAAATTTCGTAAAATAGTTCCCAAATTTAAAAAATTGTTTCTTACTTTACAAATATACCATAAAAATTCATTGATATTAATTTCTTTCAACCTAATTTAGAGAAACCTATATTTTGAAATTAGTACTATTTTTTTATAGTTTAAGTTGGGAAATACTATAAATTGGGTAATACTAAAATCCTACTACTATATAAAGACGAAAGTTTGTAAAAATGTATGTATGAATGTTTGTTACTCTTTTACGCAAAAACTACTAAATTGATTTTGACGAAACTTTACAATAATATAGCTTAGACATCAGAATAACATATAGACTTATAATTTATAAAGATATATAGTTTTCTATCATCATTATCACAATTTTCCATCACCACACTGGTGAAACCGCGGGGCGCAGCTAGTGTATATATAAAGACGATTGGGAAATACTAAAGTATGTATAGATATGATTGGGAACACAAAAAAATTGTCTTATTATTTAAGGTTTATTCAAAAAATGCAAACAGCTAAAGGTCTCCCTGAGCATTTTACTAATAAGATGTCGATGATTCATAATGAGATATCATTGTCAAAAGTAACCAGTCCCGGATCTAAAAGGGAGGGGGGGGGGGGGGCAACCGGGGTACATTCTCAGGTCGGCAGTTTGATTGGTGTTTGAAAAGACTTATTTCATTAAAGCGCCTAGCTTCCAAGGTGCGTCACACTATATATTGTTCATTCGATTTTGGAACGCATCCTAAGTGGATTTTCGAATGCGTGCGCAGTGTGTGATGTCTCTGCCAGGGTAATTGCTCGTCGCGTCCAGAAAAATTCTTCACACAGACAGAAGAGGACGGGGTTTCGAGAGCGGAGACGAGCCGAATAAACCCAAACGGCCGAACGTCAAGCGGCGGTCGATATTTATGTGGCTTATTATGTGAGCTAGTAATTCGCGGTGGATTTCTTTGTTAACAACTACTCTTTCAAACGTGACACTATAATTATTAGTAGATTTTTCACAGAAATTAAAGCTTGACGTGTAAAGCTGTAACAAGGTTAGATAGTAAAATTTGCTGGGATCTAAGGATTGAAGGTGTTCGTACAGTCTGGCTTGTGCGTTGTCTACACTGGTTGTGTGTATTCTTCTGTATTAATGCCACGTAATAAAAAGTTAGAAACGTTAATAATATTAAAGTTATTATTATTAAGGCAAGGGTTCTTATTTGTCACAAAAATTCCCACCCAATTCCACCAACTTGTGTTTGATTCGTGAGTTTTTTAAATCATTAACCATTTTTCTGTATTATTTATTGACTAGCAAACTGACTATTTAAAAATACGACTTCCTATTACTGGCTTTTCATTTTTTTCATTTATACCTATATGTTATTTTTCACTTTTTACTGATTATCATTGCGATTTTACTTTTATTGTATTTTATTATTATTATTATTTTAATAATATTATTATTGGTTATATTTTGGTTTCTTTATTACTTTTTTTTCTTTCAACATGATTATGAAGTAGGTGTTAGGTATCATTAAAATACCTCTTGATATATACTACCTATTTATTTATTTAATTTAATTTTTCCTTTTTCTAATATATATATATATATATATATATATATATATATATATATATATATATATATATATATATATATATATATATATATATATATATATATATATATATATATATATATATATATATATATATATATATATATATATATATATATATATATATATAATACATTGATAAGTGTGCGCACTAAACAAAACTTACAAGTAACCTAGTCGAGTCTACCGTGGTACGGGCTTCGGCCTAGTTAGGCAAACTTTGTAAATTGCCATTTTGAGCTATACTTTCAAAAATAAATTTATTATTATTAATATTCTTATTCTTATTAACCTCAAATGCTAGATGCGCCAATGTAAAGTTTTTGCCCCGACTTGGAAAAATTGTAGATCCGGGCTCAGAGCTTGCTTTTGTGTTGTCACGGGCAATTTTAAAAAAGCACATTTGAAATCGGAAATCAGACATATTGATTTCACTAATAAATGGTTAGACTTTACTAATACTGGATAGTTTGTGGGAAAAAATACAAAGAAGATTTCGCATTTATTCGTATTTATTCAAACGTTTCGCATTTATTCACAGCTAATTCCACAAAAAATATGTATGTTATTCAAATATTACGCCCAAGCGATATATCTACAGCCTCCTCTTTTTTCTGCTTCGTATATTACCAAATTGTATATTATTTATATAATAAAAATTTGCAATAATTAAAACGCCGCTAATTAAGAAAAGAGAAACGCTAATGCCCGTATTTAAATTATATGCGAATATGTCATTGGTCAGCTTTATAAACAATTAAAACAATTAATGTTATTAGGGACGCCATAATAATATATTATAATTTCGAATTGTGAATAATATTAATAACAGTCGAGGCGCGGTGTAATTTATGGGATGAACACTTTCCTAAATGGCAATGATTAAGTTGTAAATTTGTTGAAAGTCGGGCGGAATATACAGACATGTTTTATTATTATTTGTATCCCATAAAGCTTACGGTAAGCTGTAATACTTCGTTTATTCTCTCTATGATTACGACAAGCGGTGTTGCTGGGTTATGGAATTAGTTTTCCTGTTGGAATGGGTTCAGAGTAATAAATGTATAACTAACAGAATTGTGCATTATAAAGAAATAAATGTATAGATATAAAATCGAAGACTATCGCGTTTGTTTGACATTATAAATAGGATAGAAAACGAATTTACCGCGTGAAATTTGTAGGACCCGACGTTTCGGTGACGTTGCAGCCGCCGTTGTCTAGGGTAGACTGAAGAGCTGTCAGTCCGTTGTTTTGCGGGTAGGCCGCAAACCGCTGCCGCCACTGCGTAGGTTATAACGGTGGTGGGGGGCCGGGCTCGGAGCGTGGGAATTTTGAAAATCCGGAATTTCTATCCAAGGAACAATTCTACTTTCCTCGCATGATCCGGGAAGCCATTGAAATAAGAAGAACTCCGAACTTCAATAGAGACGACGGCTACCAACTCTCTTCTACGTGGAACCCTCTTCTTAAAATGTTCCCGCCGCCGAACGCCGAACGCAAAGACGTAAAACAGGATATAGTGAGTGTTGTGTGCGAGACGGATTGTCGAAATTCCCGCGCTCCGAGCCCGGCCCCCCACCACCGTTATAACCTACGCAGTGGCGGCAGCGGTTTGCGGCCTACCCGCAAAACAACGGACTGACAGCTCTTCAGTCTACCCTAGACAACGGCGGCTGCAACGTCACCGAAACGTCGGGTCCTACAAATTTCACGCGATAAATTCGTTTTCTATCCTATTTAAAATGTACAGATGTCAATATTTCTTCCAGGCTGGATAATATTAACTCCAATCAACCAGATGGCATAGTATGTACGCTTATATTATGACGATAGCTCGCAAATGTCGTCATCCGGACCGGCTTCACTGTTCACCTTCACGCGGTGGAAGTTGGCGCTCGTGGCCTGCCAGCTAAATTTCACCTTTTTAAAGATCTTGGTCTCTCCAGGATAATAATCAACTCCTTCTTAGAAAAAATATCTAAAACCGCGATTTCCGCATCTCAAATTCTATGGCTTCTAAGGGGGAGTGAATGGGTGGTAATGTGAACGCTCACATGTGGCAAGACAGCTGTCCTTAACCTACCACAGCCGGTCGTTAGTCCGGAATCCACTGATCACCCCCCAGAAGTGTAATAATCCTACTAATATTAAAAACGCGAAAGTTTGTATGTATGTATGGATGTTTGTTACTCTTTCACGCAAAAACTACTGAATGGATTTTGATGAAACTTTACAATAATATAGCTTACACCTCAGAATAACACATAGGCTATAATTTATATAAAGATATAATGTGAATTATCTATAATATAACGATAACTGTCAAATAAGTAGGAAAAAAATCTAACAAATTGACATTCGAAATTTAAATTCTATCCTACTATCCTACTAATATTATAAACGCGAAAGTTTGTATGTATGTATGGATGTTTGTTACTCTTTCACGCAAAAACTTCTGAATGGATTTTGATCAAACTTTACAATAATATAGCTTACACATCAGAATAACACATAGGCTATAATTTATAAAGATATATGGTTTTCTATCATCATTATCACAATGGTTTCGGAATTCCCTTAAAATCAGATAACTGAAATTCCCCTGCCCTTAGGAGTTAACGGTGGTTGATAAGTTGAGAAACAGCACCAGCTATAATACTAAAAATCGATATTTAGACTTATCTAGCTGAAAGTTCGCAGCACTGTCTGCTATCGTAGCGCAAGAACTGGATATCTCCACCTATCTAGTTTTAGGTTTGTATTTAGGTCTAATTACTAGTTTCCACAAATCAAAAATAGTGGACGAGTTGAATCTTTAAAAAAACATTCAAACGCGTTTATCTCAGAACTACTAAATTCGGATTATCGAGTAATTATTGTAAAGCGACGATATACAGGTTGCGTTTTCAGTTACCGGCCTCTTGGAAGAGGGTGAATCAGTATGAGTAGTTGTACGAGCAGTAGAAGTAGACGTAGTAAAAGGAGTGGGGGCTTGTATCCAGCTCTTGTTGTCACCTGGATCTATAAGATCTTAGTAACTACCCTCTTTGTGGTTGGGTCAGTGGATTGCTAGTAGCCTGGTACTGCTTACCAGTCCATACAGATCACTGACCTTCAAGTTGGGCAGATTGCTGGGTTCGAAAAACACTCATCCTATTAAACTGTGTCTTTTTGTAGCGAGTCCTGGGCAGCGACTTTTAATTAAAATGAATTTAAAAAAACAAAATTGTTTTCTTTATTTGTAAATTCTTAAATCTTATCTATTGAAAAAAAAGTTTGAGAAGCTTTTTGCGCGCTGCGCCATGTAGCTGTAGGTAAAATATAGCTAAAAAACAATATAAGCGATATATTGCCTACTGCTAAATGGCGCATGGTGCTTGTCGTTTTTTATACTATTTTTCAAAAACTAAAACTTTTCACACTTCAAAAAAAAAAAAACGAAAAAAAACGAATATTTCTTTTTACAAACTTTTAACAAAAATTGTCTATTATCTCGTACTGATTCACCTACTTTAAGGATGCCGTAACTAAAATCCTATTCTGTATGTGCGAAAGGAAACTTAAATATGGAGTTTCGCGTTTATGTGAAACACCTTCCCGTGCTATGCGGTTGGTTTCCCCTGTCTAGGCGACCAGAAAAATGCGTATGGAAATGGCGGGGGGAAATGAGGAATTATAAAGGACCTCGAAGATTATAGCTCAGGAAATAGACAAGAAGTCGGTACCAACAGATGTGACCGGCGATGCGGTTGCTGATGTGGTAAAAATGTATTTTTTTAATGCGTAAGATTCTTTACTGCATTTTTTTGGATCAAGCGGCTATCAGTGCACAATTATTGATGTTCTCTTGTTTTTGCCTGTTGATCAGCTGTACGGTTACCATGATTAACATATTCGTAAGTACGTTCGCAGAAATATAGCCGATTTTAAAGTGAATTGTGTACATCACTACTATCCAACAAGATCCCGAAGCATGTTACTATTGATTTTATAGTATAAAAACAATGATGTTCCGTTCGGTGAGTCATGCACTATACAAGTCGGAGAGGCTAGCTTATAATACCGGTCCAGCTGTATACTACAAATTTAGCGATCGCATTCGTTAGGCGCAATCCCTTGATGTATTTAAGAGCCGCCTTAAAAAGTAGCTAACAGATAAGGCTTTTTACTAACTGGGGGAATATTACTCGTGTGAGTAGCAAAATAACTAATGACTAACGAGTTTTAATGTTATTCCTTGCAATGTATAAATTATCTCACTTTATATAAGCATTTTTCCTAAATTTCTCTGTTTAATATTTCTATTAATATTTCCTTGCGTTTTCTTTTTTAATTTAGGTTTACTACTCCTTTAATAACGAACGGTTTTTTTATAGGCAGTTACAAGGAGAATAATAAGATAAGTAAATAATTAGATATATCGCGGAATTACACACGGACCGATGGCATAGTGGTTAGGTCGCCTAAAATTATATTAGTAGATTCCGGGTTCGATGCTGGGCTGGTTCACCATTTTCGTTGGGATAAAATCAACGGAATTGCATTTAAATTCTGTCGATGGTATGCCATACTGGAATATAATGTTACACATGTTATACGCACACATGTAAAATATAAATACTTCTTAGTAGGGTTGGTTGTAATAGATTATCTTCCCACCTATGTGAAATTTTACAATAATGATTAGATTAGGTATAATGATTTTTTAAAGAAAAGTTGTATTTTTTTACACTTACATTAATCAGAGACTATCAGTTATACCATAGGTAAAAGATTCATGAATAGGTTGAAACGTTATTTTTTTTAAAACATAAAGCATGTTTTTTTAGCCTTCTAAGCCAGGTTTCCCCTTTAAGTGGGATACCATTGAGCCGGGCTTTTTGGCTTGAATGTTATAGCGACCAACAACAAAAGTGCATCTGAATTGAATTTCGTAAGTTCAGTCGGTAGGAATATAAAAAGTCTTTACCTAACAGGTGGGGTATATATATATTTTTTTAATTTGTTTTTATTCACTGGATTCTAATAAAATAGCCAAATGTTTAATTCGTAGAGCGGATCTTGAATATAAGTTGATAAAATTGGATTTCTCAAAAATTTCATTAACCGTTTATCTTACGATAAATTTGGAGATGTAATTTTTAAATTTTTTAATGTAAGTCGAATACGTAATGAGTTTTGAGGATGAGGATAGATTGTCCATTTTTTCGAGAAATGCTTCATACTTTCGTAATTTGGTATAATCGATAGGGATTAGATGTCGATATTTCAGATATTTAAGTCGATGTAAATCGTTACATATTAGAATAACAACAAAATTATTTACAAAATAAATAAGGAATTTTTATATTAGGCTTGTTGTGACGCTATTTGTAGTAACATTAAGGACGCTTATGCGAATCGCCCTGCCGATGAAGAAAATATCAGCCACGGCCTTTATAATCTGTATAGTGATGTCCATGTTGTGATATTTTTGAAGACTGAGAGTCATAGGTGGTTAGAGCCTGGAAATAATGGAAAATGGATCGATTTTTTTTTCGAGAAACCCGAAAGGTGTCCCCGATTTGGGCGACTAAAACTGCAATGGCATAACTCTGTTGTTTGTTAAAGACCTTGCTATATATAGAATAGCTGGAACACAAAGCCCAGAATAGGGTGGAATGGAATAAGATTCTCGACGAAGCCAAACTCACAATGAGTTGAGGCGCTAATAATCATGATGATAGAAACTCCTCATTAACAAAACCAAAAAATAGCTTGGGTCTTGGATGCTTCAGGAGTAAAATAGATGAGCAGACTACATGACTGCCACCAAAATCTAGGCCACACATGTTCATTAACTTACTATGATTATAGCGGCGATCAGTGCAATTAAAAATGAATTTAGCATGAGTGCGAAAGTATACCTATCCGTTACAGCAATACGAAAGTGTACTAGACACTGACAGTCATTAGATATGATGATGGGCGCAATGGTTGGGTGGTCGCATGGTTTCGGGATTACCTTTCGTGATTGCTATTTTACACCTATTTTTGTTAGTTTACGCCTATTTTACATCTTACGGAATACGACTGGAGATGACTTATAACATTGTTTACCCACTTCAATTTTTAACGACAACTGCTATATGAACAGGGAGAAAAAAATCCGCAATGAAAAATTCAGAAGTGCATTATTTGTGATTAAAATGGCACTTTGTGAAAGGAATTTTAATATACTTTAACTTAACTAAACTGATACTAAACAGCCAATAAGTAAGATAGAGATAGATGATCAGTGTGCGGGTGTCAGGTAAGATTCGGCGCCTGGGCCGTCAAAATGCCTTTTATAACGTTGGGGTTGTCTAAACAACTTCATGGATGAAAGAGACACAGTAAATAAACAAGACAGAGATGTATACTTAGTATACATCTCTGTGTATAGGTGGCAGGTAAGATTTGATGCCTGGGCCATTGTCATTCCTTTATTTTACGTTGGGGTGTTCTGAGTATTTTTTTGTTTTCATGTGATGCCGTTTCCACTTTCTGGCTATGATACTAAACATGATTGGTTTTTACTTTACGATTGGATTTCAGTTCAACTGTTAATTCAAATAACGACTTGTAATTAACCGTAGTTACATAATAAACCCTATTTAACTATGTTAAATAACTAGTTTATTCCACAAAATCATCCATAAATACGAAAATTCGGATGTATAATTCCAATACGACATACGACACAAAACCACGTTTTTTTCCTACTTCTTCTTCGTACATGCAGCTCGGCTGTGGAATCAGCTTCCTCCAAATATTAGAGGCGCTAGCTCGCTGTCCACCTTTAAGCAATCATTGAAAAAGCACTTCCTTTCACAATAAATATGAACCATAAATTCTAACCTTTCCGTTATCACCTCCCTTTCCTTACCTTGTTTTGGCAATTTATGTATTTCTTTACTTATTTATTTATTTGTTAATATATAATATATGTATGTCCTACGTATGTATTAGGTCTTACTCGTTCTTTTTTTTTTTACTTTTTACTTTGGATATACACAAAATGCATAATATATGCTATAATTTAAAATTTCATTTTTAAATATCTTTTTGTATCATATTGAACTTCATTTTTTCTGCCTACTCTTCTTTTCACACCAGCATGTTGGTTGACTTGAAGATATTGTTATGTAGCAATAAGTCCGGCATTTTACCTTATTTTTATTGTGCAATAAAGAGATTTTCATTCATACATTTCATTCATTCATAAAAAGGAACTTTGATTTTAATAATTCTTTACACAAGCACAATTAATTGCTATCAATCCCTAGTCGTGACACTCTGGGTACAATTTTCATAAAAAATGCCTATTGTCCTTTTGAAATTCTACTTTAAAACTGTAAATTTACCATTATTCACTTTTCTTGAAAATATAATATTGTTTTTGACGACTTTACTAATCATGAAACCATTATTTATAAGTTTGCTCCGGTTTTATAATATTAGAATAAATATTCTTTGTAACAGAAGATTTTAATAAAATCATAGCAGATTGAGCCCTAAATATAGCCCCCTTTAAGCCTAAGACTTACTCTTCAAAAATTTAAGCCTAATGGTTGTTTGATGACATGTAAATATTTGATATTTTTTTAAAGTAAACCCTAGCCCTAAATATAGACACCTTTAAGCCTAAGATTTACGCTTCAAAAATTTAAGCTTAATGGTTATTTGATGACATGTACCTAAATATTTGATATATTTTTTAAAGTAAACATAAAACAGCCAAAATACATTGTATACATTGGCAATATGATTAATATTTAGGAATTTCTTAACCTTTTAGTTTGGAATGTTTGAGTAAATAAATGGGTCTCAAACTTAGATCTTTTTCTTCAAATCCAAACAATTCTATTTCGAAGAAGCTAGGTTTGTGGCTTATTTACTTCTTCAAAGATTCCAAACTACAAGGTTGAAAAAACCTAAATATTAAATACAGATATGGTCAATTATGGCATGCAAAGTATTTTTTTCCTATTGCATGTTTAATTGAATAAATGAAACATGTTTATAATTAGTCAAAAAACGGTTACACGTAATTTTTTGAAGACTGGCGCCTTAACAGTACTTATCTTTTCTAACTGTTTGATTGAGTCTCTGTACACTGTGCATTTGAGTCAACGGTTCAATCAAAGTATTTTATAATATTAATAAACTCTTCATAAAACAACAGTAAACAAAAAGGCGAGCTTTTTGCCACATGGCAATGTCTTACAACTAACATATTTTAAGTTTATTGCATCATGTGCATTCTTTTATGTTGAAATAAAAGCTTTTAAAATTGTCGAATTAAAATCTGGCAGTCAGGGATTCCCCGAATTGCACATTGACCAATCTTGGTATGGATTGCATCAACGAGGCTGGCAGCAGTGGCGCGTGTTCCATCATTGGCGAATCGGCATTCGCGTGGACATACCGCGATCGTCTGGACATTGACCGCGTAATTTGGCCGATAATATTGGAAATGCGCCTTTCTTTCGCACATTCACATGCGGTGACGTCGCTACTTAGGCTAGGCGGAGTGACCAACGAGTGACTTTCGCGCTCCGGCTAGCGATAGGATTTGTGCGATAATCGGCGAAGCCTACGATACGACATGCGATTATACATTGATAATATCGTAGTCAACTGCTATGTGTTTTAGTTTATTATAGCTAGTACAATTAAAAAAAACACAGCAAGCGGAATCATTTACCCATGGAAATGAAAATAAACTCCACGTTCTCATTCTAGCGACTACATACCCTTCATGTGTACATATACAGGATGAGTTCTAATTAACCGGCATCCTTCAGGAGGATGAATCAATACGGGCAATTTTTAATTAAAAAAAATGGGAAAACTAGTTTTTTTTGTTATTTGACAACTTGACTGTTAAATAAAAGTTTGACAAGCATTTGAGCGCGGTTCGCCATCTATCGGTAGACACAATATCACTAAAAAACAATATTAGCGATATTTTACCTAATGCTTGATAGCGCATCGTGATTAACGCATTCTATAATATATTTTTTTTCAATAATTTTAAAAATTTCCAAAAAAAAATTTTTTCTACAAGTTGTTTTTTTGCTTGTACTGATTCACGCCCTTCAAGGATGTCGGGTAATTAAATCTCACCCTGTATAAACGTTAGAAATGGTGGCCGTTTTACTGATTCTAATAAACGCGACGTTTACTGTTTACAGAGCTACCAGTAGAAAAAAAAACTAGAGAAAAGAAAAAAATGTGTAAGTACAGAGTCTGGGTCAGCGCGCGTGTCAAACAGGGGCAAGCAGGGTTAATGTGCACGTTACTAGATATTAAATTGCCTCAGGAAGTAACGCACACGACATGCGTGTCTCCTGACTACTAACTTCCTCACTTCCCACTACCGTGTCACTTGTACGATAACTCCGTGTCTCCTCTACGATATCTTTTCCGTGCGATAGTCGCCGCACGAGCGGCCAACCCTCGCCACTCGCTCATTCCGAGTCGAGCAATAGCGCTGGTCGCGCGCGAACGCAGCCTTACCGCGGCAAATTTGAATTCACTGAATGAACCAACTGTCACACTGACACTTCACTTTCGTTCGGCGCGCTGTGCGCGGATTCTTTCCATTTAATTGTTTTCTCGTTTATTATGAAATAGGAGTGACTTTAAGTTTGTTTTGCGGAATATTGAGGAAAATCGTGCTCCGAGTGGGCGTTGGGAGTCTTACCACTAGGAAACTAGAAATACGAATCGAAAGGTATAATTACTATTTTTTTATATTCAATAAGCGGTCGATTTCAAAAGAGTTAGAGCGCCGGAGTTCTGCTAGTGATGATGAATTTACGCATTGATCAGCAATAGGGATGTGTAGGAATTGTTGATATATAATCCTTGTTACACAATTCACATAAAAAAATTCCATAGAATAAAACCTTCGTGAGGGTTATTTGGTACAGATTCTACCAGGCTTTCGCGATATTAGGCAGCGTGCAACATCGGCGCTTCCTATCTGACCTGACGGTTATTTCTTGAAAAAAATAGCAGGCTAGATTTCTCTATGGTTCATTTGATTTGCACGGGCCATAGACAAATTTAGCAAGCCCATTTTTTCAAGAATAAATCCCCTATACAATCTGGCAAAAAGAGTAGACCCTACGTTTTGGGAAAAAATATTCATATTGCAATACAGTAATGTGAGAATAGTAAGACCAAATAATCTAGGGATATATCTCAGTACCATCTCCTAAGAGGTGTTTTGTACTTAGACTAGTGTGTCTACACCTTTAGTGATTCTATCACGTAACATAGACGTTTGAATGATTGTGAGCTTAAAAGAAAAAGATAAAAAGCTTAAATCGTGCCTACATCAAATAGTCATTAATTTTGACTATGTACGATTGGGACAGGTAGGTACCAACAATTTGCGGTTAAACTATACGAAATGTCAGACATAATGTAGCCTCAAAATGTATCGTGAAAGGCAACTTGAGACACTGAAAATGACTTCTTTAGCTCGGCTTCGAATAGTTTGGTTCATTTCTAATTCCAAAGAAAGTAAATAGTGAGTAAAAATAAAATAAAAAATATAAAAATAAAACAGCATACCTACAACTAATCTGACATAAGGGTTAGTCAATTTTTTTTCCCTGACTTCGAATTATTTTCTCCTTTTTTTTGCCAAACTGTAGGTACTTTGCTAACGTCCTGAAAGTGCATCAATCGTTACCATTCACACCCGTCATCGTCTTATTAATAATGTTTAACTCTTCCCATCACTAGGATGAATAATTACTTCAACTAACATATGAGTTTTTAGGATATTTTAAAGGTAAATTCAATGAAATACATAAATTCACTCAAAACCAGGTAATTCACCAGGTTCTTGACCAAGTAATTAATAATAGTTCACAATATATTTAATTTTTAGATCCTCTATGTCATTTTTATTTTATTTAATTATATATAAAAAAATACTTAAGATTTTACAACGCTTTGCATGTAATTATTTGAATACCTTTTATGTTATTATTTAATTACCATATTTTTTTCAATTTATTTTTAGATATAATAATAAATGATGCTCACTCAATTTTTGTCTGTGCTTTCGCTTGCATTAATATCAGATTTCGACAAAAAGTCTTTATCATAATCAATAGATACAAAAAAATACGGAAAATTAAAAATATCCCTCTACCTGTAGAAAACTCCATGGTAAAGTTAGGTTTATAGGTTAAATAAAGTTTCGATATCCTTTCTACGTAATTGTGTATTATGCGAATCGGATATGATCTTACAGTCATATATGTAACATTAGCCATTAGCAAGCAGTAATAATTACAGTTCATTGTATATAAATCACATAAAACCTAATATAGTTTGTTAGAACGGTGAAAGTTTTTTAGAAAAACATTAAAATATTACATATAAAAATATATTATTTAGTAACAATAAGTAGTCATGAACCAATGGTTGACATAATGATAATTATAATAAACTTCTTATTTGTAATATTAAAATTAAATTGCAAAGAAGCGAGTTTATCGATACATAGAAATCATGGAAACATGGATATCTAGCAATTTGATCAGTAATAATTGTGGAAATGGAGATATACTGACCTATAAATAAATACGTCATACGTCTGTGTAAAATACAACTACCATTCTTAAAATTATGTTCGACGAAATGAATTAAGAGGGTAAGGAGGGGGAAAGGGAAGAACTGGTGACTTCATAGAGGGGTTAGTACCTCTTTGAGGTAAGTCTCAATGACTATAAATGGTTAGGTTGCCCGTTGCAGTCGACACCACCCAACTGTTAGAAGTCGTATGGAAATGAATGCAATTTATGCAGGGGAAAATTCAAAAACCGTTCTACGGATTTCAAATTTTATTCAATATGGTTACTGTCTCGTTTATTCTAGAAATGATGAACTATAATTTCCTTTGTCTTAGAATGAAGAACCTGACTATATCCTACATATTCAAAGTGATTCGAGCGAAAAGTAACAACCTAGTTTGCGAGCTAAGGTAAATCTTTCTGTGCCTGATAATTATCTAAATACCCGATAGAACCGTCTGTTTGCGGAGACGTTCTTGCCCATAAATGTAAGTAGATGGAATTTGTAGCCATGTGGCTTGCGACAATTAAATGACAATTTCGGCAGTACCAGATCTTGCTCTTTTTACTGCAAGCCTACATGTTTTAAATATGTATGCTATTAATTATTTATTTAAATTTGGTTAGTAATTTTAGATTAGTAGTATTGTTATTACTCATCAATAAGTAAGTTATATTTAAATACTGTATTGACACTTTGGATTACTTAGTCTGCAATGTTGACTTGTCAAAATTAAACTGATAAATAAAATAAATAAATAAATCACTATTATCACCAAGATCTGTTAAAGTCGAGCGCTGGTTTACCCCATATTGCTTTTAGACGTGGAAATAGAGACTATTTGAGTTAGATAGTAACGGACAGAGAACAGAAGCATTCGAAATGGGAGGTGAATGATTCAAATCTTCTTCACTTGTGCACAAATGCGTTCAATCTCTTTTAGCTTAAAGTAACACTTCGGACATCGACTACATGTCACCAATGGATATTATGGACCATTCACCCAGAATGGTCGTTTCAAGAGCAGCTGCCACTAAGTAAACAACCGCCTCCGCTCTATAGGAAACAAAGCCGTTTTCAGACTCCCCCGACTACCAGTCGGAATGCACAGCCAATTGACTGATACCGCACGGACCGCAAACCAACTAGAGTTGTCAACTACAACGGGTGAACCCGTCACCTCAGGTAGTTTTAATGATTAGTCGTTCTGTCTCCCTGAAGTGAGCGCAGAAGACTTTGACAAAACAGTCCACCGTCAAGCTCCACCACATGCCCGTAAGAGACCAACGCCTTAACTGTGAGATAGCCAGGAGTGTTACCCAGCGTGCTTACACTCACGCCCTTACTTCCAATTGCGACTAGATTACTCCAGTCTTTCGATCGGTTACGAGTTCGAGGTCGCTTGCGCGTTCTCTCCCTTACGAAGCGGTGAAACGGTGTATACGGAATCTATCGCGGACCACGGCATCCTTTGCCCGGCTGTTCACGCAGGATCGGGTAACCGATGGTCGTTTCAAGAGCAGTCGCCGTAAGGTCCGTAACCAGCCCCGCTCTATGGGAAACAGTACTGCTTCCAGACTCCCCCGACTGTTAGTCAGAGTGCACTAGGGGAAACTAGCCCTAAGGCCAGAGTCCTGTCCGGGATCGCACTTCATGCGTGGAGGCCGTCGGATGGGTGTCGACCCGTGAGTGTGACCAACCCTGAACAAAATGGGTCATCGTGGCCAACTCAGCAAGGGCCCATTAGCTCCCGCAAATCGTCCAGGAGTGCCCGAATATCGATTCCTAGGAGGAACTGGCCCGCAGGTCAGAGTTCTACCCGGGCTTGCCTTCTGAGTTGAGGCTGCCGGATGGGTGTTGACCCGTGATTTATGGCCTACCCTCACACATGGTTCTTAGTGGCCTTACTGCAACAGGGCCCATTAGCTCCCAAAATGTTAAGGACAAATGGCAAGAGGTCCATCCTAAACAAGTTGGACAGAAAAAGTGATAGTCTGTCGATCGAAATTTTACACGGCAGTGAGGATGGCCTATGACGAAAGCTTATCGTGGCAGTTCGTCCTTTATAGAGTGAGTTCTATGAATGGCAATCCCGATCATCAGTCAAGAAGGAAGGACTGCCGATAGAGAACCAAACCACATTTCGATTGCAATTTATTATGTTTGGAATATTCCGCATTACCACGGCATAAGGAAATACGTGGAATGTCCGGCCTATCGTTTGCCTATGTTTTATTAGCAACGTCGAGCTAGCAGTGTCATCGACATAAAGGAAGTAAGCTATTCTCTTTATAATAAAGTATACAATGGCGTATAAAGTGACAATTTGTTTGTTATTGTTAATTTTTATTTTCCAACATGGTCATCTTTTAGGTTAATAGATAAGATAAAAAATCATTTTCCTTAGAAGTCTTCATTTTTAAAACCTTAAAATTGCGGTGACTACTGCTTCATCATCTTCAAATTTGTGGCCTCTTAGAGATATTTCTTCAATCTCATAAATAGATGATACACGGCACCAGGGGCGAAATCTGGTGAATATAGAGGATGTTCAACTATTTCAAAGCCAGCATCTTGAACGGCAGCCATTGCAACTGCTGAATTGTGCGCCTTATAAGGGATTAGAGGTGGCACTCTGCTGTCCGCCTGGGGACAAGCTCATAATACACTCCGCCAGACTTACAGCATACAGACTGAAGTGTTTGGGCGAGTGGAAGCGAGGAGGGCACAATCATCCTGAGTTAAAGCTCCTCCACAAAAGCCCATTCACTCTGACCCAGGATCGACTACTAAAAAAAATTTAGGTTGAGAAGTCCTATAAAATCCTAATCCCCACCAGGGAAGACTGGAAGAATCCGCAGTGGCTCCAAAGCCACAACGCGGACGCCTGGTTCACCGATAAATCAGGAACGATTGGAAGTTTTGGGGCAGTCGTATACGGACCCAAAACCAACCACAGAATCAGCATCCCCCTTGGACAATATGCCACGGTTTTCCAAGCTGATGTGTTTGCCATATTGTAATAAAACTCCAAAGTCGACTTGAGGTATAAAATAAAAAAATCCTCATCTACTCTGACAGTAGAGCAGCACTGGGCGCTCTGGCTAAAGCCACCTCAGAATCCTCTGTGGTCTGGGACTGCATGCAAGAGCTCAACAAATTGGTAAAAGCCAACAGCATCACCTTAATATGGATACCGGGCCATCAAGGCATACCCGGCAAAGAAGAGTTTTTTATTTTGTCTATTATATATTATGAAATAGGTACCTACTAATATAAATTATGGTTCAAACCGATTTTATTTTAATTTCTGGATAGTACGAAAGCTGTAAAAGATGAGTGATGAAGGCGAATTAAAATTACTTGTTTGTAAATGAGAAGGTAATCAGTGATAATGATGATTGAGGTTACTTCATCTTTTTTCCCTCAAATCTCGCGAGCAGATTTCATAACGGATATTAAAAGCTTCTCGATCAACGGCGACGCGGACGCGTTGACAGTTTCACCAATTAAAAATACGACCGAATTCTTATTTACGATCAGAATTTCGCAATAATAATTAGGATTAAAGCGTGGAACCGTAAGTGGTACTGTTATTTTTAGGTTTCACTGCTGAAGTCATTGAACATGGTCTGGAAGGTCGCGGTGCTGTAGTCACGAATTAAGCTATGGTCTGCAGACCACGTCGCTCGAACGCAACGCTTGACTTCAGCGGTGCCATTTCGTTTCATGGGGTATGCGCGCCTTAAAGATTAAATTCACCACGAAGATAATATAGTGTGGTAAAATTATTGTCTGAATTATTGAATACTGTAAATGAAATGTGAAGATTTCAACGAATATGAAAACTCGATACAGATTAAAATTCTCAGGGTAGAACCCATTCCTTATGAAATTGCTTTACAGCCTTTCAAGCCTACTTAAAATTTTACTTTAGTAATCTAACATACTTACTTTAGTACATGTTACTTTAGTACCTTAACTAACAAACATAAATAGAGTGTTACTTTATTAACATCGAGATAATCGACGTCTGAATAATAAAAAATTTGCAACAGCAAGTCTGCGATATGAACTACATGAAACCTATTCAAGCGTTATTGTCTATTATATTGTAATTTGCCAAAAATATATAGTTCTTCTTCTAAATCAATTAAAAAGTAACGTGGAAAATAAAGCTCTTCATCTTTCTTCTATCATTATATATATATATATATATATATATATATATATATATATATATATATATATATATATATATATATATATATATATATATATATATATATATATATATATATGTATATATATATATATATATATATATATATATATATATATATATATATATATATATATATATATATATATATATATATATACCTGCAAAAATGTGCTACAAATTTGTGGTTGCATTTATGCTTCATAGATACCCAATACTTCGGATAGATTTAATACTAACTACTGCGGTATTTGACTTCCACTTTAACTTATCATCTATAACGACAACGACAACGTTAAGCGTAATAACGTTGCTCACATTGTTCAACCCTATTTTTAGTGCATAAAGATTAGGAGAGACCTTTTGCAACCAGAATGTATCATTGAGATTGCATAAAGATTAGGAGAGACCTTTTGCAACCAGAATGTATCATTGAGATAGTCTTTGAAACATTTGAAGATATGTGGTTACTCTCGAATCGGAGACATTTAGTGGCATCAGCTCATCATTCAATACATTGATTAGTCGATCTACGAGCCTACTAATATACCCGGGTCGACGTAACTGGTGTCACACTGAGAGGTGTCAATTACTGTGAGCGAACCCGCCACCCCAGGGAGTTATATCGACATCATGCCATTCTGTCTCTCAAGGAGAGAAAGCAGAGGCTCGTAATCCATAATCAAACTTTGCCAACAGCCCATAAGAGTCCAACCCTTTACCGCGAATCACTGGGCAGTGCAAACCAGCGAGCTATCCTCGTACCCTTACGGCATGATTTAAACGAATAACTCCATCCTCCACTCCATCACAGATTCGAGCTGGCTTGCGCGGCCTCTACCTGAAGTCGGCGTTCATACCAGTTCCCATTTATTGCGGACCGAAGCGCCCTTTGCTCACACGGGATCAGGTGGCTAACGGATCATTTCTCAGGATAGATGACGCCAGGTCAACAACTACCCCCGCTGCTTAGAAAACGTATGTTTCTAGCCTCCCCTGTTATTAGCCGGATTGCACAGTCGATTGGCTGACGCCGCACAGTGCGCAAACCGCCTATTTCCGCTCGAGGTGTTCCCCGGATCAATACTCTGCTCTCAAATCTCTACAATGTGGGTTACAGCCGCAGGCAACTTTTACATCGGCCTTTCCATGTTTGTCCCTCTTCGAGGAGGCTACAGGATGGAAACTGAACTGTGAGTTGAGCCAAACTAAAAACACAGACAGGCCATCAGGCCCAAGCTGCACGGAGAGCCTTATACTGATGCCGCAATAACTAATACTGGTATACAATGCAACTGACCATGGTTAAATAACTGGCGGCCGAAAATCGTTGATGCAAGCTATCAAAAGGTACTATGTTAACATTACTAATCGACGCAAGTAACGGCGGCTAAGAGGCAGGTTGGTGCTAGTCGCCCTATATTGATCGCCGCTTCTGATAAAATCGCATCTGCTTCCTCGTTGGCTGTCACTCGATAGCTACTCGATGAAGAGATCAAGATCGGAGTGACGTGCCTACACTTACTATGACATATCGCATAGTCAAAACAAGTTTTTATTTTTTAAAAAAAATAAAAAACACGACTAAAAATGGGGTATTTTATTTATAACTAGCTGACCCGGCTAACAGTCAATGAATGTCGTGTTACAGATTAAATGAACCTAATTTATGATTTTAAGTAGCTTGACATATTTTCCATAGTTTATAAAAAATACATTTCTGAACGAACGCATAAATATTTCACAGCCAATATATATGTCAATCCTTTTACATTACTGACATTATTCTACATTTTTAAAATCTAAAATACGCCATTATCTGAATATTGTGGATATATATGTTGTCGATTCGAAGCCTTTATTTGAATACGTTCTTTAATTTGAGGGGAGAGTTTACCGTATCGACGGGATGAACATTGAATGTTCTCGAAACTCATGAACGTTTTGTATGGGAAAATGTTTTTTCTTTTATTTTATTTTTTCGTCAATTTTACAATGTTTTTAATAGTTATTCTGATATTCGGGACGGAGACAAATACAACAAATCAAAAACCATGAAAATCGGTCCGGCCGTTCTCGAGTTATAAGTGATCGAACAAACCCGACGTTATCTATACTATATACTATAATATTATAAAGAGGTAAAGTTTGTGAGGTTGTAGGAAGTAATCTCTGGATCTACAGAACCGATTTTGAGCATTCTTTTACTAATAGAAAGCCACGTTATTTGTGAGTGTCATAGGCTATGCATTAATCTTAAAATTATAAAGACGTTTTCGTGGTAGTCGGATTTTCAAAGTAAGTCGGAGAAAAAACGGTCGAACGAAAACGTTTCTAACTAACGCTGCCCTAACGATGACAGATATACGATTAAATTTTAGAGAAAAGTTGTAGAGCTTGATAATGCCAACAAAAAAGTCAGCGACAGCATATGTCTAACTTTTATATTTAGGTCACAAAAAGTAGGATTTTATATAAAAAATTATTTCAAATCGTTAGGTCATGTTTATTGGTCATATTATCAACAATTATAAATTCATATGAAAATAAGTAAATTTATCGTCTCAAGTGTTTAAAACAAAAGACTTTCCCTTTTACTGCATATATTTTCCCTTTTATGGTTAAAGAGATAAGACACTCACAAGAAAGCACCCACAAATAACGGTAATATAGTCAAATTGGCATGCAAATAGATGCAGTAAAAATATAACCCTTCTTTTGGCAGTCAGGAAATAAATCATTACACTCAGTACTAACCGAACCACACTCATAATTTCATCACAAGTAAAAAGTTTTACCGCCCAACGAAGTGGGCACGGGTCAGCTAGTTTTATATATATAGATTTAGAAACAATGTGTTCGCGTCGAAAATTTCTTTTTGTAAGGAATAAATTTCATCGACAACATTCAACTTACAGAAGGTCCGAGGGTCTCCTTGACGGTGTATATACAGAATGAGTTTTTTATTAGTGGCATCCTTGTAGAAGGTGAAGCAGTACAAGCACGTTAACAGGTTTTAACAAAAAAAGGGAAAAACAAAAAAAAACATTTTATAATTCTCCAGGATTGGAATAAATTCGTAAGAACCAAAAACATTTATTTAAAAACGGTAATATTTTGTGGAGAGTATTTAATTAAACATTTTGTATATTTTGTTAAATTAATATTCCAAAAACTTATATTCGTTACTCGGCCTACCGAGTTTGTTCTTGGCAGCCACGAAAAAAATTAAACTGTCAAATGATGACTGCCAACACGCCATGGCGTAACGCAGCGATTTCTATTGAAGACTCTGCTTTCTTCTTATATGAGAGCAAGGGGTCATAGCACGTACCCTATGACACTCGGGATGACATGGCGATTCTAACAATACCACACACTTCGAAATCGGTTCAAGCATTTGGTAGTATGTTGGAATAAAGAAACAGAAAACAAACATACATGAATCCTGAAAACATAATTCTCTTATTTTTGGACAGTAGTGTCAAAAGGCGACGCCACTCTAAGACGAAGATCTTTATTAATCGTTTCTCAATATAACAAACAAATTTAATAACCGACGCATGCGAGAAATTGAATCTTTCTTTTATTGTCATCCTACTCGCCGCACCGGATTGACATTGACATAACGCGAAAAAGTGAAAGCAGAGACTAACGGCGAAATTGCAACGATTAATGCCGGCAAGATGTGAGAAACGTCAAAATACACACGAGATAAACTGAACACACATGGCAAGATGACTCGCATCCTGGTCAGCGACGCGATGTTTCTGACTTTCCTCGTTGCTCATTTTAGTTACCTATATATAAAATGTGTATAATGGAAGTGTTAATGACTAGAAGAGAGATATCTTGGATCCACCGTTGTGGTTAGTGCAGAGTTGATATTACAGTTCAGTGAACGAGATTGAGCACGGAGTAATAGAGAGATCTCACAGAGACTTAAGCAGACGATAAGTATAGATAGAGATGTAACGGCCCTTAAGTACCGTCACATGCAATCAACAAATGCAATGATTTCCAGTGAAATACACTGACACAAATTCAGCTATTTTGCTACCTCGTACAGCGATGAATCAGCACGATGAAACAATACTTTTACTCGGAATATTTTGGATTGCATCATATATCGGCCTATATAAACCGGCGAAAACGCAACCAAAGTATCATTCCTCGAGTTATCACCTCCCCCAAGGTTGCTACGGCATACTCGGTACCACTCTCACGAGGTCGCTCAACGAGTCCGGCTCCTTGGTTTCCTTTTCCTTCCTTTTCCGATCGAGAAGCATCAGTCTGCATCCCCACAGACTCGAGCAGTGCCCAGTACGAGACACTAGGAGCACAAGTAAAATCCTTATCCTCACACCCTCGTAAGTTCATTCATTCCGCGAGTCACTTCATCCGCGTCAATAGTACCTATTCGGGAAGCGTTACAACTGGCAATATCGAACTCTCAATCAATTCAATAAATACCTTCTGATTCACTCAAAATCGCCTTTTAATACGGAGATAACCCGCAACTTCACACCACCACCTCACACCGCACAACCTGGAGTCTAGTGAGGGGTGGTCCCTCACAGAGACACCACCCAAAATCAAAATCAAAAAGTTGTTAGTCAACGTCTATTTATAGGAACATCGTCCCTATATTTCAAGCGACTTTTTTGTATTTGTACGTGATAACTAAAAATGTATGTTTATACAATGTGATCCAAAGAGTTTTTTCTATTTTAAATTGAAACGTGTTAAAAATCCGGTTGATCAATTATAACAAATTTATTTTTAATATTTACAGAAATTCGAAGAAATGTATGTTAGGAAGATGATATTGTTTAAATTTGCCCCATCTCTATCCTGGCACTCCTGGAGTTTAGGTATTCCTCTAAAATTTATCATGACGCGGCGACAAGTGTGCAGTTATGACTTTCTTGGCCAATATTGTTTCTTTAGATTTTCCAGGATGGTGAGGCTGTTGTAGTACCTTGACTTTTAGGATACACTGACATTTCTCCATACACTGACGATATCCCTGTCGATTTTATTTATTTAACTTGAATACGATAAACAATTGTATTTTGTATTTGTAGGATCATTTAATTTTATATTTCATGAAAATTGAATTTCATGACAACTGAAACTGTAGTTTTAAGTATCTAATACGTATATTATTAATTAAATGGTGAGACTCTTAAGAAACATTTAGCATCAATTTTAACCTTTCGGTTACGTAACGACCAAATTTGGTTGCTGGTAACCATTTTCTGGTAATATTATTTTCTAAATCGAACGCATCCTAAAATCCATACCAAATATCTCATTATTACCATAGATACATAGACGGCCGCTAGAATAATTTAGCTCGTCATTTCGTGGATATTTTTGGTAAAATTCCATCGTGAAACATCATATTTTTTTTTTTTTTTTCGAGAAATCATCAAAAATTTTATTGGTTTTTATGAGCTAATATCTAAATATTTTCATATGTAAATAAGCAAAATGAAATATTACCTTTGATGGAGAATCTAATATTACAATAGTATTTACAATTTCTAAATAGGGTTTCGTATTTTTCCGTAAGACAAGTACAAGTTAGAAATCCCGAGTTTTTTTCACTTTTTCGACTTTCTCATATTTATTCATAATTATCTAATTGTTTTACAAAATGAGATTTCAATATTCTATATATCAAATTTCAATGCAATCATTGAACAGTTATTTTTTTTATGAAGTAAATCCATAGTTATAGTACGTTATAGTAAATCCATAGTTATAGTACTTTTTATCGAGCGCGGCGATATTTCAAGAAATTTCAATAAATTGCCGCGGTCTGCCATGAAATTATGCCGCTACTCGAAGGGTTAAAAGTTATTAAGTATTATCTAAACAGCTATGTAAATTATTGAAGACAATAAACGTGATTTTATTTTAAGATATCCCCATTAAAAAAATACACGGAGCCAGGTTTGGACTTCAGGGAAGGGGAGGGGGTAGGGTATTGAATGTCTCTCTTTTATGAAATCAATTATTATAGAAAAATGCCCTCATGACGGGTAAAAAGAGATTGGAAGTGAGGCAGATGGCTCCGCCCTGTTGTAATTAAGTATCCTGAGTATATCCTTTACCTAATGGGCCCGATGGCGTTTCTCTTGAACTAAAATAGGAAATTAATTCAAGCGAACGAGACGGAGCAGTACGTCAGAGCAGAATGTGAAATGAACAGTGGTCACTTTTCCGCATTAAAACTACCCGATAAGTTTGAACACACCCGAACGCATAAAACGCTCGAATAACTTTAAACACATTTCGTGCGGTGTTAGATTTATCTAGTTTAGCTAAATAGTGGCGGATTAACCCATGTGGAGACCCTTAGTTCATCAAAATCGCGGGGCCCGAACTGTCAATACTTTATAACAATTATGCTGTTGATTACAATTATAAAATTATATGACTTTATTTAACATTTTCTACTTAGAATTTCAATTCAATGTTTTTTTTCTATTGGAAACAATTAAAAAAAATATGATTGTAATGATTACTTGTTCGGGGGCCCAGGGGCCCCCTAAATGGCGTGGGCCTATAGGCCAGGGCTTACTTGGCCTCATGGCTAATCCGGCACTGTAGCTAAATCTAACACCGCACAAAATGTGTTCAAACTTATTCAGGCGTCTCTGAGTTCGACAGGTAGTTTTGATGCGCGAAAATCGACGACAGTTCATTTCATATTCCGTTCCAACGTATCGCTCTGTCTCATTCGGTTGAATTAAGATTATATTTTAGTTCACAACGAAACGCAATCGGGTCCGATGTATTTAAAAAAATATAAACAAATGCATTACTAGAATGATTTTCGTCTTAATGTGTACCTACTCTGCAAAATCATCTATCAGTTTTGAGACATGATTTTTTTCGGCTTCCTTAGCTTCCTGGTAGTTCGGCTTCCTTATAGCTGGGGATTTAGTGCGATGTACCCTGCATTTTGTGATTAAAGGCTCATACTTGGCACAATTGTTCCTTAGGTGGTCCTGAGTGGATTTAGACCGGGAGCCATCTGTGACCACCCCGCGGGTGGCGGGGGGAGGGGGTGGAAGTTTGATTCCGCCGCGCGTCACTTTGAGCCCTATATCTCTCGGACTATAGGTACTACGGCAAGTGGGATATCATTTTCGGGCAACTCAATGATAACGAATTCATTTCTGAAAGAAAAAAAATACCTATCCATAGAAAAAATATGAAATAGATGGTAAAATCAAAAAATTGTTGACATCTTTTTTTTACATATACGAAGTTTACTTTTTAACCATAAGAGGTATCGGTATGCAAAAAATATATTCTGAAAGCCACACTTACCTAAATTACAGACATATATTTTTTATTAGACTGCTATTGTAAAATGTGAGTGAAAAAAATATAATTCATCGCACGGCAGACCGGCGTATTACGTCCGTTACGTAGCGACGGGCATCGAGCCAAGTTAGATAATTACTTATCGGATTATTTAGTTTCAGCGATTGGCCAGTGAGTTAAAAACAAGAAGTATAATCGTTATTATTATTATGATAACTATATTATTATTGCTTTTTATATCTAATAAAAATAATTCATCATTCACACACCGTACCTAACTGATATTTGTGCACCTACCTTAAATACCTAAGTATTAATTTGTCTGCAATCCCTACCACTTCGTTGAAAAAATAATAGTAAGTATTATATATGATATAAGCACATACCTACCCATACTCACTTAATTGCTAGGAGAAACTATTAAAACACTGAAAATTGGCTATTCTTTTGAATGCCTATTTTCAAATTTTTCATTTCATTTCAGGTGAAACAGGGGCAAAACCTACGCTCTTCGTGATATCCTATAAGTGAAAAATGTATGGGCTATGACTACAAATTTTATATCAATTTAGATGATGAATTTGTACTTTTAGTTTTTAAATGTATGATTAACTTTAATCTCATTATTTAACACTTTACTGACTACTTTGTATAGGTATTACCTACTATCAATAACTTTTAATACGTTTTCGAACCTATTCGAATTATTGGCTATTTCAATTATTAGGCTTCTATTATTGATTATTTAACTTTTTACTGGCTATTATAGTTAGTATGATGAGTAACTCTTAGTAGGTACTTATTTAAATTCTTGACTCTTTGAATTAATAAGCCTTTATTTTGTTTTGTAATAAGATTTTACAATAAAATAAGTTTTAGTCGGTTCCAAAGTTTCTAAGATAAGATAAGATTTTCCAATCTAATAGCTAAATTCTTAACAAACTATGTATGTTAAGTAAAGATTAGAGCAGTAATTAGACTCACTACCTAATAATACAAATATTTTGCCACGTCAAAGAGCGGGTTTTAGCCACCAATTGGACAAGACGTAAATGTTATGAAATGTTATATACCTAATATATCCTATCTATACTTACTTAATATAAAACATACATTATAGTTTCTATCTAAGGCAGTCGCAATATCATGACAGCAGAGGTACTGGTGGTGTTTTCCAGTACCTTTGTGCACTCACAGCTCCTCAAGCTTGATAATTGTTGTAATTTGCACTTCTGCTGCTGCTGGTCTGCGAAGTCAGTATCCACAGTCAGAATTTTTGTCAAACCATGAGCGACATTGTCAGATACATGCACACCATGCGAGTGTCCACATCTTCGTGGTTACGTATCACGTAACCACGAAGAAGCGTACGCTTGTATCACGTGTGATATTGGTTATAATATTTGGTCCACCCATATTGCAAACGTCCTTGCTGTTGTCAGAGCATACAATTCTAAATTAAGGAATTGTTCATCATCAAATTAACCAAACCTTTAGGTAGTTTCGTCGTAGCAGTGACCCGTGTTCTTTGAACCTTTCCTCTGTTAATATTCTTTATGCTTTCGTTGTTATATGTCCCAAACCATATCTAATTTTGAAACCATGTAATTATTTGCAAAGAAATGGTATACATACTGGTGTACCTATTCTCCAAAGTCTTTCTATGGCCAGAACTCAGCATGTGGACTAATGCAGATCCATCTAGAATTTTCGATGAGACTTGTGGGGCGTTTGGAATGGTTCCAGTGCCAAAAATACTGGTAATCGATTTTAGTAGGTCTGACCTTGTTCCAGACCGCAATTTATGTGCTAGAAGACTGGCTTGGTTTTCTTGCGCCAAGAATGAATCGAGATCTTCTACTATGATTGCTTTATCACAGGTTGCAATATAAAATTTGCTGAATAGACTGCAGTCATTCTCAAGGTCTCTTATCTTTGCTTTCGTTTTGCTCTCACTCTTTTTTACGTGTTTTAATAACTTGTATAATTATATTGTGTTTATACTTGTTGTATAAGGAGAGATTACTGAGTTTGGTTGGATCCAGTAAACTTTTTTTAGAGTTTGTATGTAATCTTCCTATACAAATGTTATGTAATTAAGAGCAATAGCTTTATAAGATCAATAACTCTTTGCCGCTTTTTCTATCTTGAATACTGCATTTACAACTTCAGTACATAGAAGCCTGGAGACTGTTCGACAAAAGGATTTCCTGGAGTATTTATTGTAGCTACCGGTGATTACAGGTCTAGAATAAAGTTCTTCCTTTTTGCGACAGTGTCAGAAAGATGGCTGCCGTATTCATCTGTTGCGCTGTTCTCCGTATCAAAATACAAAAAATACGGCTCAAGACTATAAACGGTATCTACCAATTCAGGTCCAGCGAGAAGCCGCTTAGTCAGGGTTTTCAGTCAAACCAATCAATTCTGTGATGTGTAAAATAATATTATGTTGTATAATGAAGAAGTAATCACAAACTATTTAGCGTAACGATGAATGTAAGTGTAAAAATAGGTCCTACCTACGTGTAAAAATAGGTCTTATTTTAATATGGCATTCATTTGCTCATGTTCTTGGTCCAAAGCCATCCCCGTAAACTTGCGATAGCTTTTTCGATCCAAAATTTACACATTTTCAGCATCTGGAAGCAGTACTGTTTCCTATAGAGCGGGGGTGGTTGCGGACCTTACGGCGACTGCTCTTGAAACGACCATCGGCTACCCGATCCTGGGTGAACAGTCGGGCAAAGGATGCCGTGGTCCGCAATAGATTCGGTATACACCGTTTCACCGCTTCGTAGGGGAGAGGACCGCGCAAGCGACCTCGAACTCGTAACCAATCGAGCAAGGCGTTGGCCTCTTGCGGGCATGTGGTGGAGCTTGGCGGTGGATTGTTTTGTCCAAGTCTTCTGCGTTCACTTCACGGGAGAGAGAACGACTAATCGTTAAAACTTCCTGAGGTGACGGGTTCGCCCGTTGTAGTCTATATACTGAACTGAGTGGGTGGACCAAAAGGTCCACCCACTCAGTCCGGCGGGGGCACTGCTCGCTCAAAAGAGCGAGTAGTGCCCGCACCGCCCCGAAGATTGACGGACTTCTCAAAGCATCATAACGTATGGTAAAATGCCCTCCCTTATGTAATTAAGCAGGTATGGGAAGGTACCTATGTACTTGTATATACTACTTACTATTATTTTTTCGACGAAATAGTTGGCATTAAAGAAAAAATAATACTTACGTAAGTATTTAAGATATGTTAAGAACAAATAATCAGGTACGGTGTGTGAATGATAAATTATTTTTATTAAATAGAAAAAAAACAAAATAATTTAATTATTAAAGTAATTATTATTATTGTACTTGTTATTTTTAACTCACTAACTTATCGCAGAAACTAAATAATCCTATAAGTACTTATCAAACTTCGCTCGATGCCCGTACCTACTTAGCAGGCGTAAAACACCGGTCTGCCGTGCGATGAATTATATTTTTTTCACACATTTTTTACCATGGCAGTCCAATAAAATATATACTGATGTAATTAGGATAAGTGTGGCTTTCGGAATATATTTTTTGAATACCGATACCTCTTATAGTTAAAAAGTAAACTTTGAATATGTAAAAAAAAGATGTGAATGATTTTTGGATGTTATCAATTATTTCATATTTTTTCTATGGACCGGTATTTTTTTTCTTCCAGAAATGAATTCGTTATTATTGAGTTACCCGAAAATGATATCCTACTTGCCCTAGTATCTATAGTCCGAGAGATAAAGGGCTCAAAGTGACGCGCGGCGGAATCAAACTTCCACCCCCTCCCCTCGCCCCCCGCGGGGTGGCCCCCGATGGCTCCCGGTCTAAATCCACTCAGGACCACCTAAGGAATAATTGTGCCAAGTATGAGCCTTTAATCACAAAATGCAGGGTTCCCATACAAACTGTTGCACTAAATCCCCAGCTATTAGCTTCCTGGTGTTAGATGGAACGTCGATCGTAACGGAAGTTTCATTTTGGGCCCCGAACTACCGTGGGCCCCGGTGCGCTGCACCGGATGCACCGGCTTAGTTACGACACTGCATGTACCACTATGATTAGGTTATTTGCAAGATATTACCATGTAGCAGCTCGCCTGTTTGCAATTAAATTGCTTAGGTGTAAGGAAACTTTAATAATATTATTATTATTTGGTCTGCCGGGGGCGATATCGTTATCGCGCCAACTTTATCGGCTTGATCGACGCCCATATGTGAAAATTATTATGGGTAGTTTTAAAATTATAACTGGACAAAAAATGTACGCTTTGTTATAGTCACTTTCTTGGACTATCAGAAAACTACTCTTCAGAATTAAGGTATCTTGTAGATGTTTCCGAGATAAAATTATTATAACAGTTTATTAAACTACTATAAAAAAGGTCACAAAAAATCTTGATATCCTGTGTATAACAGCTCAACATATTCTTCACATCGTTACCACTATCGCCCCTGATCTCTATCATGAGCCTAAATCGTCCATCCTTTCTTTATTGCGTTCTCGAAAACACGCGACGCGCAATTCATTATAATTTATTTCCGCGAAAGTCTATCAATATTGATGTCGAAAGCCTATTAAATATTCCGTGACGGACTTGGTGCATTTTCGACCTCGTGTTGTCGAACTAGAATTTCCTAGTGACAGTATGCATTTTCAAGCACGCATTGTCGGGTAGTATTTCCTAGAGACTATGCTCTGAAACTGTTACACTGAAAAAAACAGGGCTTTAAATTATAGCCGGGTAGTAAATTATAAAGCAGATACAGTGATTATAAAATAAATTACTTATAATGCGAGATATCAGAAAATATTTAGTACATACTATTATTTGAACACCACATCCTCTACTATCTGATGTGTCATACCACTATATAGATACGCACACGATATAACTCCAACGTGCTATTCAAAGAAAGTAATGTGTTAGATATACGCCAGCTGTTTTTGAAACAGTCACTCATGTTCTTCCATCGAACCTCAGATAAACGACTACGAAGCCAGCAACACCGAACTACAAGAGCATCTGCAGGTCTGAATTATGCCGTTCCCCGAGTTAATTCTTCATTTGCCCAAAGACAATTCAACTATATAGCACCTAAAATATTCAACCGTCTTGATGACAAAATAAAGGAAATAGAAAATACCATAACTTTACTATTATACTATATAATATGATATAAGATATAAAATCGAAGACTATCGCGGTTGTTTGACATTATAAATAGGATAGAAAATGAATTTACCGCGTGAAATTTATAGGACCCGACGTTTCGGTGACGTTGCAGCCTAGGGTAGACTGAAGAGCTGTCAGAGCGTTGTTTCGCGGGTAGACCGCAAACCGCTGCCGCCACTGCGTAGGTTATAACGGTGGTGGGGGGCCGGGCTCGGAGCGCGGGAATTTTGAAAATCCGTCTAGCACACAACACTCACTGTATCCTGTTTTACGTCTTTGCGTTCGGCGTTCGGCGGCGGGAACATTTTAAGAAGAGGGTTCCACGTAGAAGAGAGTTTGTAGCCGTCGTCTCTATTGAAGTTCGGAGTTCTTCTTATTTTAATGGCTTTTCGGATCATGCGAGGAAAGTAGAATTGTTCCTTGGATAGAACAATGGGATTTTGAAACTGCATCCAGTGGTTACTTCCGCTATCCAATATATGTTCGCAGATCGCCGATTTTTCTCGCTGAACGTTTTTAACAGCTTTGATGTGTTCTGTCAGTCGCGTGGCTATGGGCCGTTTCGTTTGTCCAACGTAGGCTAGACCGCAGCTGCATTCGACTGTATACACACCCGGGGTTTGCAGTGGTATTACATCCTTTACAGGCCTCAACAATCGAGCTATATTTTGGGTCGGTTTGAAGATCGGTTTTATATCGAATCTGTTTAGCATCTTACTTATTCGATCAGTCACGCCCTTGACGTATGGTATGAATGGTCTTGATCTGCTCGGTTTTTGAGTTTCGTCTGTATTAGATCGTGTGCGTGTCTCGTATTTTCCGTATCCATTTTTCCTAAGGACATCATTGACATGTTCCATCTCCTTCGGAAAATGCTCAGTGTCGCATAGATCGCGTGCTCGATTCACGAGCGACGTTTGCACTGAACGTAGATGGTAGGGATGATGGTGTGAGCTTGCATGCAAATATCTGTCCGTATGTGTGGGCTTCCGATATACCGTATGTCCGAGAGTATTGTCACTTCTCCTCATCACTTTGACATCCAAAAATGGTAAGGAGCCGTCCTTCTCTACTTCATAGGTGAAACTGATTTTTGGGTGTATGGAGTTTAGATGAACCAAGAATTCTTTCACCGTTTGAATGTTGCCTTTCAGGATGCAGAAGGTATCATCCACGTAGCGAAGCCAGAGAATGAGTTTAATTTTGGAGGTTTTTATGGCTAATTCCTCAAAATATTCCATATATAGGTCACTAACTATCGGCGATATGGGGCATCCCATTGCTACTTCGTCGATTTGTTTGTAATAATCGCCGTTCCATAGAAAGTAGCAGGATGTCAGGCAATGTTAAAGCATGTCGGCGTAGCTAATAGGAGGTAAGACACTCCGAAATGGGCAAATTCGTAAATAGAGATTCGACGTCAAAGCTCACCATTATTTCATCTTCGGCCAGTTTTAAGCTTCTAATAATGCTTACGAAATGTCGCGAGTCTTTCACGTAAGACGTCGTTTTGCCCGTAACCGGTTGGAGGACACCAGCCAAGTGTTTTGACAGAGGATATGTGGGGCTGTCGGGTCCTACAAATTTCACGCGGTAAATTCGTTTTCTATCCTATTTATAATGATATAAGATATTAAACAAAATGTACTATATTGTAATATAATGCAAAAGAATAATACTATATTATATTTAGATCGTTATATTTATATATTTGTGTATGTATGTATATGTATGAGTGTATGTGTATATGTATCGATATGAGTACCTACGTTAGTTAGGCTTCTCCACCTAAGTCAGAAAATAAGTGGTATGCCCAGATACAGGCTATATTTGGCCTAGTTGGGTATGCGCTGAGAATGGTCATGTGCATGTGGGCCGTTGTTTCTTCGCAACATTACTTGGTATGACCATTTTTATGTGTTTTATAATTATGTTTGATACAAATAAATAAATAATAAATAGATGGGTGTGGACTACATTGTCCTTTGCTAATATAGTATATTATCTATAACAATATGTCTCTCCGTCGCACTATACATATGGGTGATTCCAACCGACGTTTTTTTCTCAGTGTAGTTTAGTCACACAGTTTAAAGAACAGTCGATAAGAGATACACAGACGTGCGCCTGAAAATGCTAAATGTTTCAAATATGTATTTATAGGTATTTTTGATGATACAAGATTATTAAACTTTTAATAAACATTTTTGGTTAAGCAAAGTACATGTTTATCTGTACGGACGTAAGTATCTGTAAGTCGGGCAGAGGTACGTAATGTGTCCAAATGCTTTTCTTCGGCGGTTTAAAATAAAGTCAAAAATTGCGTTAAATTTATTACGAAATTCGTAATAAAAATATTAAGTCACTTTGGTATTGCGATTCATTTCTCAGATTTTAGTGGTACCGTTTTTAATGCATTTTGTATTAAATTTATTTCATTCTCGCAGAAACGCTATTCCGTTTCTTACAATTTGACAGTTGTCCGAATAAAAACCGGCTTGAACGTGACAATTTTAAAACGCACGTTTTCGGTGCGACTTAGTGGGTGACGCTTGTGTTTTACGTACGAATTAGCCATTTTTTCTGTTACTGCTGAAATGTTCCCATATGTTGGGATATTACAAAGGAATATCCCAACATATGATATCATATGAATAACGACAACGGTACGTACTTAAGCATATTTCGAACAAAATTCGTCTTCCGTCATAACCTGTAAATTATATGTTGTCGTTTAGTACTAGGAGTTTAGAACACCGCCACATCAAAGATCATGCGGATCAAAAGAAATGCCAAACAAACCTGCTAACCAGCCGCGCGCGAAAAATGGATTCAGAGCGCCGATTTTGACGTTTCAAAAAAAAAAACTGTGTTGCCAGACTTTTAGTACATTACCATAGACACAGAATGAAGTCACAGATTTTGTTACGTGTGTTAAATCTGACGAAAACGCGATAGCTATTATTTTAATGCACGTACTAATCCTACTTATTTTTAAAGCGACTTAATTTTAACTCGATAGAAACGCAATTGGACCCAGTGAGTAGGATAAGTCCGGGTAATTCAGGTCATGAGTTGGGTAGGGGCGGGACAGGTCCGGGTGGAGGTGCGGAATGAGAAGGCTCTGGAGGAACTATGTGTGTGTTTTAAGCCGCTAATACAAGGAATTGCAGATTAAAACATTAAAAAATACTACAAAATTTCGGAAAATTGGAATTTTACTCGATTTTCGGGGAAAAAAAGTAGCCAGGCCAGAAACATTCGAACGTCGGACAACAAACGGCGAAGAAGAGAACTAATAATACTCAATTATTGGAAGTGTTTTTATCTAAAAACTTTAATAACAAGAAAATTTCCACGACTGATAAATTAAAAATGACATCTGTAACAGTTAATTAATGATAAACCTAACTTCACGTCGGAAATAGCGTCTGACTATCACTTCTAGATGCCAATGACAAAACCGGTATTGCGCCGTCAAATGTAAACAAAATAGTGAAAATATTATGTTAAAGTCATATAATAATATGCGAAACACGCGCGTCCGATCGATGCAGAATTTTAAAGAGAGTTTAGGTATGTCACAGATGTTTCTGCATTTTTTTTTGTTTTTCGTTTGTTATTAATTCAAAATTAATTATGCAATTGTTTGGACATTTATGTTTTGCTGCTAGATAGTGATACATAATCAGTTGGGAATTAAAAATCGAAATTAAACATGCCAAAACTAATTCAAAGTCCAACGGCTATAAAAATTACTATCATGGCCTTCGTGATACTGTGTGAAGGTTTTTCTATAGTACTTGTAAACAGTATCTCAATCACACTCAATTCAATTCAAATTCAAAATTCTTTATTAAATCTATAAAATCACACATATTTTAGTTGCAAAGCCATCTTAACTAGGCCTCGCCTGTACTAAGGTTCTTTCGGCCAGTTCGTCGTCAATATTTCAGGATTCCCGGTTTCCTTTTCCAGTTTCCATTTCCAGAATATATTGAAAAACAATGCTTGCTGTGTGAACCAATGTCAACTTTCGGGATCTGTACGTTACAAAATCTTGGCCAATCCGAAATCAATTTCCTCCAGTTAACAAATGTAAATTGTCAGCGCTCGGATCGCTTCGATTTCCTGTATAAGAAAGTGAAATTAATTGTAAAATTAATTTCACACATGATGCTGTTTCTTAGAACATTCCAATCTATTGTTTTTTTATCTGTGCAAGATTGATTATCGCCAGCCAAGCTGTTTATTATAAGGTCATTGTTAAACGTTTCATCTGTGTAATGCACATTGTCCAGTTTATTACTTTATATTCAGTTTCTTCTGATACATTTGTGTGTGTGTGTACTTATATGACATAAGCATTTGTAAATTATGATTATATCAGATATATTTCGATAATCCTCTTATTCTTGTACATTGTTATTTTTTCAGGCTCAGGCTTGTTTTGAATTTCGCCAATCCTATCATATTATGAAGGTGTGCGTATTTTCAATTTTATTGAAATACAAAGTTCATTCAACTTTTAATTAGATTAGTATTTTTTCTTATAGATTAGTATCTTATATATATATATATATATATATATATATATATATATATATATATATATATATATATATATATATATATATATATATATATATATATATATATATATATATATATATATATATATATATATATATATATATATATATATATATATATATATATATATATATATATATATATATATATATATATTATATAAGTTGACAATAATTGTCGCTTTATTGTTGCAAACCAAATGTAGCCGCAATACTATTTATTTTAGGGACGACATTTTGATTATTGAGCCCTATATTGACTGAGGTTTAGAAAATGCATATATTACTCCACTCATAAAAATATATGTTTCAAAACGTTTATAATTTTCATAAAACACCGTTCTGCTATCTCGGGCCTCTCCCCAAATAAAATCGTTAAAAATAAACAATTGGAACCGAAAATATAATTATTAGTTGTTGAAACACGGCATTTAATTCAATTTATATGCAATCGTTGTTATTTTATACGGCAATTAAAATTGCGGAGGTCATAGCCGTAGCGGGCGCCGTAATTGAAGTTTTGCGTTTGTTCGGTGCGATAGTAGTGCGGTTAATTTTTAATTTCAAAGCCGTATAATTGAAGCTGAGATGTTGCCATATAAGAAGTTCTACATGCCTCTTTTTATTGTGCAAATTAAGAGCGTTTTAGGAATTTAAGAGTCAGAATTATTTTCTTGCGAGGTGAATGTTACTGCACTGCACTGGGCTCATTAGCTCCCCGACGACACTGTACACTTAGAGGTGTCAACTACAACGGGTGAACCAGTCACCTCAGGAAGTTTTAACGATATCTGATCGTTCTGTCTCCCGTGAGGGAGACGACACTGTACAACTGGTGCTGTCAACTACTGGGCGAACCCATCACCTCAGGAAGTTTCAAAGATATTAGATCGTTCTATCTCCCGTTGAAGTGAGCCTAGACTTGGGACCAAAACAATTCACCGTCTAGTTACGCCACTCGCTCGTAAGAAGCCAACACCTTACCGCAAGATAACCAGGTTATTCAATCCGCGGGCTGACACTCGCGCCCTTACTTTCAGTTCCAACCAGATTACTCCGGTCTCCCGACTGGTTACTGATTCGAGGTCACTTGCCCAGTCCTCTCCCTCACGTAGCGGTGATACGGCGTCTACCGAATCTATCGCGGCCCTCGGCATCCTTTGCCCGGCTCGGGTGGCCGAATGGTCGTTTGGTGAGCAGTATCCGGAAGGTTAATAACTACCCCCGCTCTATAAGAAACAATACAGTTTCCAGACTGTCGGTCGGAATACACAATCGATAGGCTGATGCCGCACGGTGTGCAAACCGTCCAGAAGCGCCCGTAGGTTGATTCCTGGGGAAACTGGCCCGCAGGCCGGAGTCCTACCCGAGATCGCACTTATGCGTGGACGTTTGGCCGACCCTACACATGGCTCTTAGTAGTCAAACTGCAACAGTGCCCATTATCTCCCGAAATGGACGACCCTGTACAGATTAATATAAAGGTTGGCAACGCCGCCATAGCCGGCCGCTACATGCATGGCAGGCAGCGGCCAAGTTCACGGGGCGCACCCATGCTCGGCCGCAGCAGACACACAGACGCAGGTGCCCCTGTCCGCGCCGATCACTTTCTCTATCGTCGGTTGATGCAAATTCAAGTGGACGGCCGCGTCATTATTATTTTAGAGAGATTGCTTTCGCCGCCAGCGGTGGCTGTCGCGGTGCGAAAAAATAGCAGTGCCGAAATTCGGCGGAATAACAGCCGCCACATCGTCGCACAGTGTTTATTTGCATACTTTTTTTGACAGTCCCGAGATTTGCTTTGATTTTACTTGATTTATTTATTCGGTATATTAATATAGATTCAATGTTGTTGCATGCTACATCGGCGCTGTGCTGTAGATGCAATTAAAACAAAATATTTCATATTTGAATTTGGCGCTATTAGCCCGAAACATGTAGTAATTGTATTAGGATAATGACCGACAGAGACGTTGTCAATGCGCCTAACGTCCGCATCGATATATGATCCCCTAGATGGATCAAAACCACTACTGAAAGCTGGCCAGTAGTAGGTTGGTCGCAGTCCGCTGGCATCTTCTTATTCTTCTTTTTTTAATTTGATGGCTCCACCCAAAGAGAGTGATTTCTGCCAAGTGTGCCGTTGAAATAGGAGGAAACTTATTTATGGTAGTGGACGTCACTGAAACAAGTAAAACATCACTCCGTCGGGAACACAAAATCGAATAATAATTTAAGATATAGTGAAGAAAATGGTAAAATACATATATACGTTTAACACAAAAACCCTATGAAGAAACATTCAATAAGTATTATTAAAGCGACATACTGTTGAGTTTAATAAATTTACAGATGATTTTGTAGACGTTGGGGGAATTGAGAGACAATAAAAAGTCTGTACTAATAGGGAGCTGAATTTTGAGATTTAAGAGGTCCGAAATGTAGTTAGGATAGTTATTAACAATGGTACAATTAAAGAAGAGATGGTCCAGAGTGCAAAACGCATGACCGCAGTCGCACTGAGGAGAAGGGAGGACATGTATACGGTTGAGGTGAGCGGGAGTGCAGCAATGACCGATGCGCATCCTGCAGAGTGAAAGGTAGGTGGTGGAACCAGGGTTTGGTCCTTATTTCTGTTTGGATTTGAGAGTATCTCTTACCTTTGACCAATGAGGACTCTTGCCACCTCCGGGCCCATTTGTTAGTGAGCTTTTTATCTATAGCAAGGCAGACAGCCGACCGTTTCCGGTGTGAGAGCTGCCACGAAGAATATCGGCGCGCTATTCTCTCGCATACTGTTCAATTTATTGCTCTCTCTGTCACATGATTCACGAGCAAAGGGTAGTGGAGGCAACTTATTTCTATGTGAGGGCATATCTAGCTAATATATAGATGAACGTTTATTAAAATGCGAATTGTTTTCTGGGATTTAACATAGTTTCTTCTTGACTCCGGAGCGATATTGGGCTTGAATAACAATTACCGAAAATCTAAAATTTAAAAAGGCTTCAGTATAAATAAAATAACATAATAATTTCAAAACCTTACAAAAACACACTTTTGTTAGTGCTGCACAAAAAAGCAAAATATAATTAAACACTTTGCTATCACTGTTTCATCCCGTAAGGGACTTAAAGTAAGCCATGTCTGTAATTAACTATATTATTTGAGTGAAAGTGTAGGGCGCTTTATCAAGCATTTTTAAGGTACATAATATTGCAAAACAATGATTTTTGGAAACATTTCACTGAGAAGCATTTAGGATGATTTGATTTGAACAAAAAGCTCCCCAAAAGTTAAGGTGCCATATGACACTCGGTATGACATAGCGATTCTAACATTACCACATAATTTTAAATCGGTTAGAGTATTTAGAAGTTATGGTGGAATAAAGAAACGGAAAACATACATAGATGGACCCTGAACACATTACACTTCTTTTTTGTTGGAAAGTCGTGAAAAACCCAATACGGAGAGTTACACAAACATTCAATAATACGGAGAGATAGAATGCCATATATTAGTCTATCTAAACTTTATATTACCCAATTATTACGTATTGAAACCTGTACACTAAATTAAAAATTTACACATTTATGTAAATGATATAGAAAAGCATGATTAAAAAAATCATTTGTTTTTATATTATTATTTCACTTCGAAATAGGTTACAGTATAGGCGTGTTTGGAGCGCTATTTATTTATTCTGCGCCGATACTGCTATGCCACGAACGCCGCCATATTGAACATCCGGGAATGTTAGTCACTGTTTGAAACAACGAGCGCCATCTACACGTTTCGTTTCATAGTAAAATCCTAGCTGCCACAATATAAATAACGCTAATATTAAATAAACGTATACTAAATATTGGATTGATTCTTACTATTAGGATTTAGTTATTACGGTTTTATATAGAATAACGGTGTTTCAATCGTAATTTTGTTAAAATACCAAGAATTTTGTTGAAACTCTATTACTCGATTATATGTATTAACGTTTTCCGTACGATTAATATCGAAATAACAGTATACTGTAGTTTCAACATGATTCAAGTATCTGTCTATAGTCGTACGTATCCAACTACATGCTGTACTGTTACAAGTGAGATCGCAAGGTTGCGACGTAATGAAGTAGTATTATGTTTCAACATTACGGCATGGTAACTACCGTCACGCCAACACCGTTACGCGTCATGTTAATTCATACTTATGGACCACAGTCTGAGCTATATACGTAATCCTTGTTGAAACATGCGTATTTTTGTGTATTATACCGTTATATTTGTCTCAGTGTATCAACCTAACTTTACCATACTGCAGTGGGGAAAAGTGAAAATGTTAAAACCACACATAATTGTCTTACTAAATCGAGAAACAAAAGTTCTGCCAATGAATCAACGCTATAATTCTAGGTACTACACACCCACGTAAATTAATTTAAAACAAGTAATTTAAAACGCGATAAGTTAGAGTTTCTTTTCCAAAAGTGGTAGATAGCATATTATGTAGTAGGTTAAAAATATTTTTAAAATATATGTTCAAATAATGACCATTTTTTTAAATGCCAGTATTTTATCTAGACGACTGAGAATTTAATTGTCATTTGTAGGAATCTACATATCAGTATCATTTCCAGTCATTAATCAAAGATTTCTATTTTCTTTGTTGTCATCTGTGAATGCCTTCGTAACATAAGAATATGTATCACGTTACTTGTAATTATTATACTGCGACTTTACACAGCCACATTTTAAAATCGAAATAGGTGGACAACTGTATATTAAATTTATACCGCAGCTGCAGATTTAAAAAATAAATATACGAAGAATTAATTGATCTCAAAACATAATAAAGAAAAACATGTGACAAGTGCTCCCCTATTGAGACTGCTGACACTCTTCCAAAATGAGAAGATACCTATAGAAACAAAAGATATTTATAAATCAATTAGTTTGTGCTGAAAGTAAGGTTTTTTTAAATATGTAATTTACTGGATTCCCATTGGCAAACTTAGTAGAACCAGGTATTTTGCGATATTTTCAATTCGTGATTACGCGTAAAAGTCCTCAGGCAAAATCAATCTTACGACTGATCAGAGTTTTATGAATGAAAGTATCTATATAAACTTATTTGGGGGGTAACCAAAAATAGAAAATCACACAAGCATGCAAGCAAGAAAGCGACAAAGCGAATACCGCCAATTATGTAACATATGTATATTGTTGTTATATTGTTTATCATAATAATAATAATAATTTATTTCTAATTGATAATTAAGAAAAATAGACATAAAATACAGAAAAATTGAATTCAAGTAAAATCGTCCTTAATTATTAGTTAAAAAAAGTAAAAATTAGTAACACACGAATAATTACATAATAAACAAATAAATTAGTGCTAGAAGAAATAATGGGGGAATAATTCAATTAGTCATCATTAAAAAGAGCTTCCTTAAGGTTTTTTAAATAATGTTTTATTTCCAGTTAATAATAGAAAAAATATATAAATTACATAAAAATTGAATGAAGCAAAATCATGCACCTAATCAAGAAAAATCGTCCTTGGTTATTTTAAAAACAAAGCCTTCATGATCTCACTACAAACGCTGTAAATAAGGTAAAATACATGTACAAAAAGTCTGATAGTCTGTCAGTCTGAAGGAGTCACCTTATCGATAAGTTAAAAAAAAGGTAAAAATTAGTAACACAAGAATAATTACACAATAAAACACAAAATAAATGTAATTAAAAATTCTGCATTCAACCAAGCACAATAATTGAAAAAATCTAAGAACACGACTGCCGTTTCAAAAAATGGACTATTGTATTTATAATTATTAGAAACAATTTGTTAACGCTTTGTCGAAAATAAATTTCTTTGTAGAAACAATATCCGTTACGGACCTACGGGCGCATGTTATCCAGTGCAGGGCATCTATAAGTCAGTCGCCGAGCATGTTTCAAGGCCCATAGCGTCTTCCGCTAAGCAATCGCCCCTCAGTGGGGCTTGACGTGAGCCGGGCCCAATGGCTTTCTGAGTATGGCTCCGGAGGGCTGCTCGCCCTGCGGCAGGTATCTCGTGACGATCAGGCGCCACTCGCGAGACTATATATAGCCCCGCGCTTTGCGCCATCGCTACATGCAGTCGGTTACCTTCGGTGATCAAGCAGTAAAACTTTTTTTTATTTAATATATGTGGTTTATTCATTTATCCACATATATATCTATATATTTTCTAAATCTACTCAATCAGACCTTTCATTTGATATTAAACACGATGTATTTATCTTAATTTATTAACATTTGATATTTGGACAGGTTGGGTATCCTATGATACTGAATGACATAACTATTTTAATAATACTACCACTTCTAAATCGGTTGAACCATTTATAATCTAATGTGGAATAAAGAACCGGACAACGTATATTCATCAACGACCCCTAATAACATTACACTCCTTTTTTTTAGGCACTTGTCGTGTAAAAATATAAAATGCTTTTAAAATATTCTAGCATACGCCCGGTATACTTAGTAATGTTTAAGTTTTGTGATACGATTTTGGTCAACTCTTTGCATTTCTGTCTCGTGTTATTATGTAGCCACCTTCTCAGAAATCCCTAAAAGTTATTATTCTGTATGTCAGAAGTCAGTATAGTATAAATTTTTGCAGTTGTTGCTTGCGCTTACATGTTTCGTAGCGAAGTTTTCTGGGTCTACTATCTATAATCTATTATGTCATTCCTTACAATATAATTTTCCTTATATTACGATATCGCTTATGGCAGTATGGCGTAAAGACGTTTGAGTAGGAAGCGGTTTGGTTTCTTGCTAATCACTCTGATGAGGGCCTTCGAGGTCTTTCAGTGGAAACGAAAACCCATTCTGTTCAGGGTTGGTCACACTCACGGGTCAACACCCATCCGGCGGCCTCCACGCATGAAGTGCGAGCCCGGGTAGGACTCTGGCCTTAGGGCATTTTCCCCCCAGGAATCAACCTTCTGGCGCTCCTGGACGATCTGCGCACCGTGCGGCGTTAGCCAATCGATTGTGCACTCTGACTAACATATTGAGTTGTCAACTACAACGGCCGAGCCCGTCACCACAGGACGTTTTAACGATTAGTCGTTCTATCGACCTGCAGTGAGCGTAGAAGACTTTGGACATAACAAATCCGACGTCTAGCTACGCCACAACCCGTAAGAGACCAACTCCTTACCGCGAGAAAGCCAGGAATTACTTCCCAGCGGCTTGAGAAACTCGCGCCCTTACTTCCAATTGTGACCAGATTTCTCCGGTCTCTCGATTGGTTCCGAGTTCGAGATCGCTTGCGCGGTCCTCTCCCTTACGAAGCGGTGAAACGGTGTACACCGAATCTATCGCGGACCAAGGCGTCCTTTGCTCGGCTCTGAACCGGGATCGGATGGCCAATGGTCGTTTCAAGAGCAGTCGCCGTAAGGTACGCAACCACCCCCGCTCTATAGGAAACAATACAGTTTCCAGACTCCCCCGACTGTTAGTCGGAGTGCACAATCGATTGGCTTGCGCCGCACGGTGCGCAGACCGTCCAGGAGCGCCAGAGGTTTGATTCCCAGGGGAAACTGTTTCCAGGGTCTTACCCAGGTTCGCACCCCGTGCGTGGAGGCCGTCGGATGGGTGTTGACCCGTGAGTGTGACCGACCCTGAACACATGGGTCATCGTGGCCAACTCATCATGAGCCCGTTAGCTCCCCTCTCTGACTAACAGTCGGGGGAGTCTGGAAGCAGTACTGTTTCTTATAGAGCGGGGGTGGTTGCGGACCTTACGGCGACTGCTCTTGAAACGACCATCCTGAGTGAACATACCCGATCCTGGGTGAACAGCCGGGCAAACGATGCCGTGGTCCGCGATAGATTCGGTATACACCGTTTCACCGCTTTCTAAGGGAGAGGACTGCGCAAGCGACCTCGAACTCGTAACCAATCGAGAGACTGGAGTAATCTGGTCACAATTGGAAGTAAGGGCGTGAGTGTAAGCCCGCTGGGTAACACTTCTGGCTATCTCGCGGTTAAGGCGTTGGCCTCTTAAGGGCATGTGGCGGAGCTTGACGGTGGACTGTTTTTGTCCAAGTCTTCTGCGCTCACTCCAGGGAGATAGAACGACAAATCGTTAAAACTTCCTGAGGTGAAGGGTTCACCCGTTCTAGTTGACAACTCTAGTTGTTAGCACAGTGAGGATATTTTTATATAAATAAATAAATTTTCTTAGTATGGTTGGGCTGTTGTCGATTATATATCGCCCACTTGCGACGACAGTGTGACATCTCAAAAACCCTAATTTTACAGAAAATGACTGTTAAACTTTTAAATAAGCATAACTCTTAAATTGTTATCTAGATAGCTTTATTATGTACTAAGTGATTAGAGTATAACTAATAATTAAATGAAATATCAAAAAGAAAAAACACATTTCAATCTAAAATAACTTAATTATAGAGTTTAAAAAAAAAGAGGAAACTTATCATGTTGTTCCAGAAAAAAAGAAAATTTACAAGGTGGTAAGTTTAGTTGTCACGTTGAAGATGATGTAAAAATTGACATTGAACTAAGTTATATCAAAATAAAACATTATTTTAGAAAATTAGTTTAATATTGTAGTAATAATAATCATTCAACATAGTAGTAACTATTTTAATAGTACATCTTGTTACTTTAAATTACACCTTGATTTTAAAAAAAATCAAGTATTAAGACAGTACAGTCTTTTTCACCTTTTAAAATAATCAAAAGAGAATGACAGGAAAAATAGACTTTTCTATAAGTAAAGGCATTTTTAGTAATTAAGTAGGCACTTATGTAAATTGTTAGGTATGATCGCCTAGTAGGTATTGTCTTAAATCTGTGCAGAAGGTATTGGTATTGTACTATGCTCACATTTTTTTACTTATTCTATAAAACTAATTCGTAACAAAACATACTTAAAAACGTAACACGTTTGACTGCAAAAACTAGTTCGTAAACTATTACAAGAATGAAACGTAAGACCTATCTAAGTAAAGACTTAGAAACTAATTCCGTTAAGAAATGACTATATAGGTATAACTAAATCTCTGCTAGGTACTTACATTATTAATACACAACAACAAACATACATAGGAACATTAGTGCGATTCATCAGTCATATAAAATCAGTATTCTACCTTACATTATTTGGCTTGGCCTTCAGTAAAGTCGTACAATAAATGTTTACATTCTTAAACAATGTATCAAATTCAAAAGAACTACAAACTTTCAAAAAAATTCCTTGTAATAGCCAGGAATGTGGTTACCATTTAGTAGTGAAAAAAGATCCTCTTTTTTCTTTTCAGCCAATCCCACTTTTCTATTGAAAGCGTTCTTAAGTTGGATTTCATTAACTGACTTTTTTTTTATTACGACAGCTCTCTTTATTTCATCCGCGTAAAAACTACGATAGTAGATCGCATGGGGATCATCTTTAAGCACTCGAATCCCTTTTATTTCAGAAGTTTTAATGACCTTTTGATCTTCATCCTTGTAAATTGCAAAATTCATTTCTTTGAAAACAGCAAAATTCATTTCTTTAATAGGAGTTTCAACAATAGCAGGAGAATTTTCAGATTCTGTTGCGGCGACGACGCTAGGTTCAATTGGAGCCGATTGATTTTCAGCACTCCTATCAGTAGGTGCATCGATTGGATTTTCGTTGAAAGTAAAAATTACCGAGTCGATGCCTGACCTTCCTTCTTGGTTTGTCGTTTACTGACTAGTCGCAGCTGTCGGGACATAATCGTTCATATCGTCGAGTGAAAATACAGGTCGGCGTTTTTCTTGAAACTCTTTATAGTAGGGGTCTTTTACGGAGTCATCGCTGTCCTCGGAAAAAGATGAAGAACTTGAAGAGCTGCTACACAAGGTAGTTAAAGAAGATGAACTCATCGATACACTGCGATGGCGATAATTTTGGGTCGTTTGTTGATCATTCACTGTTTCATCGCCGTTAACAGTTTTTAATCCGGGTTGTTACGAGCAACTAGATTGCTACCGGGCAAATCCTCATCAATATCTTGTGATAATCGCAATATTAGCTTAGACCTTGTCCCCATCTGTAAAGATTTATTTATTTAATTTATTTTATTTATTTGGTGTTTCACAATCATCTAAATAAATGGATATATACAATTACAATGTCATAGACAAAAATCCAGTAGCAGAAAACTGATGACATTTTATGCCAAAAACTGTTGCCAGTGATCCTATTTTAATGTCACCTAACTAGGCAATAGCCTGTTCTAAGGCGGATATTTAAATTGTTGTAAATATATATGAACCAATATTAAAAAAAACTAAAGTGATGAAGAATACCTATAGAAAAATTTGAAAGAATACACTAAGAGTTATTATTAACTCTTACAAGCTGGACAATCAAAGTAAGAGTAAAAATATAGATTTTTTAACAATAACATAATCATAATAAAATGATGCACAATTAGCTAGGTTTTAGATAATCATAATAGATATACATAGATAACTGGAGTTTTGTATTGCTGTTTAGTGTATACAACGTGATAAGAAGACATACCATTACATTTTATCAATATGTATTCTACAACAACAGAACATCAACAAATGACCCACTACATATTTCCAGAAAAAGAAAAATATACATCATCAACAACGTTACAATTCAGATGACGCAGTGAAACTGTGAACTTCTTACAAGAAAAACAGGACATCAAAAATATATCTCGTTAACTTCGCTTTATGTTTTACAAGAACACTGTGATAAGTATGACTTGCCACATTGTCGAATAAGAGAAAATTATTAAAAGGGACTCACCTTTGTCACTTAAATTGTGGTATCCTCGTGATGTCACGTTTTTCATGAAACGGAGAGCACTTCACAACTGTGACAACTGAACTGTCACTGTGTCGAAGTCAACAAGGTCACCAAGCAAAACAGTGCTATATTGTGATATTTTGTCACTTTCTGTCATATTTTGTCTCTCTCTCTCTGTTGTTTTTGTACGAAAAAATATCCCGTTTTTATAGATAATAGTACGTGAGATCGCGATTCAGAATATCAGTAAAACGAAAAATCGTATAACTCGAGATGTCACAGTGTCGTCGCAAGTGGGCGATATATATACAAGAAGAGCTTTCTATTGGCTGACATAAATAGCTAATTCCATCACAGTCATAAATTGACAGTCCTTTTTCCAAATTCAGTTCTCCTAAAAGTCATGTATTTAGTTTTGTTGTATGCATTTAATGTAACCTTGTTTTACATCTCTTTCCATTCAGCTATAGTGTTTATAATAAAAAATACTGCGATCTTCAGAGATAATATCTCATTATCACTAATTGCACACTTACGTTTGGAACGACTATAGATAAGACAGCGAGAGAAAACCACATAGAGGACGCCATGTCTATGACAATTAGAGAATCACACAGTTGGTATATTTCGTGAGTCTTCTGAACCATAGCGAACGGATTTGACTCGACTCCTCGGATATATTGGACACGTTCATGCTCTGAAAACCGACACATGTACACCTACTTTTCAACTGGAATGGAATCGGTGACACCGCACGAATCAGTTATAGTAAGCTACAGAAAGATATCACACAATGTGCTTAATGCTCCTATGATCTCTCCTTCCCAGGAGACTGTCTACTAATGATCGATGTTCATCTCTCTGTTGTTTGTTATTGTTCGGATATGTGTGTGTGCAATCATGGAAAGTTGAAAATTCGTCTTATTTTCCAATAAGATGTCCTGTGCGGGGCGATCCACGGTGAATTTGTCAATAAAGCTTCAAATTATTTGACAGCAAAGTGAAACAGCTTAATGGCCACCATTAAAATCAAGATGTGGATGATCACAACGACAATATCCATCTAAAATTTATTGCTATTTTTACCTTATTGCTGAGTTATAGCAAAAATAATGTTTCAGTATTTTTTATAGAGAAGACATATAACCCTTCGAGTAGCGGCATAATTTCATGGCAGACCGCGGCAATTTATTGGAATTTCTTGCAATATCGCCGCGCTCGACAAAAAGTACTATAACTATGGAACTACTATAGCAATCATAAAAAGAAAAACTGCGCAATGATCACATCGAAATTTCGTATATAGAATTTTGAAATTTCATTTTGTAAAACTATTAGATAGAAAATAGGAAAAGTGAAAAAAACTCGGCATTTCTAACTTGTACTTGTTTTACGGAAAAATACGGAACCCTATTTAGAAATTGTAAATACTACCATGATCTTTATTAGATTCTATATCAAAGTTAATATTTAGTTTTGCTTATTTACATACAAAAATATTTAGATCAGCTCATAAATACCAATAAAAATTTTGATGATTTCTCGAAAAAAAAAAATGATGATGTTTGACAATGGAATTTTACCAGAAATATCCGCGAAATGACGCGCGAAATTATTCTACCGGTCATCTATGTATCTATGGTAATAATAAGATATTTGGTATGGTATTTAGGATGCGTTCGAATTAGAAAATAATATTACTGTGCGCTCCGGTAGCAAGCCGCCAATATTGGTCGTTACTTAGTCAATCTGATGCGTAGCCAAAGTTGGTCGTTACGTAGCTGAAGGGTTTCGAAATATTATTTTATTATGTTATATTTTATTCGTTATTCATAGATTTTGAACATCAAAAAGTCTAACTTTTTCTAAAATCATCTCGGTAGAGGAATATAGGTATTATGTATATGATATATGTACGTGTCTGAATGTTTTCATTTTAAAAAATAAACTTTCTATTGCCGTGAAAATAGTGTTTCTGTTTGCTTATAGATTTGTTTATTTCTCCAAAACTATGGTAGTTCAGAATTTATTTATTTTGTATGTAATCTATAGCTACCGTTATATATATATTTTTTTTAAACTATATTACTGGAAACTATGGCAAAACGAAAGCGAGAGAGGAGCTCGAACTGCATCTCACAGTTGTACCTACTAGCATGACTGTCTGATTTACCCTTTGCGAGACTTCTAAATCAAGAGTGTCGACATTGAACGAAATCCATCCATATGACGTCACGGATGGGAAGGAAAAACTTTCATCTACGACGTCGAGGTCACGATCGCCTATTATAATAGTGGCCACACTGGGCCAGGCATTGATTGGAGCTCGCGATTGACCGTGATTGCTTTTCAAGCACCGACTTGAAAAAACAAACGTTTCGTAATAGTCAAGCAGTTTCAAACGTAGTTAGCCGCGCGAGCATTAAGATCGTAGATCTCTGTATATACGGGATTTTTTATTCTAATATGGAAACAACTAAGCTTTATGTATGTATACAATATTAATGAAAAGAGCCATTTATATAGCAAAGATTAAGTCTGTGTATGTACATGTGTGTGTGTATGTATGTACACACACACACATGTACATACACAACTAGGGTTGTCAACTACAGCGAACGAGCCCGTCACCTCAGGAAGTTTTAACGATTAGTCGTTCTATCTCCCTGGAGTGAGCGCAGAAGACTTGAGGACAAAACAGTCTACCATCTAGCTACGTCACAAGCCCGTAAGAGGCCAACGCCTTAACCGCGAGATAGCCAGGAGTGTTACCCGGCGGGCCTACACTCACGCCCTTACTTCCAATTGTGACCAGATTACTCCAGTCTCTCGATTGGTTACGAGTTCGAGTTCGCTTGCTCGGTCCTCTCCCTTACGAAGCGGTGAAACGGTGTTAACCGAATCTATCGCGGACCACAGCATCCTTTGCCCGGCTGTTCACCCAGGATCGGGTAGCCGATGGTCGTTTCAAGAGCAGTCGCCGTAAGGTCCGCGCCCACCCCCGCTCTATAGGAAACAGTACTGCTTCCAGGCTCCCCCGACTGTTAGTCAGAGAGCACAGTCAGAGTGCTCAGTGCAGACCGTCCAGGAGCGCCAGAAGTTTGATTCCTAGGGGAAACTGACTATAAGGCCAGAGTTCTACCCGGGCTCGCACTTCCTAATTTTACAACCCCGACCTGATTTTACAACCAGGATCGGCTCCCGACGAGGCTACTTTTCCACGGTCAACAGCACAGACACAAAATTTTGTATACGCATTCAATTATGATAGCCTGTTCTAAATTTTACCATGACATGGCTGCTGCACATAGGGTTGGCTACCGTCGAGGGGACACCTCAACGACCAACAGCACTGAAACAACATTTTGTATACTCATTCAACTGTGATAGCCCGTTCTAAAATCCACCGCGAACAGGGCTGCTGCACCCAGGGTTGACTCCCGACGAGGGGACACCCCAACGGTTAACCGCACAGAAAATAATTGTTGTATACGCGTCCAATTATGATAGTCTGCACTAAGTTTCGTCGCGACAGGGTTGGCTTCCAAGGAGGGGACTCATCAACGGTCAACAGCACAGAAACGAAATGTTGTTTACGCATTCAATTAGGAATCATTAATGACTGCTGCCAAAGTTGACTCGGGACCCAAGGTTGGCTCGGGACAGAGCATTTTGATAATAGCTTGTATTAAAAATGTGTTTTTACTATTAACTTATTATTTATTTATTTGAATAAATTAATAGTTTAAAAAAAAACTAAAAACACGCTTTAATAAATGCACGTAAAACCAAAAAATACGGCTTCATCATCAGACCTTGAAACTTAATCGTGGTCAAAGTTCATTACAAGACCTTTCTAACAAGTCCAAACACGGCTATGATACGATATTCCATCATCGAATGCCAGTGCCTATCTTCCGGCTTCATCGTCAGACCTTGAAACCTAATCGTGGTCAAAGTTCATTCGAAGACTTTTCTAACAAGTCAAAACACAGCTATGATATGATGTTTCATGCATGAAGTTCCAGTTCATATCTTCCGACTTCATCAGATCAGTTCGACAGTACCATATTATTGTATTGTCATCAGAACTACATACAGCTGCCAGCTGCCAATTTTCATGACCCTACGATCCTTGGAAGATGGTTAAATTAGTAACCTTAGATTCCATTACATAGTTACATACAGGTCGACCTAATAAAAGCGTGTTAAAAAAATTATTAAAGAAAGATGCGACCATTTTTATCCAGCCAATATATTTAAATTTAAAAAGTAATACTATTGCATTTACATGAAAGTAAGGACTTAGTTCTGCACTCTGAAGTTTAAATATAAGGCTATATTTATGATATTTAGAATGTTTTATAGGACTGTTTTGCAAAACAAGAAATGTCAATATTTTTACGTATTTTATGTCATTTTTGTATTTTTTTAAAAGAAAACTTTAGAAGGATGAAGAAAAAAAGTATAATAAAAACCACTCCCAAGATCATTAAGGAGTCCGTGGGTCTAATTTCAGGATGCTTATCTTGTTTAATAGAAACAAGTGGGTGAAGGTTCATAAAAAGATACGTTTAGAGGGCTTAAATATCGTTTATACTGGTAATGATAGATAACTAAACTGAGAGGAGACTAGGTTGGAAACATCCTTATTACGTCTAGTGCGTGCACTGTGAAAATATAAGGATGTAATACACGGAAATACGCATATTTCAACAGGGATTACGTATATCTCGAACTGTGGTCCATACGTATGAATTAACATGACGCGTAACGGTGTTGACGTGGCGGTAGTTACCGTGCCCCTCGCGACCTTGGGATCTCGCTTCTAACATGACAGCATACGTACGGATATTCGGACACATTAATCATGTTGAAACTACAGTATACTGTTATTACCGTATTAACAATAGGGAAAATGGTAATACAAATAATCGAGTAATAGACATTCAACAAAATTCCTTGTAATTCAACAAAATTACGATTGAAGCATCGTTACTCTGTATAAAGCCATCATAACGCAATGGTAATCTAAAAATCAATTCATTATTTTTCTCAGTGTGGCAGATAGACGTAGGGATACAGAGGCAATACGAATATAATTTCTAACATTTCGTAGCCACGCTCAACGTGATGGTCATTGCGAGCCAGTGCTCGTGAAGGTGCCCCCTCTCTTTCATGGTCAATAGTAAAGACCGATATTCCATACCCGATTATGAAAATTATGCACGCGTGTCGCGTTCGGAAATCTCTTTACCCTTTCACGCGAATTGGCGTGGCCAAGGCAAGTGTCGAAAGCTGGGGTTAAATCGCCAGACGGCATTCCGACAGCAGTTCACGATAGGCAAAATTCCATCGAAAGAAAATGTAGATAGGCCCTTACGCCTCCTATTCAAAATGCATACATGCTAACCATTCCTGAATAAGGGGAGGATTTAGGTAAACCCGAAAAATATAGTGTCGTTGTAATTACTTTTGCAGCAATACAGCGAATTATTTATTGTTTAATTTTATATACAAATGTATTGGTAGATAAAGGTTAAAAGTGTATGTCGATCTAAAGTCTCGTTTTGTTAAACTATTAAAAACTATGAGATTTACCTAGTGAAAGTCAGGGAAAATTTTGAAAAACTTTTACTGGTATCACCTTTATACCCGTTTAAAACATTGTCGTCGTTTAACCCATTTGTCGTCAAATGTAACCCATTTAATCTCAAAGTTAGTAGATCGAGGAGCATTTCAAATAAATAAAAAAAAACAGTCTACAAAAGTTTCACAATATATATATATATTTTTTTGTTATATTTAGTTTGTATGATTTTAATATAACACTTTTATATGGCTGAACAACTTACTAACAGACAATACAGAGAGAAAGATATGTTATTTAAAAATAGTATTTTTTTTCTATTTATAAATTTATTTTGGCTTGTTTTAGGCCGATACTTTCCCATGTATTTCCCAAAAGATATAGAAGATTATTAAATAAACTTTAATCACATAAAACCTTAGATTTTCATCTAACTATTCGTATGAAAATTATAGTTGAAGCATTTTTAATTATACCGTTTATTCCAATAATGCGATGTCTTGCTCTGGCGCTTCCATAGGGGAGAGTTGCTATGAATGGACCACTAAACTTTACGACCTCATATCTTGAAATATATGATTAAAAAACAAAATATTACTTTGTTTCTATCTGTTAAGATCTAAACTATCGATATTTTAAGTTACGTACGATTTAGAATAATCGTTTTCCTAATAAATAAAAAAAAGTAATTTTGAAGCTGTTGCCTTTATTGGACCACCGTCGCTTTCATTGAACCACTAAGTAGTAAAATAAATATAAAAAAATCACGGACGTAGGATTCGAAATAAATGCTCACACATAGAAACCCAATAAATTTGTTTCAAACTTTACACTAGTACATGCTGACAGACATGTCAAGAATGACACTTGCATCGAATTGATCAGAATCCAATTTTTAGGTTTAGACCGCCGTGAACACTGACACACACGTCTCTTCTCGCAGCGAGTCGCAGCGGCACTGAGGTTGGGGGGAGGGGGGGGGGCGCGTGAGACGCGAGCGGCTTGTCTCGACTTGTTTTGGCGTTGCTAGCTGTCATAGTTTTCGAAATACTATGGTGGTCCAATGAAACCGCTGGTCCAATGATTGCTACTCTCCCCATATATCCTCCCCTTAAAGCTGTGTTAAAGATATTTCAAAACTAGAAAAAGAGATCAAGATACGTATAAGACATTATTATGTATATTTTTTACATAACTTTTGTTTTTTTTTGTTTTATGGAATAGTTTCATATATATACCTTCAAGCCCATCCAGCAGGTAAGACTGAAGCAATAATGAAGGACGATTAAATTATACGATAAAGCTCTGGATGTCGATTTAAATGGATTTACCACAATATAAAAAAAATAATTTTGATATTAGGTCTACAGTTTCATATATTGTGTTATCATCAACATCATTTATTGTTGTCCCAGATAGCAATTGATTATTATCATAGTAAAATAGAACAATAACAAAACTACATTGAAATACATCACAATATTAGGGATTAATAATGATATTCAGTTTTTATATGTGCTGTAATACTCACGACATGCAATTGACTACATACTCATGTATTTAGATTCTGTGAAGCGCCCCTATACCGGCTTTTTTAGTAATATACAAGTTGATTAAAGATATATTATGTATATAGCTAGCTAGGCAATATTGGCAATTTAGTTGACTATAACTAACGAGTCATAATAAAATAATTTTCAGAGGAAAAAATATTCTAATAATATTTAGAACACAATAGCATTCATAATCATTCATAATTATCACGTCGCGAATTATACAGTTCATAACTAGAATGGAACATAAGATAATCAAAAAATAGTCAGAATAAAATAAGAATTAACCATATTTAAAATACGGTTATTAATGTAAACAAAATCTATTACAAAACAGTAATTCCAAAATAAGCATTAATAGGGCAAATATATAAATAATCCGCAAAGCTCATAAATAATCCTCAAAGCTCAAAAATAATTTAGTAATATTAACAAGATAAAAAAATAATAAAACGATATTATTTAAATAAAGCTTTTTGCAAGTCAGTCACTTCATAAACGTCATGTTCTTGAGGCATGTTTTTAAATATGCCTTCTCCAATTCTTTTAGGACAAGAAATGGCAAATTGTACATTTTGAAGCTTAGATATAGATTTGAACGCTGGTATTACTAGCCGCACTTTCGGTATTACTATGTTGTTTTTGTGTCCTCTACTATAGCTATGTCTTGGCGTGTTAAAGAGACGCCTTAAGAGGTACCTCACAGATAAGGCGTTTTACTCACTGGAGGAATATTACTCCAGTGAAGTCTAAAATGCTTGGGTGACTAAAGTGTATATTGATTTCTTTGCATTTTGTCGTGTATTTCCTCTTTTTACATTATTCTTGTATTTTTTTGGCTTTTTTTTTGTTTATTGTCATTGTTTTTCTTTACGATAAAAAAAATGTTTTGTTTGCTAATATGTATGGATGTTTGCCAATATGTATCTGACTTGTATACCAATATACTAATAAAATGAATATGAATATGAATATGAATATGGCGGGTTGAGAGAAGTTTTCAGCCAGTCACATTGCGCTTCGCATGCATTAGGCACTGATGGACATATTCGGACGCGAGTGCTATTACCCCGAAACCTAATTAAAAGTATAATTTGCTATGACAACTCCCATAGGAGTTGTCACCTACAACAAGCGAACCCGCCACCTCAGGAAGGTATAACGATATTGCTCGTTCTTTTAAGGTAGTGTAGCGTTCAGTAGAGCACATCTTCGCTTCTTCTTTATAACAACGCGAATTTCACGGTAGCTTTACATTTATGAGCCGCGGTTAATTGAAGAGATGCGAGACGGTATCAAGTCGAGGCTGACTGAGGCAGACGCGCCGGGACCAGTTTGACCACCGAAATCGCTGATACCAATTGCATACCAATGGCATATCTTAAGGCTTTCTCGGGTCGCAGCCTCGCAATATTTAAACTTTGAGACCTTTCATATCCTTCAAACAAACCACGTATTATTTTATTCTACCCAAATCCTCCATTCGTTATGACCATACATGCGAGTTATAGGATGAAACCATGACAACAAAAAACTAAACACCTCACGAAGGACAAAAAATTTCGGTTGTGTCACCCAAAACTTTCCCGGCAAGTGGCCAAAAACTTAACCCTTCCTATTTGAGTTAACCATTTTTGGTTAGACGCTTACAAATGCTAAAATTGTATCTAACCAATATTGGTTAGGGCGCTCCGCGCTGCGTACAATGCCAACTTTTTAAATATTTATTCATTATTATCTTAATTGTTTGACGAGATAAGGTTATAATATTATAAATTTCAAATTTCAATGCGATCATTTTACAGTTATTCTTTTAACGATCCGTATAGTAGTTTAAAACTTAAGGTCGTTTTTCTCAAGGCCATCGACTTCACGCGCAAAAGTGTCCCGGGCAGAAGTGACGACTAAATTTTTACCCCGCGATAGGAGGGGTTAAGAAGGATTTGAGGGTTATTGGAGGGTGGTTTCATATTATTTGTATTCATTGAGATTTTTTTTAAATTTCGTTTTCACATCGAGGGCATATTAATAATTGTAATACAAGCGAGATATACTAATCCAAACGTTCTAAAACATACCTGTACAATAATATCAAAACCTATTAAAATATTTGTCAACTTATTCCAAATTGCAAATGGTTTTTAAAGAATTTTCTAATTTTAAGTACAGGCTGTTACTTTACTTAAATAAATAAAGAAATAAATAAAAACGAATAACCAAACAAAAGATATATTTATAAGGATCAGCTATTTTTAAATTTCTTTTTTATCTATCCATATAATAATAATAGCTGTAATCCGATTTCATTTAAAATGTAAAGTATTTTAAAAATAAAACTATTTTTTCGAATTCTGCGTTTACGTACATACTTGTATGGTAGTGAAACGAAGACTCAGGACGTCTTATCATAACGTATTTTGATGTGTATTACCAAAATGGTTAAACAACTTCTAGGAAAATTGTAGTCTCACACTATAAATCAAGCCGTTAAAACAACTGTTAACTTTTAAATTAAGTGTAGATATATGACGCTAAATGCTGAATGAAAAATTTTAATGTATATATTTTTGATTTAACTACGTTTTATATATGAAAACCGCACATATTCCGATTGTATAAAACCTTGAGATTAGTAGTAGTATCTAATAATGAATACTGTCAATAAAATTGGACGGCAATTTGTCACCGAAAAACGCATAATACAGAATAACGATGTGTCAATCGTAATTTTGTTGAATTACAAGGAATTTTGTTGAAACTTCATTACCCAAATTTACGTATCAACATTTACTGTATACTGTACTTTCAACATGATTCATGTGTTTGACTATAACCGTACGTATACCTACTACTACATGCTGTCATGTTAAAAGCTAGATCACACGTTCGCGGCGTAATGAAATAACATTATGTTTTAACATTGCGACACGGTAACTACAGTCAAGCCAACACCGTTATGCGTTAATTCATACGTATGGACCACAGTCCGAGTTATATAGGTACGTAATCATTGTTGAAGCATGCGTATTTCGTGTATTGCGTCGATATATTTTTCTCAGTGTTAATGCCTGCCCAAGGTTTTGCTTTATAATTCCGCTACGAAATTATGTCACTTCTCTTACCAGTGCCTCCGTGCTGAACGTCAGACGAAGCCGTGAGCTCAACTTTGCGATATTCCTTCATAAAATAAGGAAACAAATAAGCCAGGTTATCTATATTCTAGGCTGATATGGTCCAGAAACACCTACTCGTATAGTAGGATCCGCGGCATTTGGCGGTAATTCCTCGTCACAAAAATCGACTTATTAAGGAAGCTTCACATGTAATACTGCAGTGACCTGCAATTACCTCGCTTATATAATTCATCTGCTACATTTAAAAACTTGCACAAAGTTCTACGTCTTAAAGAACAACATAAATTTCACAATAGTAATAGTAATCCTATTTCAATAAACAGGACATCCTAAAAATCAGACTTAATACCCGAGGGTGTGCCTTTTGATGGTAGGTTAATCCGTTTGGGTTTGCATAATCATGATTTATTTTATATACGTAAATAATAGATTGAAATGTTTTTATTTTATTTTATTTTTTCCTATATTTTATTCTTACATTTTGTACCTTTTATCAATACATGGTATGATATTATGATTATTTATTGTTATTATTATAAAAAGGCTAGAATTCTAGTACAGAGCGCGTTTCAGTTTGTCATACTAGTAGATACAACTAATAAGACTTGGACTTAACGTGACTTGACGAGACAATACTTTAAATATCTAATATATTATAGCGTCCGTAGCTCCGTTGACACCGGTTCTCCTCGTTGTTACCAAGGTTAAGCAGCGGCGGGCGCGGTCAATACTGGGATGGGTAACCGCCTGAGTGTTTGACTGCATAATAGGCAACAAGGTGGGTTTCACAAAAAGGCATATGCCTTGTGGGTTAAAAAAAATTTTTTTTCAACGTGTACTTATAAAGAGTATTCCAGCAAAGGAATTATAATTTATCAAAGTATTTTAGGTACTCTTCTAAACTCTGAAATTACACAATCGATGGAAACAGGTAAATTATTTATTTAATACTTATTTATTTAATATGTTAGAGTATTTGCAAATCTATTTATAAAAAACTAATTTGCTATGAAAAATTTACAACGCTTGCATGAACAATTTATAACAGGAATAACATGAGCAGGTTAATGATAGGTAAGTGGAAAGAAGGGCTATATAAAGCAAAAATGTATTATGAATAATTGGATAATATTGTTTATAATACATAATATGATATAATATAATATAAGGATATGATATAATAAAATAAAGCGATATAATAAAGTGGGATGTCAGTTAGTTAAATCCTAATTAGTCGGAGATAGACTAGATTTGATCGAATATTTAAGTAAATTCGTGGAACCATTTTTATATAATGGAATTGCATTTCATTTATTATATTATCTTTTAATATTTTTTCATAATTATTATTTTATTTATTTTTTATTTTGAAGACCACATTTTAGGGCAATTTAGCTTTTTACTAAAACTTGTACATTTGTAAACAATCAAGCAATCAAGCAAACTTGATTGTAATATCAGAGTCCTGTCCACCCTAGAACAGGCTAGTCCCAGTTGGGTGACAGAAACAAATAAGCTAAAGGTTACGGCTTTGCCATCCGGTTCCTGTTATTTTTTTAAAGCAAATCAATGTTTTATAGTATTTAATTCTTAAATAAATAAATAAATAAAATAAATAAATTTAATATGTCTAATCCTTTGCAAATGGCATTAAAAATACGGCACATCCTGGTGAGAGATCTATTTCGCAGGATATTGACAAATAGATCAACAATGAGTAAATGTACATATGTACATAATGAAAGTGTATCCTCGTTAGTCCTGGTGGTATACGAAATTTAACATTTGCTAGACTATTTGGGTGGGTTGTCGATTGTTTAAAAGCTTTTGGAGACACGTTATATCAAATCAAATCAAATCATATTTATTTTAAAAAAAGAAACCGTTAAGGGAATAGAAAATACAGACATAAAAATATTAACAATTAAATAAAATAACATAAATCCCAATGTTAAAACTCACTCAAATTGTACAAACATTTAGATTACTAATGGTCCTGCGTGTTTTTAAATCTTCGAGGTTGAAGTGCGTAGCCGCTCTTCATAACCTCTAAGATTATATTATAAATATAAGATTATATTATAATTTCTGATGTCAAAGACACCCATCAGAGTTGGATCACAATGACCTTCAGTCATCCTTGCAAACTCTTTTCCTTGTAGCATCTCTCACTCGGAATCGCGCGAGTTTAACCTAACCGCAAACGCGAAACGTCTCACTTTCGCACCGTTCACATACCAAATATTGTTTGTAGAAACGCGTTTTATGATCTATTTTGATAATCGTCGACAAATCGCGGCGCAAGAAAGAGACAACACGGTGAAACGGTGTATAAGTCGCTTCTACGACGTCCGGAGGAATTTCACTTTTCACCGTCCAGTTTTTGCCATTATATGTGGATCTAGCTCAGTGATTCCCAAAGTCGTATATATGGACCCCCAGGGGTCGATTTCGAATTGCAGGGGGTTCATGTCAGCGAGGAATACAAATCGGGGTGCACGAGATGTAAATGGGGGTCTACTTTAGCGGACCCCATCTAGGCAGGTTATCATAAACATTTAGGCGATTTGTAAATGTCGTATTGCTTCTAAAACATTTTATGTGTACAGCATAGTATTTTTAAATTATAATAACAGCAATAAACAAACGCGCGCGTCGCAAGTATCATGAAAGTAAATCAACAATTAGGTAGAGGAGGACAGCGCACATGCCTATAAAAAGGCATGTGCAAGGGGAGGTGCGAGTAAGATATGTGAAAAAAATTCGCTTTAATTCGGGTATCCGTGCGAACGAGTATGATAGACGGGTCACACGAATGAGCAAGCGAGATAGGGCTTCATGTGCGGCTTTCTCAAATGCTTTGTACTTCAAGGTCGTGGACGGTTAAACATAGTTTCAACTAAAGACTATACACGTTATATATTTTTTACAACTATCCACTTTACCCAAAAATCCTGTGTAAGTGATCAGTACTGTTCCCACTATCACAAGCATTACAAGTTAGTAACTTTAAGAAAATTCAATATTATTCAGGCAAGGGGTCTACGGAAATCAGAAAATATGGTCTATGAGACAAAAAAGTTTGGGTACCTCTGATCTAGCTGAATGAGTGGCCGGCTGGAAACTCGCAGTCTTGTGGAGGAGGATGATATGAGATCGGACTACACTGTCAGAGTGCACTAAAGAAAAGTAGATGATTTATTTATTAATTTAAATAGCTGAACCGACTCTACGGATTTAATAATAATACGTCTGGAATGTCTTAAATACTATTTTCAAATTTTATATACACTGGTCTTAAACTATTATTATACTAAACTTGAGAACATATTTAATGCAGTTGAACTAAGTGTAAATTCACTGCTCCCGACAGCGCTAATTGATCATTTTTCTTTTAAATCTTCTCTGTAAGCACCCTATACGATACTGTCATATCGACAGGTGTCAATTGCTACATGTGAATCCGCCACTCGTGGGAGTTATAACGAGCCATTCTGTCTTCCATGGAGTGAACGTAAAGATTTTGCTGATAATAAAATCCACAGCTACGCCAACAGCCCGTAAGGGTCCAACGCCTACCCGCGAGACACTGGGAAGTGCAACCAGCGGGCTGACCTTGCGCCCTTACTACCAGATTTGAACTAATTTTTCCATCCTCCAGTCAGGTCACAGATTCTAGCTCGTTTGAGCGTGTTCTTTTTGGATTTAGCAATAATTCAGTTCGAATTTATCGCGGACCAAGGCGCCCTTTGCCGTGAAAATCGCACGAGATCAGGTGGCTAATGGATCGTTCCTAAGGAAAAATGGCTTCAGGTCAACAACTGCCTCCGCTGCTTAGAAAACTTACGTTTCCAGACTTGGCCGATTTTTCGCCAGAGTGCACAGTCGATTGGCTACGTCGCACGATGCACGAAACGCCCAGTTCCGCCCGAGTTGTTAGTTCCCCCGTTTTGGAACATCCGATCACATTTTTACAAGACTGTCTAAGACTGTCCTGCGGCTACAGCCGCAGGCAGAGTTCACGGCGGCCCTTCCAGGTTAGTCCCTCTTCGAGAAGGCTGCAGGATGAGAGCTGAACCGTGAGTTGAGCCGACCTAAGAATACACAGACAGGTGATCAGGCCCAAGCTCCACGGAACCGTTAAGAACTGATCTTGTAATATAACTGATACTGTGATATAACGTAATGCTGAATTTCATGATGCTGTAATTTTGTATTGGAAAGTAATTTGCATTAGCGTTTTGTAAGAAGACGTGCTCCTTAAGCGCGCATAGAGCGTATTAGCATAGTAAAAAAAGAACAGTATAACATCTCCATAGTTACGTATTTAAGTATACGTATATAACATCTCCATAGTACGTAGTTAAGTATACAAAAGTGGAATGTTTTCTGTACAGGCGGTAATGCAACCTATCAGAAATTACATTTAGGAGTATTTACATTTACATTACGAAATTACATTTACGAGGTAACGTTTATTGTTCATTTGCGTAGGTAAGTATGTGTCTAGGTAAGTAGGTGCATAGGTACGTAAGTGCGTAGGTTGGTAGGTTGATGCGTTTTTGTTAAGTAGGTACCTACTTTAACTTACTAAAATGTAGGTATTTTGAACACATGCAACGAATGATGAATGCTGTCGCACAAAGTCAGCACTAACTCATATATTCTGCTACAGTACAATTTTGGTAACTGACTCTTGATCTATAAACCAAAAATATATAAACGTACATAATAATTATAAAGAATTGCATTTCTGCTTTAATGAGATCACAATTGTGTATTAGTTGTGGCAACCCTGGTGGCTCGGCGAAGCGTAGGTACTTATTTCGAAAACGGGCTCGAGATGCCCTACTGATGTAATTTTACTATGATATTAGGCCGATCAGTTTTAGGTATTTACTGCGGCCGGGCGCTGCGTATGTTAGTAATCACGCACACATTGAAACCTTTACTCCCGAAACCGCGGTTAACCGTTGGGTGGCAAAACATCGTAACTCTCAAATTGAAAAAAAATCTGGAAATAACCTTGTAAAAGTAATATAATAATTATTTCCATTATAAACAAGTAATTTGTTTTATTTCATAAAATTACAACGGTTAAGACCAAAATCAATTTTTTTTAAATTATTAGGGATTACAAGTTATTAATATATAGTATTGAAAAGCTAAATTTTTAACAGAAAAAAAATAGTGGACTTAGTGGATTTAATAGAAAAAAAATGGGTAATAAATTAAAAAGACACAGATATTTTTACTATTCTTTATTTTTTTTAAGGGAACGTTTTGGGTCCTTCAGTTTGGACCCGTGGATGGAAAGTTATACCCACAAGTATAAAAATCTGCCTCAGAAATTATTACACGATGTTTTTCTTTTGTGAATCTTCTTTTTTTTGGTTTTTCACTCTCTTTTTTGTCAGTTGTCAACTTTCCCTTTCCTACTGTTGAAGTTGTTTTCTTAGCATTTTCCTTTTTCTTTAAGTTTTCAGCCGCTCTTTTTGCTATTGCCGCATTAATATAATCAGGATTCCTGTTTTCCATGTTTCTCTCAATTCTAGAATCGATCGATTCGAGTAACATGCAACCATAAAAGATTTTTTTACAATTTTTCTACCATTTTGTTCTCTCGGAATTCATTATCTTTCTCTATGAATAAAATTTTCATATCCTGCTCTATCCCATAATGCAAATATGCAACATTTCTTCCTCGTAACGTGTAATTGCCCTTGAACTTGAAATAAAGAAGCACTTATCATCAATTATTTCCATTTAATAAAGCTTCTATATCTATTATATTATTGCACTAAATTCGTTTTCTCAGCAGCGGTCTCACAACATTAAATTAGGCGATTAAACGCAAACGCCTTTTTATTGATAACCAGACCACTTTACCTTTATATAAAAACATATAAACCATATCTAAGCCCTAAACCAGATTATGTAGATATCCATTGCATAGTATTACAATATCACCCAGACAAAAAACCTGTATATTTTCACTCCAACGTAATCTATATCCATATTAAACTCGATCGCATATATCCAACGCGTTTAACACATTAAATTGAGCCATTAATCGAATTAAATCCGTTTAAATTACATAATTAATGTTTGTTATATGCGTCTCGATTTTTCGTATAAGATTTATAGAACGAAAGTGAGTTTATGTCATAAAATTTTATGGGTAGAAAACGAAATTCTGCTCGCTTACTGTTTCTATGGCGGCCAATTAGACAGGCGACAGTAGTCATTCGGACAATCGCTTCGAGATGCTAATTTCGCTCGCCTTTTGATGGTAAATAATTCACGGTCGATGGAATACGACCAGGGCGATACTGTTTACAGTTGGGAGAGTCGATCACGTGAGTAGCTATAAAGCCATAAATTTATTGATCGTCTCGAGCCATATTAAAGCTTTAGTCGGGGTGAATATTTTTAGAACACATTTTCCCAGTTTGTGAAATTCATTCAATCTGGTCTATTATTGATGCTAAATAAGAAAATCCGAGTCCTTTTTTTCTTCATTTTTATTAAGATTTGAAATTTGATTTCCACATAAATTTGAGGTACAAAATATTTCGATAATTCATTAATTTAGAACTTACTGAGGAAAATAATCTTTTATAATTGAACTTTCTGATATGAAATCGAATACGATGGTTGTTTAGTATTATAAGCAAGAGAAATCTGATATACCGCGTGAAGTTCGTAGCTCCCGCCGTTCCGGCGATATTGCAACCACCTTTATTCAGGGTAGAATCCGAGTGCTACAAATTTCATGTGATAAATCCGTTTTTATCTTATTTGTATCTTTCAGGTATTCAGTATTTTTTTCTCGGTAACGAATGCCTAAATCATCAAAAACTTGTAGATGATTCTCTCCTTGGTTTTTTATGTAAAATAATATTATATATAAAAATCATAAACTACATAAAAATCAATAACTACATTACAATATAAATTAAATTATGTTTGTATAGTTTTAATAATACAAACAATTTTATTGTAAATATATAAAAAAAATAAAAAACACGACTTCCATTACAGAAAGTAACTATTGTATTTAGGTATAGTTATTTTTATTACGGTTTCTTATGAAATATTTGTGGTTTATATATTTATCCATATAGATACATGTATATTTCCGGAATCTACTCAATCAGACCTTTTTATTGACACTAAACACGGTGTATTTATGTTAATTTATTGACATTTGGACATTTAGTACTTACCTAATATTTGGACACTTAAGGTACCCTATGACACTTAGGATGACATAGCGATTCTAACAATACTACGCAATTCAAAATCGCTTCAACCGTTTAAAAGTTATGATGGAATAACGAAATGGAAAACATACATAGATACCCTGAACACATTACACATATTGTGTGTAGTCTTGTAAAAAAACTATATTTATGAGCAATGTAATCAAGGTAATCCTACAATGATAAGAATTATTTCTAAACAACATAAACTTATTCCTAATTCTATTGATGAACATTAACTGAACTATATAACAGAGAAAATATGTATATTTATATAAATATATTTAAAAATATATTTTTTTAAGAAATTGTTTGAATAATAGATAATGTTTGATAATAGTAAATATTTAAAAAAAATATTTGCATATTTCCTGCGGTTGACGATCCCCTCCCAGCCTGCGACGCGATGTTTGTCAAGCATGCTTGATCGTCTAGAGAGACCCTAACCGTTTTAATAATAATAATAATAATAATAATAATAATAATAATAAAACGCTTTATTCTTAAGAAAAGGCGAGCTTATTGCCTGCAGGCGATATTTTAGAGCTAACCTATGCCGTTTACCTGGCGCTCACCAAGAAAAACTAACCCTGTATAATCACCAACCTTTAAAAAGATAACATGTGATAACGAGATTTGATACTACTAGACCTGCCCATCTCTACCCCAATACTCTCGCCATCTACTCCCACCTGTTTCAATCCTAGTAGTGTTGTGCGGATCACACCTGACTAATTACGATTTAAATTAACCGCTGGAAAACTGGACGGCAGGCCTCTGAGCATTATAATATACTATCTCCTTCGAACTTTATATGCAGAGATTCCGATTCATTTAAAATTAATTATTTTTTATTACCGAATAATTTCGCCATAGCCGAGCGCGATGCCGATGACCGTTTCCCCGATGAGGTGAGAGTTATCAGGTGAGCTAGGCTCGTTAGCTTCTGAATCGCGTTTCTCTTCCTTTTGCACAACGGTGCGTGATCCTCACTCTATTTACAGAATACAAAACAGGATGTATTAAAACAGTATAAATATCTTTATTTTAATTTTATACTATATTGGATCGGCCTGGTCGCTGGCTTTTTAAGGCCACACAAGATTTTAATTTATTGACGAGATGAAATTGGTTACTTATATCACAATATACTGTGGGGATTCTCTGATGTCGTGCGTTGTTGATATGATCAGAGCCCAACGTTGTGAAGTCTTGTTTCCTCGGCGTACATACGGTAGGATAAACACAGTATTTAATGCTTAGACCACTTAATTATTTGAAAAGAAGCTAATAGATAGAGATGGCTTACCATTGATAACGTCAAACGAGAGTGTTTGATAATCTAAATGTACGCGATTATATATCGGTAAATCTGCTGTTAGGTAGAGAGTTTTTCGTGGTAATTAATATGTGCAATTGTGAAAGACGCTATTTTCATACCTTGATTATTTGCAACGTAGGAAAGACTCTTTTAAAAATGAAATTATCTAATCTTTGAAAGCTATTAGTCATCAGGCGATTAGACAGTTTTGCCGGTGTTATTACGTTAATCAAATCTTGGATTTAAAAAAAGTCTGCTGAGTTTAATGTTGCATTGTTCATCATTATGAGTCACTACAATACCAAACAGTAGCTTTACTATCGAGCTACAGGGCATTGCGGGAAGAGGGTGCGAGGAATAAGGGCAAAGGGGTACGTCTCGACGAACGCCTTTGGTTAGCGTTACGCGCAGGTAAAGGCTGGCGACTTTTTCAAACGTTTAGGGCCGAGTAGCGGACACCTAGCGACTATATCCGAGCCCTCAGCACTCGTGACGTATTAGCTCCGATTTCAATTTTGCTCTAAGAGAAGCTACTGTTTATAATACCGTGCCTATATTATCATGCACTATCTGTGACTATGTTCGCATGCGATACGTTATTTTTAATGCTGTGGTCTGCAAGCAATTCTCATAGGAGAGTTACTTCACGACATTGCTGGTGACATATAAAATCAATTGAGTTTATAAATGGTTTCCGCCGTCATAAGTGTGCTTATTTACCTACATGACCGCAGTATAATCGTAGGTACTTTAGCTAATACCTGGTTATAAGAAAGATTGAATGGGTGATTGTGAGTCTTCTTGTCCACGCCCGTTTTTTGTCGTGAAAATCTACGGCTAATTCGCCTTGACTATACACGGTCGTCAAAATTTGAATGGATACTACGGAAGCTTGTCCACAAACACGGTGTGCAGAGCCGTCTGTTTTTCGCCGTATTCGTCGACAAGCTTCCATAGTGATTCATACAACACTGACAACCGTGCCTAGACACGACGAATTAACCGTAGATTTTCACGGCAGAAAAGCATATAAAACAAGCTTATAAAATTTTGTTTGTACATAAGCTCGACAGGTTGGGAATAGTCAATCATCCCTCCCTAATTTTGTGGGCCAAAATTGCCCATGGTATTGATTTTGGCTGGTTATGACATCTCTGAATCAACGACATAAGGGTCTAGGGGTCTAAAACCCCGCATAATATCAAAGTCTCGAAAATTAACCAGTTTTTATTTATTTTAACTAATTGGTTCCCCTCCAGGGCGTCGAAAATTGTACAAAATTACAAAGAATATCATCTTGTGTAATTTTTCGTATTTTTATAGATGGATCAGCTAGATCGAAAAGCTGTTCACACATCATTGTCTCAGATACAACCCCCTAATCGGTGTACAAAGCTTTTATCCTCTGTATCATGCAGTTGATTCATGAATTGTTGTTAGACAGAAAGTTGTTGTTGCCGTGGTCGGCGATAGATTCTGTAGGCACCGTATAACCGCTAAGTAAGGGAGAGGCAAGCGACCTCGAACTTGTAACCAGTCGGGAGGAAGGAGGTATCGTAATGGTTTATTCCAGATGAAGATATCCTTCCAATCTGGTAGTCAGCGGGGGAGACTGCACGCTGGGTACCTTTCCCGGTGCCTCGCCGTAAGACGTTGGTCTCTGACGGGCATGTTGGCTAGACAGTATTTTTTATATTGTCTCTAAGTCTGCTATGCTCTTCCCGCGGCTGAAAGTACGATCTCATATCGTTATACCAGCCTGGAGTGACGGGTTCGCCCGCTGTAGTCGACACCGCCCCACTGTAAGATGCAGTCACGAGAATGGTAAATGCTAGAAACACGTAGAGATGTAATCCATAAGAAAACACTTATTTTCAGTAATGAATTCATTAGCATCAATAACAATACATTATTACTCCGCCGTTACATTAATACATCAATATCTTACAGCCGTCAGTTTTTTTGATGCCTGAACAGGTGACATCTAAACCAATCCTCTAATTGCTAGTTCCCCTAAAATATTCTCGATTACTTCTAGGTATATTTTTATTGAAGTTAAAGCATTCTAGATAAGGCAGAATAGGCAATCAGGGAAGAAGAAGAATACCGGCTGAATCCAGATAATCACCCCCCCCCCCCCCCACCCACCCCCAACAACCCCTCCCCGACAGTAAATCTAGTATTGTGTAGTATTTCCGTGATATTAAAATGGATATTTTCCAATTCGGATCGTTTATCGGCTAGCCTCGGCCGGTTCGACGTTGTAATTTGATTAAAATGTACGTCGGTTTTTTTGTATCGCTTGTATAAGAGATATTGAAACCACAATGTAACAATGTGGTTTCGACCCTACGGCGCATCTGTGTCGTAGGGTCGATGACCTCCAATATTTCGAGATTAAATCTTGAATAGAGCGCCCCCTGGTGGACCGATTTAAACCCCAATTTTTTTCTACTTTTGTATGCCAAATTCCAACTCAATCGGATGACGCGTTTCGGCGCTATCGTGGAGGAAACACAAAGTCAGACAGACACACAGACACACAGAAGTGCGTCCACAATACTTTCCTTGCCAGGAAAGTAAAAGACATTTTACTTCAAACTTGATGGCGCTAGTTTTGACAATCATCCTTTGACAATAATTTTACGATTCGATGTACGAAGTGACGACTTCATTTATTTGGTTCTATGTAGGTAGGTAACTACTCGCTTATTCGAGTAGACACTCGCTGTTATCTGACACTGCGTGCACATCCAAGTGGATGTACACAATTATCTTCTGGTAGGTCAGTTTCGCTCGTGTCTTGCCACGCTCTCCGTAAATGCTAATTCACCCGAAACGCTGGCCAATTTGAATGAATTTATGGAAACGCCGTATCTGGACGTTGACGCGGTCGTAGACTTCCGGCCAATCCGAATGAATGAATGAATGAAACGAACGGGAATGCCATTTGTGGCATGAATGGACGCTAAAAAACTGGACAATACATTTCCGGTGCATTCACTATACGATTATAAACTCACCGATTATAATGAGTTTGTTTTCGGTAATGAATATGGATTTTGTGATGGTAGACAATCCGCTTGTGTCCGAATTGTGTCCGCATCATAAATGGCACGACTACTAAAAACAGCTATTAGCATATACTGCCAAGCCGGCTGTTAAGATTTTGCGTATTTTATTTTTCTTAATTGAAGAATAACAAGAGTAACATCGTTTATAAGCTAAGTTTACAGATTAGAATATTTTGGTTTATTAATCTGGGATCTAGTTATTTATAAACTAATGACCAAGAAGAATATAGTGTGGAAGTCAGATGACGCATCGAACAAGCTAGAGCTGGGTTTATCAAAATGAGTCAACTTTTCTGCAACCGTAGTCTCAAACTCTCCACTAGATGCCGCCTGGTGCGGTGTTACATATTTTCAATCCTCCTGTAGGAAGTAAAAACATGGACATTAATCCAGTCTTTTTGTAAAAGGTTAGAAGCTTTCGAAATGTAGATTTACAGGAGAATACTGAAAATATCTTGGACGGATAGAGTCACAAATGAGACGGTGCTGCAAAGAATGCACAAAGGATTCGAATTACTAAAGACCATAAAGAAAAGGAAATTACAGTACATGGGCCACATAATGCGTAGTAACAAATACCACCTTCTCCGATTAATCCTGCAAGGGAAGATAAAACGCCGCTAAAGTCCTGGCCGAAGAAGAACTCACTGGCTACAAAAAAAAGTTGAATGATACAACTCAAGCACCGTCGAGTTGTTCCGCGCCGCAACATCACGGGCCCAAGTGGCCATAATGACTGCCGACCTACGAAAGGAAATGCCACTTTAAGAAGAATAATATAAAAAGTTTTTTTAAATAAAATCGGGATTTAGGCATAATTTCAGAAATTTAAAACAGAGAAGATCGTTACAACATCCTGGAATAGCAGGCTTGCCCGCAACAATGGACAAACTTCAATAGCAGACTTTGTACCCAAATCACAAAATTTGTACCCAAAATCGTATAAATTAAATTTGATGGAAAAATATACTTAAATTGGGATCACTACGTAAGAGGATCTAAATCTTGGTCAAATTGATAAAATGCTTCCAATAATATTATTTTTCGTTATCTGGAATGTGTGTAAACCGTTAAAACACGCTTATAAATATGTCTGTCATTAAAATGCGCTAGTTTGGGTGAATCTATGATATTTGCGAGTGTGATTAATTTGGAAATTTGATTTTATAAGTATCTTGTTATATTTTACAACTAAATGTGTTTTAAATTATATTAAATAGGCTTACAATATTTTATTATTCATTTTAAATTACCGGGATTTTTATTTGCTTCTGACCCGTGCGCGTAACCATCTTGCCATTATTCCCAAACATGCGCAAACAACTACCGAGGGGGTTACTTTTTTCTTCGACAATTGCGTGAAATCGGCTTAGAGCGGCTTTGCGATGCCTATCGACGCCTGCATTCAAACTTGATTATAAGGAAACCCGCATCTATGAAGCAGTTAATGAAGCTTTTCCTTTTTTGTTTTATTTTGCGTAGTAATTTATTTCCCCTTCTTCATATTCAACTTAATTATATTACATTGTTATCAAATTGCAAGTAAATTGTGAAAAACTTACTCTTCTCGCGACATCCGAAGTCTCCCGAAGTTAAACATTATATGCCATAAACAAAATTAAAATGAAAATATAAATGTTTTAACTACAAATTTTCTATGGACATTGAATTTTTAAAGTTTCTTGTGTGTATTTTATCTTTGGTACTGATTTAATATTCAGATTTAATAATGAATTTATCAGAAAATAATAGAAACTTAGCAATAAATGTACCAAATATTTTTTACTGTATTCTATTTAGCAAGAAACTAATTAATGTCGAAAGATTTCCAATCTATTTAATGTTTTTCAACTATTTGATTCTGAGATAATTGGAAAGATGTTAATGTTTTATAGCGACTATTATGATCCTCACAAGAAAAGTCTTTTTGAGCATTTTTACCGATTTCTATTTTTGATTTCTCACTACCTAGAATATATTATATATAAATATAAATATTTATTTGTAGCAGAATATATAATTTATATTATATATATATACATATAATTTATGACATAATCATTTGTAAGAACGCTAGTATCACCCTCACTGAGCACAAGAAAACATATTACCGACTGAGTAGGCCGCTAACTTGAACGTCTCTGATACCATTACCAGTTAACCAGAGGCAGGCCACCTCGTAGACGGATCTCAGCGTAATGAGCAGTGAAACGCCAATTGGCGTACTCATTACAATGATAATTTAATGAGATCAGAATGAGGGCGATATCAGCGAAATTATGATAATTAAAAGGGCGATGCGATTCGTTCATTGGCGTTAATTACTTCATTGCCAATCAATCGGATTATACAAATAATAAACTATATACAAATACGTATAGATTGACACAAAGTCGGGTGTGACTGTGTCGGAATGCATAGTCGAGGGAGTGACTTGAATCCATTCCATATCTAAAGTGTCATGAATAATTTCGTTTTTCAAAGAAATCGGGTGGGACTCAGAGCGAGGCGCTACGGGTACCACGTTCTATGTGCATGTACTTGCGCCGTTGTTGACCGAACCGCTGACGTTCGTATTTTAACGTCTCCTGGACCTCCTGACCCTCTCAGATTCAGACAATGGTGTACTCCTGGGTACCTATTGAATCGCTGTTTCTAATGCTACTCGTATTCTGTATGCTCGTTTTCAAACCGAACTTTAAAAAATATTTTACTTTAAATAGCTTTTCACTCTCTAAAATAATTAAATGCTATCAATTAATACAATGCTATTAATTAAACGGTATCATCTACGTTTTCTTTGGTAGTCTTCTTTGCGAGCATGGCAATATTTTAAGCCATATAATGGTTTTACTTGTAATTAAAAATAAACCCGGTTTACGCTGCTTTTACAGTAACATTAAGCAAATTGAAATATTTTCATTTTCATTTGATAATCCTCATGTAAATTTTTGAGACCTCTTAAAGTAATGAAAGACACGATTTTTTTGTTATTTTTCAGTATTGTATAAAAAATATTTGACTCACTTTGTTGAAAAGGTTACAGTTTCCGAGTTACATGTTTTTTATGATTTTAAAATGAAACAAAAGTGTAAAGTTATGCATGAGGTAGATTATACATATTTATATAAACGTTGTATTTCGATAAATTTAGCGAAATTACCTTTGCTACTACAACACCTTTTATCCTCTAGCGTGGCTGTCGGCAAGAGGTTAGGGCAGGTAGTCTGCCGACCATGTCCTTTTCGTCCAGCGTGAAGTCTCCAGCACAGAGATGTCTTTCTGCAACTCTCGTTGTCGCTGGAATAGATTTTCGAAAAATTATTCTTTCCGCGTTTCTTTGGCTTGTGCATCATACTATTCTTAACTTTCCGGGTTTAAAATAAGTGTGTCGAACCAGATGTATCCTCCTATCAAATTATCGAACGAGGAATTCCACCTGCGTCTGATGGTCTGCCCCAGGTAATTGTATTCATCGATACGGTCCATAGTATGGACATTTACTATAACCAAATTTCACGTCGGTTATGTCGGTGTAGCCCAACAACTTTGTCTTATTTAGCTCTACTTGTGATATGACGTTTGATACAGATCTATCAACATTTTTTCAAGATATTTTGGCGTATCCTTTTAAGTATTAGTTATTGTTTGCAAAGCGTAGGAGATTTAAATACTCTCGTTGAGTGTAGCCGTCGTAAAATCGCAGAACATACATAACTCAACTAAACAGTTTAGTCTTTCCAGTAATTTAATATATCCCCACATATAGAATCATCGGCACACAAAACTTTTATGTTTCTTATGTTAAATTAGTGTTATCTTTTGTTTCAGATGTATTTCCCAAGAAATGCCGCCCTGAGATGGTGGCCGTTTCTGGCCTTGGCCTCGGTGGTCCTCGCCCAAGCCCTGGCTGTTGAGATTAGGACGGCACGACACAACAGAACGAGAATATTCGTCCCGAGGCTGACCAGAACAGAATTGAAAGTCTCAAGGAGTCTGAACCCCGACGACATGCAGACTCTTAACGTGATGACGAAGTCTGGTCAGATTGCTCAGCTGATCGTGAAGAAGAGGAACGGCAGGAGTAACGCGACCACGGACCCGCCTCTTGATACAACCCCAGTAAGCGAAGAGACAACAGCGAACCCTGTGGCGTTTCCTACTGAAGAAAATAGCGAAGATGACAACACGACGCGCAATCCTCGAAAGCTTTACGAGGAAGTGAAGATTGATAACGATATCGATTCACAATCACTAGATTCCTATTACTTCAATAGAGGAAATGAGGATTCTACTGTGCGTGCCGAATATGGAGACTGGTCCCCTATTACCAATCCTATTTATAGGAGAAATAGGAACGAAAGCGAAGTTTCGACTTTTCAATATCCGATAATTTCTGCAGACGATGAAGACAATAACGAAACGGATGCTGTAGAGTCACGTTCAGTAATTGATATTGTGGAAAATAATCCTGCTGTTGTGAATCACAGAGATCCGGTGAACATAGAGGTTTTAAGCACTAGAGTCACAGAATTACAGAAAAATCACAATGTTAGGGTACCAGACCCAGTGGAGATACGCTCCGAGCCAATGTTCATAAAAGGAGATAAAACTAAGCAAATCAATAATTTTAGCAGGGTGAAATCGGTTATGAGAATCGGCGAAGATAATATTCCAGAAATTATCGGCGTTAGAATGCCGGACGATGAGAGTGATAAGAAAACATGGAGAAATGCTCGCGTTATCAACGGTGAATTATTCCCATATCCCGAAGGATACGTTCATCAAAAAGCTGAGGAAGCTGAAACAGTGGCAAAGGAAAATATTGGTCCATTTGTCAAAGAAGACAACTTTGCAACGTATGAGAATAGATACAGTTTAGGGCCGTTCACGAAAGACGACAACTATTATAATAGTGAGAACGTCGGACCTTTCTTGACGAGTGATAACCCATCGTATAAACAAAATACGTACGATTATATACATAACTATGGTCCATTTACGAAAGCTGATAATTCAAGATTAACAAATGCAAAATTGATCGATTACATAAAGCAGATCAATGAACAGGAGGCCAAAAGGGACTATTTTAGCGGTCGCAGTTCGAGATTAGAGAGAAATGATGACAGGTCGAGAAATTTCTTTCAAAGGAGAATGCTGCAGTATCCGGGAGAGACGAATTACCCAGCTTCTGAAATGTACACTCCGGATTCTATGAGGATGACGGCAGCTTTTAGTGATGGCGTGAGAAATCCTGTTCTGCAGTACGCACACCCAGAACTGGGCGTACAACCTGCGAAATCGATATCTGAATACGAGCTGAATAGAAAACACCACAAAGTCGTATACTACACGAATGATCCGATAACTGAACAAGCGGAAGCAACGACTACTTCACTAAACGAGCTATCGCCGTACGGTCCTGGTAAGAATAACCAGCAGTACGAGCAGAATGATCAGAGATCCAGTTCTGGACCTAGTAAATTCTACAGCAATGATTACAGAGTAAAACGATACCCTTATTATGAGCAGAATTCGAATCGCTACCCGTATGGAAACGGCTATAGTTACGCTACGAGAGCGCCGCAGCAGCAGTCGCTGTGGTCAAGGATCACGGATTCAATGAAAGACACGATACAAGACAGTATTCAATCGGTGCAACAGTTTACGAAACCAATTTTTGAACCGATCGCTATGGTCACTAAACCAGTTCTAGGCCCGTTAGTTGAAGCATCACATAAAATATCGCAGAACCTTGGATTCTCTTCAGATTCTCAGTATAAGTCGCACGGGTATTCCGCTCAAGATAAGATCGGCGCACCAGCAGCGCTCGGAGGAGGAGCTCTGCTACCAGCGCTAGGTCTAATGGCTGGAGGTGCAGCCATAGGTCTAGGCGCCGCAGCCGTAGGCCGCTTCTTAGACGTAGACGTCATGAAGAAAATGGGTATAACTGAAGACATGCTACAAGAACTAGCGAGGAAAAGAGCATTAACAGCCGCGCATGAGCAGTTCGTAATACCAGAACCGAGAGACGCCGATCGAGGAATGCTCTCCCGCAACATGAAATACACGGACAACGTGAAAATGCCGAGTGAAAACGTCTTCGTGGTGATGAAACCACAGGGCTCACAGAACGTCCGCAGGAGGACGCGGCGCAGCCTCGAGGACGAGGACATCGCGATGGAGAAGGTGGCTCAAAGTGTGGAGAACGATGGTAGTGCACAACAATTGGACGGTGCGGCTCTTTCGCACATCATGGCGACAGACTGGTCGGACACCGATTGCGCAAAGAGGACTTTCTGTGACATCATGTCTGCGCAAGCTCCCGACTCAATGTTCCACATGGAAAAGAAAATGGACTCAGTGTTAAAATTGTAAGTATCGTGTTTTGCACTGATTTTATATTACTTATCTTCGAGTATTGTACGTTTTAACATACCGTATACAGGTTGAAAAGTACACATATCTGTAGTTAATCGTCGTTCTAGTGACCGTACTATTTTATCATACTGGCTATAAATAAGCCAGCAATGAGAACTTAATATCGGCAAGCAGTGTATCTATAAGCAATTTCATCCAAGGCGAGATTTAAAACATACAGATACAATATGCGAAACGTACGAAATCTGACGTACGTTTTATGGTGCCTAAGAACTCACGAGACTCAATTCGAATAAAACATCTTATTACAGGATTCTGATACAAACATCAATTTACAAGATTTGGGTACTTGAAACTCACCGCCTTCCAACACTGACCTAGGCAATCTGTCTATTTTGTAGTAGCTATTAGGCAGTATAAAAATTCGTTTAGGCGTTTTAATAAAACGATGGAGTAGTTGTATATATAAAACCGAACATAAGCCGAACGATTAGATACGGTATCTAATCGTTCGGTTCGTTTCTATAGGTATCTAAGATACCTATAGAAAAGGTGGTGATTGATGCTTCTGTTGGAATGTGAAGAAAGGCGAGGATTTTCGTAGAACAAATACATGCTAAGTGCTCATAAAATTATGCTACCACCATATATTGTGGCAAATCATTAATGTCTTATTATTCTGCGCAGTGCACTAGAAAGTGTTCAAATAAACTCCTAAGAACATTTGAAATCGCGAGTATTTCAAGACCTACCGTTGGAACGGTATATCTATACAGGATGTGATTAAATTAAAGGCATGTATTGTAGTGGGTGAATCAGTACGACGGAGTAAGCAACTTTTGATTTAAAAAAATGAAAAAAGATTTTTTTTTGTCAAATATGTAAATTGTATCTATTGAAGAAAAATTGGATAATCGTTAAGCACTCTGCGCCATTTAGCGGTAGGTAATATATAAGAAATAATCAATATTATGGATATTTTACTTATCGCTAGATAGCGCATCGTGCTCATAGCTTTTTATACTATTTAAAATAAAACAAGTTTTCTAAAAACAAACAGATAAATGTATATGTGTTTTTTTTTGTTGCTTTTTTCCATATTTTTATCAGAAGTTGCTAATTTCGTCGTATTGATTCACTATTACAAGAAATGACCTAAATGTAGTTACGTCCTGTATAAGAAACACCCTAATGAAAGCTTTTTCAAATAATGTATCTTTATGGTGATATTAAGGAAAGAGCTCAAATCGATACCGTAAAAGTAACATCTCCTCGAAGTATTACAGCCAAATCCTTTTGACATCGCTGTCTTTTTTAATTCCATTTTTTTAAAAGTAGTTTTAAGACCATATGTGCACAGTTGACGAATTTTGAACTGGTGAACTTGACTTTAGGCTCGGCCCACATTAGTGGCTATAGATAACTTGCAAATAGTTGTTTCGCATCGCTGGACGCATTTTTGAAGGATTTATTTGTGACGAGGACATTTTCCGGCTAAGATAGGACAAAATGTCGAATGCTGTTATTTTAGAAAGTTCAGACTCCGTTAAGATCAAAGATTCCATTTCTTATAGCAGAACAGACTGCACGTAGAATAGCAGCATCCTCACTCGATGCTTGAAGTTGAGATCGTGCCTCCTCGGAACATTTTGCATTCGTCGGTTCGTGCACGAACCTACTAGAGCTGTCAACTACAACGGGCGAACCCGTCACCTCAGGAAGTTTTAACGATATTAGATCGTTCTGTCCCGTGAGGTGAGCGCAGAAGACTTAGGAAGAAACAGTCCACCGCATAGTTACGCCACATGCGGGTAAGAAGCCAACGCCTTACCGCGAGATAACCAGGTTAATTAACAAGCGGGCCGACACTCGCGCCCTTACTGCCAGTTGCAACCAGATTACTCCGGTCTCCCGACTGGTTAGCTTGCGCAGTCCTCTCCCTTACGAAGCGGTGATACGGCGTCTACCGAATCTATCGCGGACCACGGCGTCCTTTATCCTGTTTTCACCCGGAGTCGGGTAGGCGATTGGTCGTTTCAAGAGTAGTTGCCGTAAGATGTACAACTATCCCCGCTCTATAGGAGACAGTACTGCTTCCAGACTCCCTTAGCTGTCGGTCAGAATGCACGATCGATTGGCTGACGCCGTACGGTGCGCAAACCGTCCAATAGCGCCAGAAGGTTGACCCCTAGGGGAAAGTGGACGGCAGGCCAGTCCTACCCGGGTTCGCACTTTATATGTGGAGGCCGCCGGATGGGTGTTGACCCGTGAGTTTGACCAACCCTGAACAAATGGGTCTTAGTGGCCAACTGCAACAGCCGTGCGTGGACCTACGCGCCTCAATCTCGGACGCACTGGCAGTGCCCGCGATCGTCCCAATATGATGAATCGTACGTTAATGGCTTGGCTCGACCGCCCGGCCGTGTCGCTCTTTCCTCGTGGCTGCGGGGTAAGAAGGTAATGCCCACTGGCCAATGTATGGGCAATTATCCCGTGGTGGCGATTCGTAATCACAGGGCGCGTCGATTCGGTGGGCGTCGTCGCCGCGGCCCGCGTGACCCCCGCGGCTGAGAGTTCGGCGCTCTTTTTGTGGCGCGTCCGCCGCTAAAACAAGTGAAAGTAATTCACAATTTATCGCAAGCTCATTCGGGCTCGTTACTAACCGCCGCACAATGGGTCGGCTGAGACAGGTGGCAAAAAAGGACCTTATGTTTAGTTTATTTTTTTTAATACTTTATTCCTTTTTTTTTCATTTAGCTACATTTTTATCAATGGTATAAAATAATTAAAAAAATGAACACGTAAATGTAGCAAATGCTCAATGTCCACCTAACTAGTACTGACTGTCCCGTATCTAGGCCGGTCAGAATAATAAAGTCCTTTAACCTTTCGGAAGCCAGCCTTTGCGCGCAAAAACGGCATTGCATATTTTTGGTCGATTTCGTATAGGAATACTACCAATACATTTTTTTAATGTATTACCTCTTGTTACCTAATAATTAATCTTGTTTGTCATGTATAATATATATGGAGGCCGGCCGAAATTACCACCGATTGGCGTTTTTGGCCTTCCATTGGTTAAATCAATAATTATTTAATACGGTCCTTTAAATCAGTGGTTTTCAACCGGTGGGTCGCGACTCCCTGGAGCGGTCTCAAAGAGACCTCCGGGGGTCGCAGGCTATCTAAAAGAAGCGTTTTCCTAATGCTTTTACAACAACTTATATTGATAAACCTAAGATGAAAACAGGTACAGCTTCGAAAATGAAAAAAAACCGTTAAAATTATGTGGTTTTCGCCATTCTTTTTACATTCTTTTTGTTTATTCTAGCCTACAGTTACAGCTGTGGATAGGGCTAAGGGGGGGGGGGTCGATAGAACTAATTTACAGTATAAGGGGGGGTGGGGCAGTGTCGCGTAAGGGTTTTATTTTCTTTTACCAAAAAGGGGGTCGTGATCTAAAAAGGTTGAAAAACACTGCCTTAAATTAAACACGTAACTGCCCGATTTAAGTCACTTTACTGAAATTACTTAAAGAGGTTTGGCAGAATCCGAAGCAATCCAGAGCCTGAAAAAAATAACCATATACTTACTACAACCATAAGTATATCAAAGTATAGCTAATCTAATCATAAATAGGTTGTTATCCCTTATAAGTACATAAGTTATGTCTTTTAATAAAAATAAAAAAACAGGTGTTTTAAAAACACAGCCAGCTGTTGAATTTCAATGGAAATACTTCAAAACCCTGAATGGTGCAAATAGAAACATGCCACACTAATAATAACGATAATATATCTCAAGATGTAGATTAAAAATCAAGAAATTAATCTGATTTAGGTAGCGCAAGCTATTAGTCGGTGGATAGCTTTACTTTTTTTTACTTGATTTTTTAACCATTTTTTAAAGACATGACAAAGAAATATTTGAAAAGGATTTATTTTCAAAAAAATGCCCCTATTTCTGTTTTAGTATATTAAATATTCATGTATATGACACATTTTAAAAAATGTTAAGCCTTATACAGGTTGGCTACTTTGGTCAATTTCGTGAAATGCTAAATAAAACCCACTGTTCTTCAACATATAAGTTTTTTAACTTATAATTAAGAAAAATGGTATTTATTAAAATGTTGAACCCTAAACCAAATACGATTTCGAAATCTTTTATTGAATCCACCTTTTCGTAGTGATTTAAATATTGTGAAAGCATATTTTCACATTTTTTAATGAAGTTTCGCATTATCGCACATTCGGCGACATATGGGGTGTTATTACTGCACAGGCATTTTTTGTGGGGTAATCAGTACAACGAAATAAGCAACTTTTAATAAAAAAAACTTTAAAATATATTTTTTTTAATTTGAAAAAAAAAAACGATTTTTTTTCTTATATGTTTAAATAGTATGAAAAGGTATGATCACAATGCGATATCTAGCGGTTGGTAAAATGTCGCTGATATTGTTTATTTACGACTACTTACGACTACCTACCGCTGGATAGCGCAGCGCGCTTAAATGCTTCTCAAACCTTTATTTAACAGTCAACTTCTTCAAAATTTGAATTTAAAAAAAAAAACCTGAAAATATTTCTTTTCCAATTTTTTTTTGTTTTTTTTCCAAAATTTTTGATTAAAAGTTGCTTACTACGTTGTATTGATTCACTCACAGAAAAAAAGCCCGTGCAGTAATAACACTCCGTATATACTTTAAAATAGGAATAAAGAACTTAAATTATAAAAAAAAATATTTTTACCCAGAAAAACGAAGTATAAAACTTCGTATTTTTTTTAACTTTTTAAATATTAACTACAATATAATAAAAAGCAGAGACGTCAATCCATACCAGTTAAGTGAAACCGCCATATATAAGTGACACGTTAACTGCCAAGTTTTTTTTTAGTATTTTAATCTGAAAATCCATTCTTATTTAGTTATCTATATATATATAAAACAAAGTCGGGTTTGTTCAAACACTTATAACTCGAGAACGGCTGTACCGATTTTCATGGTTGTTGATTTGTAGTATTTGTCCCCGTCCCGAATAGCAGAATAACTATTAAAAACGAAAATTGGAAAGTTGGCGAAAAAATTAAAATAAAAGAAAAACATTTTCCCATACAAAATGAAAATCCGTGCTTTTCTCATGGTCAGTTGTACGTGGCATGTTCACGTGTCGGCAAATCATCTGCTTTATTTGTTCTTGCGCCTGACAAAAAAACAAAAAAAGTCGTATATCACAAGGTGCCGTATATCGTATATCACAATTAAACCGAGTGCATCCCATGCTGTACAATATATAAATAGTTTAATTCAATCATGTCTTGCTGACACGCGATTGATATACTTATGTTTTGTACTTTTATATTTATTTTTGTGTTATTATCTTAATAAAGTAGTGAACTTAATATTCATTTTGTATTCATTGTATTACTTTCATAAAATCATAAATTAAGTTCAGCTAATCTGTAACACGACATTCATTGACTGTTATGCGGTACGAAGTTCGCCGGGTCAGCTAGTTATATTATAGAAAGCACTAATAATGGTATATATGGACCATTAAAAAGCATAAATTATGTGCTTTTTTTAACAAAACCTTTTAGAATTGTCTCGTAATTGTCTAAATTACAAAAAGCTACTTGCTAAAGCTAAGGTTTTTTTTTATTTTAACCCATATTCGGAAACTGTGTGCGTCGCACCAGACGCGCGGACGTAGCCCCGTCCCATCATGGTATTAATTTTGTATTACGTACATACCTACTGACTTTCTCTGCATTATCTTAAAACCATAAATCGTATTCATTCGAGGACGTTGCTCTAAGAGCATTTACGCCAAAGTAGAATCACTAATTCGGGCTCGGCCATAATGTATTTTTTTTGTAAGTCAATGAAAAACTGTTTTTGTCGAATATAATTTACTATTACACCTCTCTCCTGAATAACATCTTGTTAACATCAACTTCAATAACATCTTGGTCGTTATTGTTTTCCAGTGCAGGGCCAGGAAAACTCATTTTAATAAAATTAAAGTAATATTTGCATAGAAGATAAGGCCATTTTTTATTCTACCACAATTATATGATTTAAAAATATATAGCTGGTGCATTAACCCTAGAAGTGGCATGGGACATTATATGCCATGTGGACACACGTTAGGGAGCTAACGGGCCCTTGCTGAGTTGGCCACGAAGACCCATTCTGTTCAGGGTTGGTCATACTCACGGGTCAACACCCATCCGGCGGCCTCCTCGCATGAAGTGTGAGCATAAGTAGGACTCTGGCCTTAGGGCTAGTTTCCCCTAGGAATCTAACTTCTGGCGCTCCTGGACGGTCTGCGCACCGTGCGGCGTAAGCCAATCGACTGTGCACTCTGACTAACAGTCGGGGGAGTCTGGAAGCAGTACTGTTTCCTATAGAGCGGGGGTGATTTCCTTACGGCGACTGCTTTTGAACGACCATCGGTTACCCGATCCTGGGTGAACAGCCGGGCAAAGGATGCCGTGGTCCTCGATAGATTCGAACTCGAGAACTCGGAACCAATCGAGAGACTGGAGTAATCTGGTCGCAATTGGAAGTAAGGGCGCTGAGTGTAAGCCCGCTGGGTAACACTCCTGGCTATCTCGCGGTTAAGGTGTTGGCCTCTTACGGGCATGTGGCGGAGCTTGATGGTGGACTGTTTTTGTCCAAGTCTTCTGCGCTTACTTCAGGGAGACAGAACGACTAATCGTTAAAACTTCCTGTGGTGACGGGCTCGCCCTCTGTTGACAACTCTAGATGGACACACGTATAAAAAATAGTTTATAAATTATCGAACACGAATAATTCATAAATTCTATTATTCCATGTTATTGACACATCAGTATCTTAATATTGGTAAAACAATTAAATCATTGCCTAAACTATATCGTTATTTTTGAGGGAAATCATCTATATTTAACCGACTTCAAAAAGGGGAGGTTGTCAATTCGGATGTATCTTTTTTTTAATGTTTGTTACCTCAGAACTCCATTTATGAACCGATTTGGAAAATTCTTTTTTTATTCGAAAGAATATACTTACAGATTGGTTCCATTGTTATCAAAATCTTGTTCTGATTATGGGATCTGTGAGGAATTGAGGGAACTCCTCAAATATTATCATATGAAATTGAAAATTTACATGTTTGCTCAATTTCGATGACAATTCATTTATTTTTATGGTAAGCATGACCTGATTCTATTCCCTGGGTTGACTCCCGACGAGGGAACTCCTCAACGGTCAACAGCACAGACACCAAATTTTGTATACTCATTCAGTTATGATTGGCCTTCTAAGTATTATCATGGCATGGCTGCTGCACCCAGGGTTGGCTCCCGACGTGGGAACTCCTCAACGGCCAACAGCACATACATAAAAAAATATACGCATTCAATTATGATAGCCCATTCTAAGTATCACCATGACATGGCTGCTGCACTTGTAAAAGATTTTGGAGTCAGTTTTTCTTTTTGTTAAAATTTTGTCTATGTTTTAACTTACGTAGGCATCTTCTTTCAAGCTTATTTATTAGGTCAATGAATATTTTACTTTTCCGGCCTACCACCATTCGACCAGGAGGGAAACTATTTTGTAGGCCTTATAAAAAAATCGAGATTTAGACGGAACTATCTATTTTAAGCCCCCCTGAGACGATTAAGACATTTACATATGGAAGACTGTATGTGTGTCCCTCTGTCTGCCTGTCTGTCTCTCTGTGTGTGTATGTATTCCTCCACAATAGCGCCCAAACGCTTAATCCGATTGAGCTGAAGTTTAGTATGCAGGCGTCATTTGGTTGTGGCAAGAGTTGATTGCCGTTAAAATCGGTATATCAGGGGTATAAATAATCCTCAAATCTTGGACCTAAAATATTCAAAATTTCAACATCTCATATACAAACTGCACTAATAATAATTGAATTCTGCCATATATTTTAACTAAATATTAACGCCGAGCCGCCCGATGCTACCCTAGAAACGAACCGCTCCGCCAGAGGCGGTTGTAACGGAACCCTAACGGGTTCATCTGGCGTTTTTTTTATTTTTAAAAATATCTAAATTTAACCTAAATATTTATGGCTGTCGACAATATTCATTGTCGGATATGCATAGTGTGTTTTTTGGTTGCCCATTTCATTATATGCTTTTCGGTTGGGCTTTTCAATATAATGATTCACTTGCCCTGTTTTCAAATATGGAGATGTTATATATATGGTATAATATCGCTATTGAGAGTACCTAAGTACACGGTGTAAGTACAATATCAAATGCCTTATCGCATTTGTAAACATTATTAGTTAAATCATCTCTAGACCCAGATTGGTAATGTTGGCTACCTGATGCTCTTAAACTACCTCTAAATTTGTTTTATCGATAAATTTGTTTGAGCATGTCACGGCAATATCGAAACATGCATCACAATCATCGCTCTTTAATCGCGATAAAAATCGGATAATGTCATCATTTTCCCATGGCGATGAATCGCCGAATCGACAATGTCGACAATTCAATTTCTATTTGTGCGGACGGAGTCGAGGCACGACGGGGCGCCGCCGCTCTCGGTCAAGACCATAACCCGCTACTATTTTGCGAATATACACAAGCTGTATACTTTCCCGGCCCAAGTGTTGTGAACGCACTAAAAAAACGACATGAACGAAAATATCCATTTTTACCCCCCCCCCCCCCCCCCTGAAGCGATTAGGACCATTTCCAAACTGTTTGCGTGTGTATGTGTGTGTGGGTGTGTGTGTGTGTGGAATATCTCATTTACAAGCGACGCAAATAATATTTAAATTCCGCCCTAAATCAGTTTTAGAAAATATACTATTTTATAACCACGGAAATTACTAGAAGTATAGTAGGGCGGTGTCAACTACAACGAGCGAACCCGTCGCCCCAGGCTCGTATAATGATATATGATTGTTCTTTTAGCCGTGGGATGAGCTTAGACGACTTGAGGACAAGACAATCTACTAACTAGTTCACCAGCAACCTGTTAGAGACCGACGCCTTACGGCGAGGCACCGGGAAAGGTAACCAGCGGGAAGCCTAACCCCTTAACTACCAGTTTTGGCAGGGTATCTCCGTCTGTAATTAACCTTCAGGATACCTCCGTCCTACCGACTGATTACCAGTCCGAAGTCGCTTACGCGACCTCTACCTTTTGTAATACAGTGGTAATTCAATAGAATTTATCGCGGTTCTGGGCGTTCGTTGCCCGTAGGGCCACACGGGATCGAGTGGCCCAAGGTCATTTCAAGAGTGGCATGACAACAGGTCAACATTCACCTCCGCTGCTTAAGAAACAGTATATTTCCATAGTCTCCAGACTCCTTCAGCAATTAGTCAGAATACACAGCCGATTGGCTTTGCCGAACGGCGCGCGACCGACCAGTGGCGCCGGGATGCAATTCCGCCGGGAGAAACCGGTCCACCAGCTTTGAGGCCGGAGACACGGGAGTCTTACCCGAGGTAACCTTCTACTCGAGGAGGCTTCTGAATAGGGGCTAAATCGTGAGTTACGCCGATCCATAAACGATGTGGATCTTGTGGTCCAAGCTGCACGAATCCGTTCACCACTAGAAGTATACTGCGAAGTGGCGCGCAGGGGGTGGTTGGGTTGGCGCGGGGAGAGTTTGCTTCTCTACTTGCCGGGAAAGTGTTGGGGTAACACAGCCGATTTTTGATTGCATATTTGTGATTATTTAAAACTAAGCCAAGGAATGTGTAAAAATATACCTCGTCGGATTCATTACTCGTCCTAAAACTTACTTGTGTAGCAATTTTGATTTTATTTTGTTGAATGGATATAAACATCGATTTTTTTAACGTGTTAATGGATAATTAATCTGATGGTTAATTGATAATCTAATGGATAATTAAATAGTAGCAAGACGATTTTTTTTTTTTTTTAATTTGCTGTGTGGGGCTTTTTTAGGGTCTTTATGAGCCTAGTAATACTGCGACCATTGTTGATCTATTTGTGTTCGCCACCTACGTTCTGCGCTAAGCCTCGTGTCATTTAAGAGCCGCAATAGGCTCTTGGTGCTACATTGTTTTACCTCCTCAGGTTGGAGGTAATGACCACCCAAGTGGTGGTCTTAGCAAGTTCGTCGGCTTTTTCATTTTAGCAAGACGATATTAAAACTATCGCCGAAAATTGCAAATATGATGAGATTTATCGATATTATAGTTTAGATTGCGACTTTAGGAGCCTGGCTAGGTTTTAGACATGTTTACTAAAATCTTTAATTCAAAAGCCAGAATTAAATAGACAAAAATGTAACGAAATACGAAAATGTTAAAATTGCTAAATTCTCAGACTAAAAGGACAATTAAACAATTTATGGCAATTTTCGCACAAATAATTACTTGTTCTATAATTATTTGTTATATATGTATATATTTATATATAATAATTGTATCTAATTATATATAATATAATTATATAAAAATTATTTGTGCTATACTATACGTATCGTATAAAATTAAAAGCTCTGACATCAGAACTCAACAAATTTTTAATCGTCTCTATACGACATATACGTTTAATTTATAAAACGACCTATAAAAATAATGAACTCACTTTTTCTTCCGTGTTTTTAATAACTTCTTCAATATAATTATTTTCTGTCATAACCAGTAGTACTGATAATTATGCCTTCCTTCATGAGCTGTAATTTGTCAAAATTTGTAATGGAATGACTTCAAAACACGTCCTTGGAATTATCATGATTTTTTGAACATCAGCCCTCTTGAATAGTCGGAAAATTTACGTTTTTCGATTTGCGACGCTATTGCTCTACGCAGCATGGCTTGATCAAACTAGCCGGCTATGTCAAGACAAATGCCCCTCCCTCTACACGCTACATCGACTTAAGCTACGCGACTGTGAGTTCAAAATTAATACCTTTCGTCGTGTCTGTCGGTTGGTTTTGGCCGATTGGCAAAAGTGGGTCGATGTCATTTCTTCGTCGTTCCGCTCGGGAGGCTTTTGGGAATGGCTAATTGAGAATGGCTTTTGAAAGTCTCGACGCAGGTCTCGAGGCAAATGAGAGATTTTTAAATAGATAACATTTCGAAAATCAAACGGAATCTATTCGATTGTCTATTCGGGTATTGGTGAATGAATGAACGAGAAACGATGCTATTCGACCGCTACTTCAATCTATACGCAAAGAGAATGAGTAGAATCCGAAACAAACCTGGGTTTGAGAAATAAAGCAGTTACATTAAAAAATGTCGAAGTACAGCTTAAATAATCATAAATTGATTGTAAGGTTCAAGTATTACGAAACGCAATTTGGGGGAAAGAAGAATCTTGTAAAAGGTAGGAAGAGACTATGCATTACAGTTCGAACAACGCGGTACGTAACTGTTTTTTTTTTCTAAATAAAAAAACTAGAAAGTAACATCTATATATAGGGGACTAAAATGTGTTATTTCAGCTAGGTTTCCGATTCTAATTGCATTGACAAAAGTTAAAATAGATGTTATTTTATTTTAAGAGTTTATTAGTAAAAAAAGCTAAAATAGATGAATGCATGAGAAGAACAATGGTAGATGAAGCCAAAAATGTATGTAAGGACAGGGCCAAGTCAGGTAAACGACATAATTTAATGTAAGATTAGTACTAAAAGTTTATTAGGACAAATTTGAGCCCATTTTACCATATTTTAAACAAAAACAAATGTATATTACAATATTTGTGATTACTTATTAAGTAAAAATATGAATAAATAAATTAAACTATACACGCATGTATTGTGTGTTAGAAATCTCTTGTTTTATTTATTATTAACGCAAACGCGATTAAAACAATAACAAATGTATTTCAGCGACTTTCCGGTACTTTGCTCAACATAATTGTGACTTTTAGGTAACGTTTAGGGTGAGGGAGGGGGTACGGAAAAAACGTTACGGCGCGTTACACGGGGGGGGGGGGTCAAAATCTTCTATCATTGCGTTACGTAATACTTAAACGCCCCCTAATCACATAATAATAATAATACTCAATTCCTTTTTGGCTTCAAGCCGGGGTTCCGACGTTTTAAGCCGTAGAAACTAAGGGGATAGGAAAGGAATTTACTAAGACGATAGAAGCACCCAAGTGTCTACCTTATTTCTCGCTTGTTTGATTCCTTTATTTAGAAGGATTCATTTTTAATCCATACTGATTCTAAGCAGATCGACTCTACAAATCAGTTCTAGATATTTGATGTAATATTAGAGATTCGTAATGAAGAGTGCAAACAGAATCGGTCCTTAAACAGAATCGAACCCATGTGGTACACCAGTTTGTGGTACTCACGAAGTAATATATGATTATACCGTCAATAAAAACACCTAGCTACTTTAGAAATTTAACTCGCTCTACTGCTGGAAAGTTTTAATTGTTTGACTCTTTATTACATATATGTATTCTGATTACCATACTGTTTAATGGCTGATCAAAGGCCGCTTTACTAAAAGTTAATATTTTTTGTTGTTATATTTTAATAAAAGCAGTTTGTGGTTTAGCCAGTCGTTTATTGCATATTCAGTTTTTCAAAACTTTTCGACCAAGTTTTGCCACTGAATTTATCTCCTTTTATTAAAAATTTATAAACAAGGTATTTTGAAATCACAGTCAGAAAAAAATAATTAACTAATAACAAATAAAGGGGAAAAATTAATCCAGCTCTAACTTGTTTTATTAGTCAATTCTCTTGTAAAATTCATGCTGTAATTAAAAATCGATTCTCGACCTCCTCGGGCGGTGGTCCACCAATGTCGTCGATTAGTCGACCGTCTTCTTGCTTCTGCATATTTTCATCATCCATCCGGCTCGAAGGACCAGTTTTACTTATCCGCGTATCTCGATTTTACAATACGTCACCCGCTACATCTAACCCGACACCTGTCGATTGAGAGAATAGTGAAAATCTAGAAAAGCCATATAATGGTGACTCACCAACGGATCGACAAAGACATTTTACGAGCGAAACTGCAAACCGACGACGGACTAAAGACGTCGAAGCTACCGGTGATAAAAGTGAAACCATCCGACCGAAGAGCGGTTCGGTTCAACTCTCAAGATCGCGGCACAATGTGGCGTTGATTGAACGATTTGTTAATTGTGCACAATAATTGCGCACAAGCGAAGACGTATGGCACCACGACCATTTTCACCACATTCTAAAAGGAATCATCTACATTTCTTTCTAAATAATGAATTATAGTCTGTTAAATAATCATCTACATTTCTTTCTAAATAATTTCTTTCTAATAATTGGCAAGCGTTACCTCACCATGCTAAACGAATTTTTGTTTCCAAAAGTTCAAGAGAATGACATGGGGAGCTAATGGGCCCTGCTGAGTTGGCCACGAAGACCCATTCTGTTTCAGGGTCGGTCACACTCACGGGTCAACACCCATCCGATGGCCTCCACGCATGGGGTGCGGAGCCTGGGTAGGACACTGGGTCAACCAGTCTCCCCTGGGAATCAATCCTCTGGCGCTCCTGGACGGTCTGCGCACCGAGCGGCGCAAGCCAATCGATTGTGCTCTCCGACTAACAATCGGGGGAGTCTGGGAACTGTATTGCTTCCTATAGAGCGGGGGTAGTTGTCTACCTTACGGCGACTGCTCTTGAAATGACCATTGGCCATCCAATCCCGGTTCAGAGTCGGGCAAAGGACGCCTTGGTCCGCGATAGATTCGGTTCACTCCGTTTCACCGCTTCGTCAGGGAGAGGACCGCGCAAGCGACCTCGAACTCGGAACCAATCGAGAGACCGGAGAAATCTGGTCAAAATTGGTAGTTAGGGCGCGAGTGCCGCCCGCCAGGTTACATACCTGGCTACTCGCGGTAAGGCGTTGGACTCTAACGGGTTGTGGCGTAGCTTGACGGTGGATTGTTATGTCCCAAGTCTTCTACGCTCACTGCACGGTCGATAGAACGAACAATCGTTAAAACGTCCTGCGGTGACGGGTTCGCCCGTTGTGGTTGACAACTCAATAATTGGTCGCCTCGGACCCGTGATTTGAGCCCGTTGGACTATTTTCTGTGGGGAGCCGTTAAGGATAATATTACGCTAACCATCCAGAGATAATTTAGGCCTTGAAACACGAAATAGAAGTTGGCATTCAAGAAATTCAAGCCGGAACAATCGAAAAAGTACTTGAAAATTGGGTTGATCGATCGGGCCAGACGTGGCGGTCATTTGAATGATATTGTGTTTCTTTCTTAAATGTCAAAGTTTTTTTTTATTAACCGATTCGATTTAAAAAATTTTAAATGGCCCACCCTATATCACGATTTTTAGATATAGCGACACGTTGACACTTGTACACGACTTTCTGACCAAAACCTCAATGAATGTCTTCGACTAAGCACCTTTCACCACCATGACTCGTGTAAATTTTCCGGTTCCATAAACTAAAACTACCATTTCTTGGAAGATGTTTTAGTCCGTTAAAGCTATAAAACAAAATTCGCAGAAGTAGCTCAAGGCCATAATAATTTCCATAACAAGTGTTTCGACGACTGGGTTATTCGTTAGCGAAAATATATCGGTATCAAATAGGGTGATAAAATAAATACTTTGTAGATTAAGCCAGTGTTTATTGTTTTATTGAAGAATTCCCGGTATTTATTTAACAAAATATCTGATCTTTCGACAAATTAGTCATCGCGTAAGATATATCTTTACCGCGTATGGATCTACTGGGTGGTTAATTTAATTATCTATGAACTTCTTAATTTTAATTTAATTGTATAAAATATTTTATTATGCAGTGATTAGGTGTTTATTATTTTTTCATGTAGGATTAATATAGAAATCTCATATAATAATGAAAATAAAAAAAAATACAAATCTTTTCATGATAGGAGTCATCCACATATTACGTAATCACCGAGGGAGAGGGTTGGGGTTGGAGCTGAAGCTTACGCTTGATTATTACGTGGGGGGAGGGGAAGGGGTGCCCGTCCTGATTACGTAATCAACTTTGGTCATAGCATTGCATTTTTTTGGCCTAAACCTGCAAGGAAATACCGCAATGCAACGCCAACGATGCCCCCCCCCCCCCACCGCACGCGCGTTGTGCGTAGATGAAGGGATCGTGAACCGCAGGAAAAATGCAAATATTTTTTTAGAATATTTACCAAAATGCCTAATTTTGTAGTTTATACCAGGGAGTACGTCATTCATCAATCAATTAGGTCTAATTATTGTTAATCCCTGGTATAAACTACAAAATGGGGCATTTTTGGTAAATATTTTTAAAAAATATTCGCATTTTTACTGCGGTTTACGATCCCCTCCCAGCCCGCGACGCGATGCTTGTCAAGCATGTTTGATCGTCTAGGCAGTGTTCCGCAAAGTGTGTGCCGCGGCACACTGGTGTACCATGGTATTAGTTGGTGTGCCGCGGAAAAAAACAACGTTTTGTGAAGACAATCTAACCTGATATAGCTGAGATAGCGAGCGAAGCTCTTCGTTGCGAGAGGAGCGGGACAGCCTCACCCGCGCGCGCAAAAAATGCAAGGCAGGAATTCTAATATTTTAACGCCATCAGACAAGATTGAAAGCTTTTGCGTTAAGTTGGTGTTATAGATCAACCACGCTACCAATGGTAGTAATGAAATGTTCCCAAATGTTATGACTGCCAATTCAGAAAAAAAATGCAGGCTCTGGTAGTGAAACATTTGGAGCTATTAGGAGAAAAAATCATTTTCCTTTGTGAAACTGGGTACGAAATCCATTCTCGGATGGCATTTCCCTTGGAAACTTACCAATAAACGACCAGGAAGAATTCATGGAGCAAAAACTGATCGGATATTAAAACTAAAATTTTCCAAAACAGACATAGCACATTTTTGGCTGCCTATAAAAAATAAGTATCCACTGATTTCAAAGCGTGATATTGCAATTCCCTTACCATTTGTTACGACCTACTTATGCAAATTGGGGTTTTTAACTTTCACTACGATTAAATCAATAAAAAAGAAATCGCCTGAGGACGAATGACGAAGAGATGAGAGCAGCCTTATCAACGATTGTTCCAAATTGTGATCGCCTGTGCTCAGTTAAGCAGGCTCACATTTCTCATTAAACATCTTTTCATATTACATAAATTCATTTTAATAATAAATTAATATTAAATAAACATTTATTTTTTTCTTTGGTGTACCTCTAAAATTTGTTGATTTGGTAGGTGTACCTTGAGCACAAAAAGTTTGCGGAACACTGGTCTAGGGAGCCCACAATGATTGGGATTTGTAAAATAAACCAAAGAGTTTGAGATTTTATAATTACTTTAAATTAATAAAGTAAAATTTTAAAAGTTCACGATTTTTCAGATTTTCCGCAAATTCGGTTGATTACGTAATCTTGGAGGGGGGGGGGGTCAGGCCGCTGATTACGTCTGTTGATTTGGGGGAGAGGGGGTCCGAAAATCTCAAGAACGTGGTTTCGTAATATGTGGATAGCCCCATATTAAGAGCAAAGGAAACACGAAGAGTGAGGATTTGAATGCGAAGTGAGCCTAGGGCTTGAGTGAGTCCAAAGTAAAAAAAATGGCTCTGAAATCACAGTGACCTCCGACCATACGTGTTGTAGTCGAACTACAAAAACTCTCTGTTTGGTATTCCGATCACAATCACAGGAATGAAGCAGTGGACTAAGCGTCTAACCTGCCACACCTTGATTTCAGTAAGCCAGACAGTAGCTTCTATTACAATACAATACAATACAATACAATTACAATACAATTTAGTTCTGCTCCAGTAGGTAGGCTTTACTACACTTGGATGCGTCTTTGCCTCTAAAATTTTAAGTAATGTAATTAATTAAAGAATATTAACTATCATGATATGGTTGTGGCAATATAAATTAATTTTAGTAAATTATAATCGGTTTGAAAACCATTGATAAATAGAAAATAATCTAATAATCAAAATTGCTGGTCAAAAAAGGGCTCAATGTCTGTAGTCCTGATTATCAAGGCAGTAATATGATGGTCATGAAAAAAGATAAGCGTGTACTAAAAATATCTACATTTAAATTAATTGTCAAATCTAGCAATATAGTCGTCGTCGACAAAAATAAAAATTACGCTGTATGGCAAAGTAAATATTAGAACAAAATTGAAATCAAGGCAAGCTAAGTCACGACTCGTAAAGGCTCGCATATGGCTACCAGATGTCCGCTACTCAACCGACACGCTCGAAAAAGTCGTCAACCTCGCATCAAGGCGTACCCATCTGCTCACTTCCCTCGCACCCTAGACCCGCAATGCGCTGTCGCTCGAGAGTGCGTCTACTGTTCTCTCGTTATAATGTGAGGTACCCCACTGCACCCCCTCTTCACCTATTACTCGAGCTATCGGTGCATCTGCCATGCGAATCAATAAAACCTCATACGCAGGTGCCAAGTAATGACACTAAAGTAATTTCCCTTGTAAACCAACAAATGATGATGTACGGCCGAGGCAATTGCTTCCGTCAATTGTACCTTCGGAAGAGCGGTATATAATTCAATGAGATTCAGAACCGCCGCTTCGCCTCATTTTCTCGTTTCTAATCTCCTGTGAGAAGATCATGGGTCACATGATACACCCATTCGCGTGGCCCACTTTTCGGTCACGGTAGATGCATTCGATACGGAAGCCACTCATATCACATATCTAATCAAAAATATTAAAAAAATACAATAGGCAAGGGAAAGATCGCAAAAGATACAGCATTATTTAACCTTTAGCTGCTGATATGAGCGCTGAGAAACACTGGTAATCGATAAGCCACGCTTTATTTGGGTTCGTTATTTATATCGTTTTATTCCTTTCTGTATCTTTTGATGCTCTGTAGCATGCTATGCTCTTGCTTTGAATATTTTAAATAGCACACTATAAGAATACTGTCTCTGACAGATATAATTATATTGCAACCTATCAGCAGTAGCATACTTAGAGTTCTTTTGAAGAAAGCCGTTGATGCGACACTAGGTCACATGTACTGAATTTATTGTGGCGGCAACGTGCTACGTATTAGAAAATTATTAACAAAATATACAGTAAAACTTTTTGAAATCAACTGATAAATGCATCGTAAGCCGTAACATGAAATCATGGTATTCGTAGCTATAGAATTATTTAAAAAGATATATATGCTTAGCATAATGTTTCATAATAACAGTCGGCATCAGCACTATCAGGCTTTCAGAATTCGATGATTTTATTTATTTTTTTATTTTGGATTTTCTCAGAGTTTACGCATGTCAGACTTTTAGGCTTCTATGACAGTACCGCCGTATGATCTTACAGGTGTCTCACATTTAGTATGTCAATATTAGTGTAATTTAAACTTCATTATTATTAGTGCAATATGTGAAAGTAACATAATATTATGACCGAAAGGCCGAACGGTGGCGATCGATTTAATTCTAATGATATGTCTATCTGTCTTTGTTATATATCTTCGCAAATAAAAAATCCAATAGAAATGTTGGGTATAATATTTATAGTATGATATAAAATACCTATTTAAGAAAACCATTCCATTTTAGGAAGCCATTTTTAAACGGTTGAAAATTTATAATAAAAAAATATCATGCATTTACTATTAACTGTATCTTAATATATTTTTAAAAACATTCAAATAACCGTCGCTGCCCTCATGCGTGGTAAATGACGTCACTACAGGAGTTAATATCAGTCACTAATTAACATTGCTGATGAATAGATTAAAATAAAATATATATATTTTTAAAATATTTTATTACAATTATAATTTTACATTATATTAAGTTAATCTTAAATTTGTTACTTAATTCAACGAAATTTGAAATACAGTTACACCAAAGTTATTTCAATTACCAAAATAAAGAAATATAATACAACAATTGACAAAATAAAAAAATTGTACATTAACTGACATTGATAAGTACGATGTTATTGTTAAAGAATTTTAAAATGTTGTAATACGCATACGCATAGGCTTTGATTTTAAGCAGATGCACGCGGATGGACCTCTTGAAAATATCAATGTTTTTAATCGCCTTTAAATGTTCAGGCAGTTTAATAAAAAGTTTAAGTCCTCTGTAAAATAGTCACATGGAACTTGCCTGTACGTGGTGAGATCGGTTCGAGGTAATGGGTTTTATTGTTGGTGTTATGCCGAAGTACTTCCTCGTGGGATTTAGCTCTTATTGCAATAGAATTCGTAAAGAGCTTCTTGAGCAAATATTGCATTATGGTTAATATCCCTAGTATTCGAAATACATGACTGCCGTGGACCATTACCTACTATACCATCATGTTGGTTGTTGAAACGCTTTATTTTGTAGAAGAGAAGCTGGGATATCTTCCTTGTACTGAAGGATAATTTGTATATACTTGAAGATAAAATTAAAAAAAACATAAAACACGAGTGCCGTTACAAAAAGTCAAGTACTGTATTTATAATTACTTTTATTACGGTTTTTTATTCAATATGTGTGGTCTATATAGATACATACATACTTTCGGAATATACTCTATCAGACTTTTCATTTGACACTAACCACTTTATGTTAATTTATTGACATTTGGAGATTTGGACATTTAAACAACTATTTACTTCATATTTGGACAGTTAAGGTACTTTATTATATTCGCGATGACATAACGATTATAACAATATCATATACTTCTAAATCGGAGAGAGCGTTTAGAAGTTATAGTGGAATATAGAAACGGAAAACATACACAGATGAACCCTGAACATATTACACTCTTTTTTATGGCAGTCGTGTAAAAAGGGTCGTTGTTTAAATTAAAAATAGTCCGGAAATTGAAGATAATATAGCTCTTTAGATATTTATATATACGCCAATGCCGGCCGGCGACTGACAATGCCCTTCTCAATAAACTAGCATAAATAACCCTGATGGTTAACATTATTTATTTTGATGTGTCTCCAAAAACTAACCCCAAGAACTTGACGCACGCAACATCTCCCCTAATATACTTCCAAATACATAAGAATTTAAAACATCAACGTGCTTTAAGAACATTGACATACCTTGCAGTTATTTTTAGGACAAAGACTATTTTTTTAATAGACTGCAAAAATATATTTTAACTGTAATATGTATTTTCTACAAATTTAATAAATAGTAAATAGCGTCAACATCTGGAAATACCCCGACAGTCTGCTGATCGCAATTCCTCCACCCTACCCTACATCTACATGTAGTATTTGTTATTTCAATTCTGCATTTACCTCTACCAGCCCCCTTCTATTCTGTCCGGATTTACAGACATAGGTCAGATACATATCGATTTAGCCTGGGGAACTTTAACTGTGATACGTGTAATATTATGCTAATAAGTACAATCACCTCTCGAAAACAAGTCTCGCCTAATCGCTACTTAGAGCGACAATAAATGGTACGTTGGATCGACCGAGTATGTCAGTCAGTGGGTATGATATGATGGACCTGATTTTGAAATGTTGCGATCCAGGTTACTGTTACGTTTTTTACGACAGTTTTGTGAAGTCTTTATTTTTCAACTTCTATCGAGCGGTTTGGTGTTAGATAAGGATCAGGAATGATAGTGGTAAACAGGCGCAAAAAATATTTTGAAGAGTCAGTGGCTGTCTTGTCTTTCGGCATTAAACTACTTCAAAAAAAACAAATATTAGTTACCCAGTGTTCCTTTTTTGGACTTAGAGGCACAGGTGTAACTCTTACATGGGCGTTACACTTAGAGATTCAGTACACAGGTGCGTCGTTGGGCCGAAACCACATTGTGAAATTTTGGTTGTAATATCTCTTATTCATGAGATACAAATAATGTTTAAATTATGCCATATTTTAGAAAATACTACACCATATTGGACAATTGCCTTTTAATACCACGGAAATACTACAAACATACTACAAATATACTACATTTGCAATCATAATCACTTGAAACAATCATTATGGTGTTACTCTTACTTAGTGTTAGGTCTACGTAAGTATGATCACGTGTCCGACTATAGGGCACAGTTAAAGTGGTTGCCAGTACGCCAAAGAAGAAATGTTCATATACTTGCTCTCCTATATCGTGTACTCTCCCAATCAACCCCATCCTATCTCCACGAGCTTTTTGAACCACTAAAAGTTCCCACGGTCTCATACTTCGGTCAGCCTCTGACAGTTTATTAATAATTCCGAGTCATAATAGTGATTTCTATTCCTATTCTTTCCGTGTCAATGGTGCAAGACTCTGGAACGATCTCCCAGCAAATATACGAAACTCGCCTTCTTTACCATCGTTTAAGACTCACCTTAAGGATTACTACCTTTCTAAGAAGTAACCAGTTCTTCCCTTTCTCTCCTGTTCCTCTCCCAATTTCCTCTGCTCGGGCATTATTAGTTTTAAATTCTTCCACTTGTCTGTATGTTATATAATAATCTTTATTTTCACAATGCCGCATCTACCACTGTGTTTAGGTTAGTTGTAAGACATTGCAATGTGGCAATAGGCTCGCCTTTTTGTATACGAATTAAGTGCAAATAAAGAGTTTACTATTATTTATTAGTATCGGGAGGGGAGGGGAGGGCGTTGGTGTTGGGGGGGAGGGGGGATTTGGGGGTTGGGGGATGGAGATAGGTTGTCGCGCGCGGATGGGCTGGTTGTCTGCTTGCCGAGAAAGTCTTGGGGTGACATAACCGATTGATTTCTTTGAGTACCTACCATGATTCTTTATCAATTCTATCAATTTGATAATGTAAATTTGAATGTAATTCGAATGTTGTAATTTTAAAAAAGCAAAGTGGATTAATAAAAAGTGGATTAAGATAAAATTAAAAAAAAATACATTTTGTTTCTGTGTCTATCTTAATTTATATCTCTCTCTCTAAGTTATTATTCTAGGAAAAAACTTTGGAAATGCATTTTATTATTATATCTTGTTACACGAGGGTTTGCGTACCTCAATTACTGATATTAATAATAACAGGTATATCATCGATTATAATCGCTCAGACCCTGTCATCATTCATCATCGCAGTTTACTACAGTCCAGTGCCAATTAGCGGCTGCACTGATCTGTTATTTCACACGAAATCTGGTGGCGATCCGTGCTTCTACGTCATTAAAATGACAAGCACGCGATGAGACCAGTAAATTAGTCAGATGCTTATTTGCTCGTCATCGGAGAAAGCGAATCGGTCAATACCCGGACTGATGCAACAATTGTTTTACAAGTCATCTACTACACAATGGTGCGTGTCCGAACATCAATAATAGAGGTCGTTCCCAACTGGCTTTTTACTATCGATGAAACGCGATTGGAAATTAGTTATTGTATAGTACACTAGCTGTTGCCCGCGGCTTCGCTTCGCTTAAAATTTCGAATCGATTTAATAATTTAAAACTAGGTATATCAGGAGATCCTTATAATAAAGGAACTAATCAATTTCCAAACCCTCCAATTAAAATAGATAATACTATAAAAGAAATAGAATAAAAGTATGAGAAGTAATAATTAAAATAAAAAGGTGATCATTATTTTTAAAAATAATTTGGAATTCTTAATTCAAATCGAATTAATATTCTAAATATTATATTAATTAATCCATTTCATATTCAAAATAAAAAAAACAACATTTTTATGATTAGTAGAAAATAAAAAAAAAACAAAATTTTGCCATAGTATAACGCCACTCTACTTAAGTAGAGTGGCGTTTACTTATTTTTTTAGACGCTACCTTTAGATATATAGTGCAAGAAGTCCCCCCTCAGATGCACGCTACCTATCCCGTAAACTTATGCGTCTTGTTCCTCGCCACGTGTCACTGATTTCATAATATCTCTATACCTATACCAACTAAACACTTTTAGTAAATGGGTAATTTTATCTCTATTTACCACCTGTGATAACAGATTAATTTATTTTGATAAGGATTCTTAGTGTATTGCTAATGTCTTCAACAAATATTGCCCACTTATTTTTCTTACTTTTTTAAGATATAAAAGCAGTTAGTGTAGCTTAAATATAAAAGTTGGACATATGCTGTCGTCGATTTTTATAGATTATAGATCTCTTTGAGGCCGATGTTTTTGTCATATATTATTTTCGCATTTTTCAAACCGTTTCAGCGCACGCCAATAAACAATTCACCAGCTCATTTGATTTACAAATATCGTGATTTCTTATTGAAAACCATTATCTATCACAATAAAATATAGCTTATGCTACTCGTCGATATAGGAGCTTTCCATTAGTGAAATAAATTGAAGTCGCATAAGTAGTTTGGAGATTAGGACCGCCTACATACAAAATTACAAACATTACGTGTTTATAATATTAGTATAGATAGGCAGTGTGGACATTTAAAAGTATCCGACTGTTATGCTGTCAGGTATGTTATACTTATCTTGGCCAGGAGCCCACTGCAGTAACCAAGATTCCTGGATTGTGGGGATGTCGTATATTCTACCTAACTGAAGATTTGGCATACAAACTTTGCGCGTCTACAAATTGTCTGCACCGGATCATATATTATGGTCTTGTAACGGATTGATCCCCACTAACATAAAAGGTTATGATAGTGGGAAAGGTTATGGTACCATAAAAGGTCTCACACCTTTGATTACTTATTAATAACATGAAATGTCTTTTTTATAGAATAAATCGATACATTTTTCATAACCTTAACAGTGTTCCTAAAAAGAGTTTTTTTTATTATAAAAAAAAGATTACCATAAGAATCGAATGACAGCGCGCCATTATTCGCATAATTACACCATTATTCTCATGGTATAGCTTTTGTATCGATTCTTGTGCGTAAAAATCGAGTTTTAGGTACCATAAGAAAACACTAGCTACCATAATAAAATCCTTACAAATGTAGGGAAAAATCACAGCGAAATTCCTCAAAATCTCAGACATGTTTAGCATTTTCGCCCAATGTTTTAAGAAGTGGGCTAGTAAGAGCTGTAAGATATTTAGAGCACATTTAAAGCGTAATACAAACGATCATCATCCACATGTTGAAATAAAAGCAATAACATTTTTATTCTAAAGTGATTTGAATAAATCTCGCGCTATTCAGGCAATACCGAAGGTAGCGACAACGTTGTTGCTATAAATCAGCGGTGGCCAACCCACGACATGCGGCACGCGAAGACGTTTTTTTGGTTGACGTGTATTCAGCTTATTAATAGCTTTGGCTCAGCTAAAATTGGCACAATACATATTTTTTTATTTTATTTATTTGTTTATTCGCTCAACATTACAATATAACCAAATTATTGAAAAGTACAATGATATATAACAAGTAGACGCGCGAGAATGGCTCTGCGAAAAGATGGTGCGATCGAGCACGAAGATAATTGTTAGGTACGAAAAGATGCTTGGCTAGTATGCTAGGGTTATCAGTTTTACCAGGAATTAGATTCAAAACATAGGACATAGTCAGCATTTCTCTTCTGAGACAGAGATAATTATAGCCAACCATGCCTGTGATAGATGCAGTCGGTACAAAAAAATATAATATCTGCACTGCTTGAAGTACAAAAATCTCAAAAAACACTTCTGTGCCTTTTCCAGCATGAGGGTATAAGTACCTTCATGCAGATTCCAAATAGCTGCATTCGTTTCCATGCGACTTCTAACAACCGAGTTGTACAACGTGCGTACAACCCGAATATTAATGAAGTGTTCGTGTTGCCGTACCACAAACACTAGAAGCTTGAAAGAAGTAGTAGATAGTTGCTTAATGTGTTACTTGAAGTTTACCTGGGGGCCGAAAAAAACTAAAGTCCTTGACTTCAGTCACTATGGGAAGCACACATCCAGCGATGGACAGGGCTAGAACGCCTTCCGAACAGTATTTAAAATTACACTTGGTTTCGAACAGGAAATTTGTACCTTAATAGAATAGGATAGAATAGAATAGGAATGTGGCAATATAGGTCAAAAACCACACGAAAATAATTACCGTGGGCCTAGACAAGGCAGAATGATGATTTTCTTTCTTTATTTTTATTGTTTATTACATTGCTATGAGCATTGATTATATAGGATAATATATTTAACAACTAGAGATGTTAACTATAATGGACGAACCCGTCACCTCAGAAAGTTTTAACGATGTTGGACCGTTCTATCTCCCGTGAGGTAAGCGTAGAAGACTGAGGACAAAAACAACTAGGGTTGTCGACTACAGCGGGCGAGCCCGTCACCTCAGGAAGTTTTAACGATTAGTCATTCTATCTCCCTGGAGTGAGCGCAGAAGACTTGAGGACAACAGTCCACCGTCTACCTACGCCACAAACCCGTAAGAGGCCAACGCCTTAACCGCGGGATAGCCAGGAGTGTTACCCGGCGGGCCTACACTCACGCCCTTACTTCCAATTGTTACCAGATTACTCTGGTCTCCTGATTGGTTACGAGTTAGAGGTCGCTTACGCGGTTCTCTCCCTTACAAAGCAGTGAAACGGTGTTTACCGAATCTATCGCGGACCGCAGCGTCCTTTGCCCGGCTGTTCACACAGGATCGGGTAGCCGATGGTCATTTCAAGAGCAGTTGCCGTAAGGTCCACAACCACCCCCACTCTATAGAAAACAGTACTGCTTCTAGACTCTCCCGACTGTTAGTCAGAGTGCACAGTCGATTGGCTTACGCCGCACGGTGCACAGACCGTCCAGGAGCGCCAGAAGGTTGATTCCCAAGGAAAACTAACCATAAGGCAGAGTCCTACCCAGGCTCGCACTTCATGCATGGAGGCCGTTGGATAGGTGTTGACCCGTGAGTGTGACCAACCCTGAACAGAATGGGTCTTCGTGGCCAACTCAGCAAGGGCCCATTAACTCCCTGAGGACAAAAACAGTCCACTGTCTAGTTACGCCCTTCGCTCGTCAGAGACCAACGCCTTACGACGAGGCACAGAGACGAAGGTAAACAGCGGGCAGACTTGCCCCCTGACTACCAGTTTAGAAGGATATCTCCATCTGGAATAACCCATCAGGATACTTCCTACTTCCCGACTGATTACAGGTTCGAGGCCGCTTGCGCGGTCATCTCCCTTGCGTATCGTGACACGGTGTCTACCGAATCTATCGCGGACCACGGCAACCTGGCTCTTCACCTGGAATCGGGTATGCGAATGTCGGCCTGCTGGTTGATTTAACCTAGTTATCTCGCGTTAAGGCGTTGGTGTCTTACGGGCGAGTGGCGTTACTAGACAGTGGATTGTTTTCGTCCCAAGTCTTCTACGCTCACGTCACGGGAAATAGAACGATGTATTATCGTTAAAACTTCCTCAGGTGACGGGTTTGCCCATTGTAGTTGACAACTCTAGTTGTTTAATTGTTTTTGCGACAGCAGGATAGGAAGAATATCCTGAAATCTCATCCAAAACGGTGAATTACCTTTCGCCCTTCGTGACAACTAATTTGTGAGAGTGGATTTCAATCACATCTGGGTGTAAGGAAAACGAAATCATTTTGGTACCTACTGAACAGAATTAAGATCCAAATTGACCGAAATTGCTCCTAAAAAGGACTCATTTTGCGACAAGACCCACCAATCACATTAATTAACAACATATTATTGGTATTTATGACTGTGATTTCTGTTATTTAAATAAAAACCCTTATTATCTGCTGTAGCTAGATTGTTTTAAAAGGGTTCGCACTCACCTGGTAAATTTAAGGGATACGTGGGGATATAAGATTGAGACACCCTGCCCTATACAATCAATGTTATTCAAAACATATTTTAATCTGAGGTACCCAACATAATTCCATCTGCACATACAAATTCCAATTTCGTACCATCAAATTCATCACAAATTCAGAGAAAGCTATTATGGAAAATGCAGAACTACAACATATCTATGTTATTAAACTATGTACGATTGTCGAATATATATCATTCATAAGTAGCGATACCATCACTGTACGATAATAAGTATATCAAAACATCGAATCAATCATACGATAAATCAAATGCAATATCGTCTCAAAATATTATCATATTAATGTTGACTGATCGGTAGAAATTCGCGGGCATCTGCATCGCTTAGAAAACGCGTAGCGGCCTAGCTTTATTGGATACCTTCTGCCGACAAAGTGTCGACGATTATTTGAAATGTGCATATATCGCGAATATATCTTATCGCGATTTACGACATCGCATATCTATTCGCTGTTAAACAGCGTGAGATTCACTAAGAACGGGCGAGATTCACTCGGATCTGTCGTTAATCAAGTTTTATCGAGTTTATTTTACGGGCGGCTAAAAGCCTTGTAAAAAATTAGCCAAACAGTCTCCCATGATGAAAGTTCCTCGCCGTATAGTGTTTTTTAAACAAAATTTTATATTTTTTCAATTTACTTATTTATTTTCTATTCATATATAGAAAACTGTACCAACTATAGCTACTTCTTACCATAGGCAGTTTAAATCTACATACATAAATCCATCTTTTAGCTTCATTTAAGCTGTTTCTTATTCGTATTATAGGTATTGCTAAAAATTACTTGTACCCAATAGGTTACGTATGAGGATGTATATATATATATATATATATATATATATATATATATATATATATATATATATATATATATATATATATATATATATATATATATATATATATATATATATATATATATATATATATATATATATATATATACCTATATATATACCTATATATATATATATATATATATATATATATATATATATATATATATATATATATATATATATATATATATATATATATATATATATATATATATATATATATATATATATATATATATATATATATATATATATATATATATATATATATATATATATATATATATATCTATATATATATATATATATATATATATATATATATATATATATATTGTAAGATTTCACAAGAAAAGATTTTCCAGCCCATTGTAAGATTTCACAAGAAAGAGTAGTAAAATCTCCGGTACTCTCGCGTTACCACGCCATTTATATGGCAGATCTTGCAATAAAAGAACTAATACACTACTATAAAACAGCAAATTTCATGCAAAACACCTTAAGCTATTTTCTGATAAACTTTCCCTTTATTAAAATAATATTTATGCAGGTAAAACTGATAGATCGCCTTATTCAGCAATAATTCACATTAGATTTGTCATATAATGTCACGTTCTCGCGCCGCGGGATATGCTATTTTCATCTGTAAGGCGGCCTGTCGCTCCGCGAGCAGAATCTATAAAATATGACGATTTTTGAAACATCTGCGCCAAATTTCTCTAAGACTAAATAATAAGAGAAGACATCGACGCGCGGAATGAGCTAATATTAATGTTTCCGTCGGATGTCATTACCCGTTAATACTAAAACTAAGTAAAGGTTGCTTTCTTATATGCATTTCAACGCGACTTTTCTCCGAACGGGCGCGGGCGATCGCTATGAAATTTAAATTTAAATATTAAAAAAAACATTGGAGAATTGCGAAGCGAACTATTATTCCATTATCAGCGCTGAAGAATATCCTCCTGGAGGAGATTTGTTAATTAGACGATTACGACTTACGATTACAAAATTACGATTTGTCAGTGTTGCAAGCCCTTCAATAGTGTTGAGCAGTAGGTGTTAACTTTACAATATATCAAAATGGTGTAGTTCTTTCATATATTATCGTTAAATATCCAGGGTATTAGATTGCTCAATACCACAGTACGTGTTGGAAACCATTCTCCGAACCATTCTCCGCCTGCGACATGCAGGTGGTACTGATAGACTTGTCCAGCAAACACTAATAGCATTTTTTTCTCCGTTTACTGTACCAAATATTGATATTTAATGATTTTTTAAACTAATTCCAAAAAAGGAGGATGTTATCCATTGAGTTGTATCTTTTTTTTATAATGTTTGTTACCTCAGAACTTCGACAATTATGAACTGATTTAGAAAATTCTCTTCTTGTTTGAAAGAATATACATTCAGATTGGTCCCATTTTTATCAAAATCCTGTTCTGATTATGGTATCCACGAGGAATTGAGGGAACTCCTCAAATATTATCATACGATGTTAGTTCAGTTCCGATGACAATGCATTTTTTATGGTAAGCATAACCTGATTCTTCACCCAGGGCTGGATCCCCACGAGGGGGCTCCTCAACGGTCAACAGCAGAGACACGAAATTTTATATACGCATTCAGTTATGATAGCCCGTTCTAAATTTCACCATGACACGGCTGCTGCACCCAGGCTTGGCTCCCTACGAGGGGACTCCTGAACGATCAACAGCCCAGACACGAAAATTTGTATATGCATTCAATTAAGAAAGCCCGTTCTAAGTTTCACCAAGACAGGACTGCGGCACTAAGGGTTGGCTTCCAAAGAGGTAACTCCTCAACGGTCAACAGCACAGACTCGAAATTTTGTATACGCATTAAATTGTCAACATGAAATAGCTGATGCACTACCAAAAAAATTCAAAATCGGTTAAAATTTTGTTAAAATTTGTATTATTATAAGGTATTAATTGATTAGAAAAACCCATTATATAGCCGATGATAACAATAATACATTAAGCTATTAGTGCTACCTATCGCATTTTGTATATAATTACTACATTGCTAAAATATAAAGATAACTTAGGGTGCTATCTATTACACTATTTGAACACTAAAGCGCCTATTTATTAAAAATTGAAGCCTGTATAGAAAATTATAATTGATAGATTGATGTAAAAAATATTAAAATAATAAGAGCTATGATTTCGAAATTCGTTTGTTATTATATTATTTATTTATTTTGAAATTGGACACCATATAGCAATGTTTAGAACACCACCTATTAGTCTACTGAACTTAATATTAATCAATATTTGTAACTATGATTGCAAACTACATGCTGCGTTTCATAGTTAAAGTTTAGCTGCCAAAACGTAGTACGGCAATGAGCAATCTAATACTATCTATAATCAATGCGGTCCCCAGCCGCCCGCAATATACAGTGACAGTTCAACAAACTATCCAGAGACATCGACGCGCGGTCACGCAGTATATTATGTAAATTCATTACAATATATTGTTATTCCGATTTCTCAACATTTCCGTTTTTGGATAAGCTGTTGTAAGGGCTGGCACTTTAAATTGGTATGTCTTTCATTCTGCTGCGCCTTTCTCGTTATTTAATAGAGCGCCTTTCTGACAAAAAGACATAATGAAGAAAAATAAACTTAAAGTTGTGATAAATGTGAAGGCTTCACATACATCAACATTTAGAAAAAATAGTTTCTGTAAAAGTTCGCAGCTTCTCCGACACACGCGATCTTATTGTACTAATTTTTAAAATTATCGCAGTTTCACGCGGTAAGAATCCGTTTTTGTTCAACTAAAATACCCAGTAATTATTCGAAGATCTTGGCACGAGTCTTCAGTGACCAACACGCACGCTTCTTCGAAAATATCATATCCAAAGTAGAATGTAGGCGATCATGACTGGGATTGCCCCTTCCATGGACTGAGAACTAAATGACCGAACTAACGAAATAAATATCTAATACCGATGACCGAAATGACCGAACTAACGAAATAATTACTTAATATGTGATTTTACCGTGCACACTTTATTTGTATATCAATTAATTATGCGACTTTTGAACGCTAACGGTTTCAAACAACTGGTTCAGCTTGCATTTCGAATTCCAATAATCTCTATTGAAATAACCTTAAATTTAAGAAAAACTGCTATTTAAAAACTAATTAACTAAAATATCAAGGTGCTACTGAAATTGGTGAGTAGCATTCAGGAGTACTTCGGCATCGGGCCTGTATGTCTTATAATATAGTTTTTTCTCTGCCTCATAGTATAATCTTCTTCTAGTATAATCTATATATATATATATATTGTGACATATATAGTTGGGGGATACCTTTGGTGACCTATAGAATCTATAGTAACCTGTAGAAACTAGAATCCCCTTAGTAAAAGTCACTTGTTTTTATTAGAATTCGATTTATTGGGATCTTAGTCCCCATTACGAGAATATAAAGAAAGTAGAAACTAGAATCATCGAAAGAAGAGCAAAAGACGTGCGATCCTTATCCAGGGTCGGCTTGCAAAGTATTGGATTTTAGAACACTTATTGGATTGTAGCACGTGGGGACACGGGAATGTAGGATGTGACGATCTTCGACGGAGTCGCGTTTCTTTTCGGCTGGCCGATCCCCGTTCTTCCTCTTCCCGCTCTACGCCGTGCTTTCCCACGGGAGACGGCGGCTGATGTACATGCGACGGGCGGCACTCTCGTACGTGCGATGATGTTTACGTTGGTCGCGGTCGACCGTCTTGCGATTCGGTAGGTAGATCGGCAGGAATGGTCCAACGGAGAAGATTAATCCGATAGGAGAATCCCTGTAATTATACAGGAGCAATAAGTGGGAGAGAAGGAAAATGAGGAGTCAGTTTGCCCAATCCTAGGGAGTCGGCTCACTCTTCAATCCATCCCTTCCCAACCGAACGGATAAGGATTCATCTTGTATCTAAATATTGAACAACCGCTTCAAAACTCACCGGGTTAATTTATCTGATTACGTGCACCACGGGATTCTCAATTAATATCGAGCGCACCAGCTGAATTGCGAATTCGAAAAAGAAAGGGCGGAAACATGGCCGTCTAATGATGGCTTCTTACTCGACTCGTTTAGGCTTCCGGTGCTTAATTTACATTTATTTTATTAATTTGAATAATTGTTACAGTATTTTTATAAAATACTAGATTTAATTTCTAGTTGAGCGGATCTGATTTAATGTGGCTAAGTGTCCGCGTTTTTACGTACGGAATTTAATTACCAATGTTAATCATGATTTTGTGTATTAAAAATTGTATAATACCCAAATAAATTATTGTATTAATTTTCCTAGCATCCTGGTTTATAATTTGATCTTTCTTTATTTTTACCGACTTAATTAAAATTATTCTTTTTCCTAAAATCCATTTTCATAACTGAATACAAGATTTAAATGTGGCAATCGACTAGCCGACAATAGATTCGTTGTCAATTGTACGCTTGTAGATACTACGATAGTCGTATGTCGTATCTGACAGTCCTAGCTTGCAAGGCTTGTGAATTGCATCAAGATGGCGCTGCATGCATCTCATGCGTGTGTGTATTGTTGTTTACTTAAAGTGCAATGCGAATTTATCGGGGAAAACAGCAATCGTGTCACAATCCCCCCGCCTCGAACCGAAAATTCACGGAAGCAGCGGAATTTTCGCCTAATTCACGTAAGTACCATAACATTCAACATTCCTACACGCTTCCCAAGTTTGACAGCTTTAAACACGCGCTGATTATGACCTGTGAACTCACCTGACTCTGGGTCAACGATGCGCCCCTCACGCGTCCGACCCGGGATACAATCCTTCCTTATTCTATTCAAGGATAAGCCCTTATTCGATTCAAGGAACCTACTTTTAAGGATTAGCCCAAGAAGAACGTTGAACAGCTCGGTAATTAATCTTTCATACAAGCTCTTACATTCTTTCAATCATAAATCTCTGCATTCATCACCATCTATAATACGGTAGCCAATCCAATAGGCATACCGATCCTTTCATTCGACACTGAAACCCTAAATAACGTGTGCTACTGTGTCACACCAATTTCGTTGACACCTCATCGAAGCCTCACTTTCCTGCCTAGAACGCTTTGCTGCACTGCTACTTAAATAAAACTTTACTTTTCAGAACGAACGCATTGTCGCATTGGTTCCACTGAAACTGCGGCAACCTGTTGTGTGCACTGGACCCATATTCGATAATGTTCCAGTCTAACTACACCAACCTAATAACAACCACCATATAATGTTTGTGGATATGATGAATAACATCACAACAGAAATTGCTTCATGGATTACATTCGGAAAACAACACTATGACGTATAAAATAATCAAAACAAAACGCTCACTATACAAGTCGCTGAACAACCACCGAATGACAAGGTAAACCCAATTTTATTTAATATTTTAATGAATTATGATCATATTAGATGACAGTCTATTTTAAGGTTATTATTTTTTTATTTTTTTATTTGATTTTAAATGATTACTGCGATGGATCGGGATCCTGAATCTGAATACCTGGGGACCTTTGGGGATCCAGAGTTAGATTTCCAGGGATTTTAAAATCTTTGGCATGATGTGTACCTGCCACTTCTTTCCCCGCCAACGTCTCCAATATATAGACGTTGTCGGATAACTTTTCCTTTACGCGGAACTCTTCGAAGTTTGGGGCGAGTTTAGCCGAGAAATTATTCCCTTTATTAGAAAGGAAACGCGTCTTTTTCCAAATAACATCACCCTTTTGCAGAACCGGAGTACGGCGACCCTTATTGTAAGAGTGCTTATTCCTCTCATGTTGCTTCTGCAAATTGGCCTTAACCATTTGAAAAATGTTTTCCAGCTGACCCAACCTGTCAATTCGATCGTCTTCTTCCGGTGACATGAGGACAGCTTGCGTTTCCGCTGCCGTCATTGCGGAATAAACCTCGCCGGATGTTACCAGTTCCCGACCGAAAACTAAAAAGTTCGGACTGAAACGACTAGACTCGGATTTGGCAGAATTCAACGCATACTGGAACTCGGGTAAATGTATGTCCCAGGATTTATGATATCTACCCACGTAAGCGCATAGCATGGTACTTAGAGTACGATTGTACCTTTCTACGGGGTTGATTTGAGGGGTATAAAATGGGGTGTTAAATATTTGGGGAATTTTATGCTCCTCAAAAAATTTCTTCATTTCTTTAGAAATAAATGGTTTACCGTTATCGGTTAGGATTACCCTGGGGACACCGTGAATTAAAAACACCTTCTCTTTAATTAAAGGAATCATTTTGCTCGACGATGCCTCTTTCAATGGAATTATAATGGTATACTTGCTAAAACAACATGTTATTAGCAAAATATAACGGTTTCCTTTGCTTGATGACACCATGGGGCCATGAATATCCAAGGCAATATATTCGAACGGGCGACTACACTTTTTGGGTGAGTTCATAGTGCCCAATGGACTTGTTGTTACATGTTTAGTGGCCATGCAGGTATTGCAATTTGCTACATATTTGACGACCGTTTGATACAACCCTGGCCAATAGTAATGTTGCCTCAATCGGTTATATGTTTTGTAGACCCCGAGATGACCGGCAGTTGGATTATCATGGTACTCTTTAAACAACCGGGTTTGATCTTCTAACATGACGACCTCCTTCCACTGAAATTCTGGATCAACTTCCCCGTCTGCTTTACTATATCGGTAAAGTTTGCCATTTTTAATCGTCCAATTAGGATGAGCGATCGGATTATTTGCCACACCTAGGTATTGCTTCTTGAACCAGGTATCCTCTGTTTCAGAAACGCTGACACTTGCTACGAGTGGAGCTCGAGATAACGCGTCTGGGACCTTCTGCTCACTCCCTTTCCGATGGACTATACGGAAATTGTACGGAGAGAGACGAACCCCCCATCGAGCCAACCGACCTGTAGGCGAATCGATCGAAAGAAACCATTTTAAGGCTGCGCTGTCTGTATGAATTTCAAATAACGCTGTGCCTTCTAAATAGCACCTCCACTGTTCAACGGCGTGTAAAACTGCGAGGGCCTCTCGTTCCACCGCTGAGTAATGTCTCTCAGCCGCTGTTAGGGTCCGACTTGAAAATGCCACCGGCCTTTCCTCTTCGCCGTTGCCCTGCGTCAAAACAGCGCCTGTCCCGTAAGCCGAGGCGTCCGCGTATACTCTGAACGGCAGGTCGTAGTTAGGACACGCCAGGACCGGTGCTGATGATATTGCTGCTTTTAATTTATTAAAAGCGGCTTCAGCTACGGGATTCCAGGAAAATTTCGGTGAACCAGGTTTTGTGGACGTCAATTGATTTAACGGGGCAGCTGTTGTGGCGAATCCCTCAATGAATCGCCTATACCAGCTGGCCATTCCGAGAAATCTACGCAACTCCTTTTTAGATTTTGGAGTCGGAAACGCAGTAATTGCGGCAACTTTGTCTGGATTGACTCTCAATCCAAAACGATCAACGACATGGCCGAGATAACTGAGTTCTGACCTAAAGAATTTACATTTTTCAAAATTTATTGATAGATTAGCGTACTTTAACCGTTCTAGCACTCGAGTTAACAGCGATGCATGTTCGTCAAATGAGGTTCCTGTAATGATGATGTCGTCTAAATATACGAACACGCGTCTCTCAAATCCGGAACCAAACAGCGAGTCCATGAGGGATTGAAGAATCCCGCTGCCGTTGGAAACCCCGAACGCGGTTTTAGAAAATTGAAACGAGTTCCGGAATGGTACTGTGAACGCTGTCTTTGGCCTTGATTCTGGTGAAATTGGGATTTGCCAAAATGCAGAACTAAGGTCGATTGAGCTGAGGTACCTGGAATCTCCCAGGCTGTCCAATATATCTGTGATATATGGCAGACCGTACGCATATTTTTTTGTTACCGCGTTTAATTTTCGCGAGTCAAGACAGAAACGATAAGATCCATCAGATTTCGGAACCATTAGCACAGGATTATTCCAGGGGCTTATTGCTGGCTCAATGACGCCTAAACTCAGCATCCTATCCACTTCGTTATTTAATGCTTCCAATTTCGATGGTGAAAGCCGGTAATATCGTTGTTTAATTGGCAACGCGTCTCCGGTATCTATCACATGTTCAATCAGAGATGTCTTTCCTAACCCAATCTTGGGTTAGGAATCGCCCCACGTTGGGCGCCAATTGTGACATATATAGTTGGGGGATACCTTTGGTGACCTATAGAATCTATAGTAACCTGTAGAAACTAGAATCCCCTTAGTAAAAGTCACTTGTTTTTATTAGAATTCGATTTATTGGGATCTTAGTCCCCATTACGAGAATATAAAGAAAGTAGAAACTAGAATCATCGAAAGAAGAGCAAAAGACGTGCGATCCTTATCCAGGGTCGGCTTGCAAAGTATTGGATTTTAGAACACTTATTGGATTGTAGCACGTGGGGACACGGGAATGTAGGATGTGACGATCTTCGACGGAGTCGCGTTTCTTTTCGGCTGGCCGATCCCCGTTCTTCCTCTTCCCGCTCTACGCCGTGCTTTCCCACGGGAGACGGCGGCTGATGTACATGCGACGGGCGGCACTCTCGTACGTGCGATGATGTTTACGTTGGTCGCGGTCGACCGTCTTGCGATTCGGTAGGTAGATCGGCAGGAATGGTCCAACGGAGAAGATTAATCCGATAGGAGAATCCCTGTAATTATACAGGAGCAATAAGTGGGAGAGAAGGAAAATGAGGAGTCAGTTTGCCCAATCCTAGGGAGTCGGCTCACTCTTCAATCCATCCCTTCCCAACCGAACGGATAAGGATTCATCTTGTATCTAAATATTGAACAACCGCTTCAAAACTCACCGGGTTAATTTATCTGATTACGTGCACCACGGGATTCTCAATTAATATCGAGCGCACCAGCTGAATTGCGAATTCGAAAAAGAAAGGGCGGAAACATGGCCGTCTAATGATGGCTTCTTACTCGACTCGTTTAGGCTTCCGGTGCTTAATTTACATTTATTTTATTAATTTGAATAATTGTTACAGTATTTTTATAAAATACTAGATTTAATTTCTAGTTGAGCGGATCTGATTTAATGTGGCTAAGTGTCCGCGTTTTTACGTACGGAATTTAATTACCAATGTTAATCATGATTTTGTGTATTAAAAATTGTATAATACCCAAATAAATTATTGTATTAATTTTCCTAGCATCCTGGTTTATAATTTGATCTTTCTTTATTTTTACCGACTTAATTAAAATTATTCTTTTTCCTAAAATCCATTTTCATAACTGAATACAAGATTTAAATGTGGCAATCGACTAGCCGACAATAGATTCGTTGTCAATTGTACGCTTGTAGATACTACGATAGTCGTATGTCGTATCTGACAGTCCTAGCTTGCAAGGCTTGTGAATTGCATCAAGATGGCGCTGCATGCATCTCATGCGTGTGTGTATTGTTGTTTACTTAAAGTGCAATGCGAATTTATCGGGGAAAACAGCAATCGTGTCACAATATATATATATATATATATATATATATATATATATATATATATATATATATATATATATATATATATATATATATATATATATATATATATATATATATATATATATATATATATATATATATATATATATATATATATATATATATATATGTATATATATATATATATATATATATATATATATATATATATATATATATATACATATATATATATATATATATATATATATATATATATATATATATATATATATATATATATATATATATATATATATATATATACTGCTCCACTGATTCCGCATTTTCATTTAAAGCCTTTGGCTCGGCTCGATTTTTTTTAAAGCCATAAAAAGGTTTAAAAAAAAAAAAAAAAAAGAGCTAGCTGCCACTACGCAAAATTGGTTTAAGTGGGGTTTAATCCACTATTTTGGGACATCAACCCGCCACGCGGAACTTCTCCGCTGTGAGAGTGTTTTCTTGATTATTGGTCAACCTGGCCAGGCTGGAGTAAAATGCTATATAATATTACTGTGCATCTCGTCAGTGAGCTAATGAGTCCAGTGCAGTTGGGCGACTATGACCCATGTGTTAGGGTTAGCCCAACTCACGGGTTAGCCCCCATCCGGTAGCCACCCAGAAAAAATGTGAGCCCGGGTAGGACTCTGTGCCTGCTGGCCGGTTGCCCCTGGGAATCCGTACTTTTTGCGCTTCTGGACGGTGTGTGCACCGTGCGGCGTCAGCCAATCGATTACGCATTCCGACAGATAACCGGGGGAGTCTGTAAACAGCGTTGTTTCCTATAGAGCGGAGGGGGGGGGGTTGTTAACCTTATGACAGACGTTCTTGAAACGACCAATCGGTTACCCGATCCCGGGTGAGAACAGCCGGGCCAAGGACGCCGTGGTCCGCGATAGATTCGGTTAATTCCAAATCACCGCTAACAGAAGGGAGAGGACAGCGCAAGCGACCTCTAACCCGTAACCAGTCGGGAGGCCGGAGAAATATGGCCGAAACTGATAGTAAGGGCGCGAGTTTTGACTGCTGGTTGTCATCCCCTGTGTCTCGCGGTAAGGCGTTGGTTGTTACGGCCCTAGACAGTGGGCTGTTACGGCCCATAGTCTTCTAAGCTTACCTTACGGGAGACAGAACGATCAATATAGGTATAGCTTCCTGGGGTGATAGGCTCACCCGTTGTGTGATACCTCCAAGCGTGTATCTCGTCACAGTTCAGCGGCAGCCCTGCGCGCTGTTATTAGTCGCCGTGGGATCGCGCTCGGCGCGCGTTACTTTCACTTGCGCGTCGTGCTGAGCGCTTCACGTCGCGCGCTGCCCGCCTCAATGTTTGGCTTGGTAATAGCTGCGCATTAGTATGGGGCGCACACGCAGACTGGACGTCGCCTCACAGCCATTGAACTTGCTTCGGACGGAAATTGGTATGAGTTGATCTTCCGGTTACGCCCCTACACGGATCGGAAACACGGACTCTCACAGCAGACATTACACACATAAGTATCAAGGACACATATTACACACATAAGTACCATGGTTCACTCTGTTCTGTGTCCTCACTGCATAATCGATAAACCTATGTTCAGACAAAACACTTCATATATATTCGCTAGCGCGCACCAAAATGATCGAGAATCTATTACTTTGAAAAAAAAACTAGTACCGCAAGTCATATATACAGCTAGGTGAACACTGGCCTATAATTTATTTATTTTTAAAACACTAATTAATTAATTTCCTCGTCTTTAATTATTTTAATTATTTTATTTTGATGTGCCCCACGTAACATAATTTACTTTTATAAAAACTTCTACAATTCGGAAAAATTTTCAATTCTGCTTTTACACTAAAAATTTTAAAAAAGCCTCTTCTTTAATAGGATTTCTGGCAAAGGGTTCAGTCTACGTAAGTGGGTCACTAAGGGTTCCGTATCTGAAACGTTTGAGAATCACTGCCTTGGGCAATGAATTGACATAAACATGGTTTCCTTGGAAATAATCCTGTTTTTAATCATAATTATTATTAGTATTCATTAGTCATAAATATTATTAGTATTAAGATCCATATCAACGTTTTAGATATTCTGTTACGTTGATTTGTGAAATGAAGAAAATAAATAAATAAAAATTAAAAAATATTATAGACATTTTTTAAAATCTTCTAAAGCTTTATGGTCGACAAAACCTAGTTTGAGTTGCATGTTTCGCGCATCACCGCACCACAACATTTAGTATAATAATGCGTGTGTAACCCTGTGCTGCTATTGGAAAAGTATGAATGATTTCACAAGTCGCGTAGAAAGAAAGTGATATAAACAAATGTCATCGAACACTCCACCGCGATGTGAATACACCTGATGATATTTGATGCATCTTAACTATATTTAGACCACTTATTGCGTAGCGAGTATATTGACGAAATATGAACTAGCGTGATATGGATTAGACTCCATCCTAGCTAGTGGCTACCGATATTATTTATTATAGATATTTAAGGACCACTTTAAAAGTTTATTATTAAAGGAAGATATTTAGATGTCATAATTTTATTTTATTTTAAAATAACTATTGCTAATTGGATTATTACTATTGTCTTCGTTTATTTATTAATTTGTAACCTGATTATGTAATGTTAAATATTTTGGTTTTGATTATTTTTGATTTATTATATGTAGATTATTAAATTTATGTAATTACGTTATTTTCTTTTAATATCATTTGATGTTAAATATCTTGATTTTGATTATTTCGATTTGTGTATTTATTTGATTATGATTATTTGGATTTTTTGTTTTAGGATTTATTTGATTTGGTTATTTTATTTTAAAAATCATATACCTATGTATCAATAATTAATAGGTGTGTCCTGAAAACCAGGATAAGAGATATCCTGAGGATACCCCTAATTTGCAGCGTTTGTAGCTTTATTTCATAGTCTTTGTCTATTTATAGTTTTAATTTTTAATCTGTGTGTTGTTTTTTTTTTACATGTTTTTTATAACAGCTGCAAGTAAATAAATAAATAAATAAATAAATATTGACCTATTCATACTTAGATACATAGTTTGAGTACATTATGTCGATTCATCAATATTATGATCGCTTCAGCTCGTATGGGCTTGTCAGCCAGTATATGCCTTAGATTCTAAGCGATCGAAATTCGAAATTGTATATTTTCAACAACTGAGCTATTTGTACTCATTAACGACCTGGTCTATCCTTTCGGGTTCCGCCATCCTTTGCTGCCGCTGCACTCCTGAATATGCCGTCTGAGTTTCACCCTTCGCGGCATGCGGCCCTTAGGCCGGATTATGATAATATTTCTCATTTGTATTGTTGCAGTTATTATAAGTTTGCCTGATAATGCATTTTTTAATTGATGTATATTTCATGTTTGCATCACATAGAAAAATATTGTTTATCTAAGGCACGATGTTTTCACCCAAATGTCGAAAATAAATATATAATTAGATATGAAGAGATAATTGATTGACTTTATTACACATCTGATTAATCCTCTATAAATAACCTAGAAAATATAAAATAATTCTTGTGAGATTTTTCGATGAAGTGCCACAAAAAATCCTACGTCTAAACCCTGGTTGGCCACGTACGCCGATCGGCGTTTTTTGTATTATCCGTTATATATCTGTATTTATTCAATTATCGGCTCTATTTCTTCCTCCACTGCGATAAAAGCCTGTCATTGAAGCCTGTTATTAAATGAGCCACCGTTATATATTAATATGCTTGCACACAACTTCTACAAACAAATTTTTTAGGGCTTAGGAAATTTTGCGTGGAATGACTGGCTTCAGAAAAGTTAATGGCGGGCGATGGCGGACTGCTCGATCTCAAACAATAAAAAATCATCAATAAAAACTCTACCAGATAAAATCGCCTGCAGAGCTTTAAGGAGGCTCCATTGCTTGACAAGCGTCCGGTATCATTTTTTTATGGGAACCTATGGGCCACTATATGAACTAGTCAATTAACACGTTGAAGCTATGGCGCATCGCGATGGAGCTACTCTTATACTCTTTATTGTGAATATTTCACAATGGGAGCGTGTATTGTCTTGAAATGATATCTTACAACCAACCTAGGTATAATTAGATGTATGTGTACATCTGTAAGTGTATTTATATAAGCGTCAGGTCATTCTATTATGGTCTATGTGGGCTTGTTAATGAGGCCGTGCCCTATTTCTTAATGAATGTTCGATTGTTTGTTCTTCTCTGTATTGTATTTTCCTCTCTTTATCTGAATGTTCACTATGGGCGGGTTTATTATCGTACGATAATCTCTTACAACCTACCATACTATGACGTGTGTATATGTACATATGTGTCAGTGTACCTAACAGACAGAATTGAAAATGCAATTCCGTTTATTTTATACCAACGGAAAATGGTGACGCACCCGGAAATCGAACCCGGAACTTTACGATGTAAAGTAGCACCTACAATCTCTACAACATCTCTACATCTTCACATCTCTACAACACCGTATTTTAAAAATAATAGTTCCAAACAAGATTCGAAATAAATTCAGAAACGACCAGACAGGACTTTTCAATTATTGTGACATATTACCAGCTGATGTGTTATTTATTTATAGATTAACAGTTCAATATTTCGAAATTGACGAGTTCCGAATTTACGTCCAACATAAACACAGCACTAGACAGATACAAAATGAACGGCTACTCGTCCCTCCTTTTCGCAACCTTTATGGCAAAAGAAGATTGAATTGGCTAATCCCTCATATATTCAACAAAATTCCTCTAAATTTAAAAATCTATAAAAAATGTACAAAAAAAAAACAATTAAAAATAGTTTGTTTAAAATACGTGAAAGAGAAACACACGTGTATATATAAGATTGAAGACTATCGCGGTTGTTTGACATTATAAATAGGATAGAAAACGAATTTACCGCGTGAAATTTGTAGCACCCGACGTTTCGGTGACGTTGCAGCAGCCGTTGTCCAGGGTAGACTGAACAACGGCGGTTGCAATGTCACCGAAACGTCGGGTGCTACAAATTTTACGCGGTAAATTCGTTTTCTATCCTATTTACACGTGTATATGATACGAATAAGATACATATTTTAAGTTATTAGCATTAAGTACGTTCATCTTTTTATGTAAATATTATCAAGTAAATACTATCAATATTATCCGTGCCGACTAATCCTGACTAATGTAGCAGATAATACAGCAGATATATTATAATATGGTCAAAATGGCCACTAAAGTTGCACTGAAAGTCATCCTATCATAATCTTTAGCAGGTAAGCCTTAGGCTTGGCTGGATTTTATACAAAGCTGTATTAAAAAAAATGGGTATTAAATAAAAAAAATAAAAAAATATGCCAGCGGCCCACCACCGCCACGCCGGTGGTTCTTCGTGTCGTGACCTGGTATAATCGATTTCTCTCCGGTCTCCGCTATGAGAAAATCGTGTCTTTTAACGACGTCCCTTACTCGGTTTCATGAACACCCCGGCACATGCAACTCGCATCAAAAAGCGGCGCGTGCGTTTCCCAGTTAATGGCCCGGGCGCGGCGCGATGCGCCGATGACCCGAATTCGTGCCGGTGGCAGGTTGATGCATTCCGCAAGCGCACGGGCACTTTTGTCGACTTCTTTGAAACAGCCGACCGCTGTCACTTTGAACTACAGATAGCCGCACGACCGGACAGCCGCGACTTGTTTATTAAAAAATATCTTTCATTCTTTTAAAAGCCGGCAGAGAAAACTGACGACACGCCGGTTGGCATCGAAACGGCGGATGTACTCACGCGCGACGCTTCCACGGAGTTGCCAACTATTTTCATAAAATAACAAACGTCACACCATATGAGATGCAGCAAGTCATACAATCTTTCTCATGCCTAGGAAATTAATCGTTTAAGCGTTTTTAAAACGAACTATTTTCATTTGTATCATAATCTACCCTTAATTTATAAGTAAGAAGAATCTGTAGATTAACAGAAGCTTAATAAATAACTGCCGTAATAATAATAATAATAATAATAATAATAATAAATTGCCGTGGGATGGCGATCCAGATGGATGTATGTATGTCTCTTTTGTTTTTAAATTAAAAGGTTTCCCTGTTTGTTTCGATTGTTTCTAATCTTAATTGTGAAATTTCACAACATGGGTGGGATTATTACCATACGGCAATCTCTTACAAACAACCCTACTATGAAGTTTTCATATGTAGGTGTGCAAGTAACTTGTCTTGTTATTCCTTTCGGTCGACAAAATTGAATATGCAATTTCGTTTATTTTATTCCAACGGAAAATGGTGACCCAGCCGATAATCGGCCCGAAGGCACAATGGTTAGGTCGCCTGTCTTGTTTATCTTAAGATAAATACATCGCGATTATTAGCAAATGAAATTGTTTCTAATAATTATTAATACAGTAGTTCACTTTTTGTACCGGCAGTCCTGTTTTTTCAAATATTGCTTTTGTATTAATCTTCTTGAATAACACATATAGTAGGCAATGCCCCTTCACTTTCTATAAGAGTTCGGCGGTAACCTTATCCTCTGTACGATGTAATAATCATTACAATAGTTAAACAGTTTGAGGGCCGCCGTATATGTCCATCGCGTAACGTTGTTTCCATGAATGGAAAGTGAGGAGGTTGGTACAAATCTCTCGTCGGCCACGGTGCGGTGGCCACCTCACCGCACGTGATGCTATAACGTCTAGTCGAGTAGCCGGATACAGAAATCCGGGACAGGATGTCCATTTTGGTACGACAAAACGTGACCGCAGCTATTTTAATGACAAGCCACTATTATTCAATAGACCCAAAACCGACAGCGCGTCTTGCGTAACCTTTAACCGGTAAGTATAGACGTACGTATTATAAGGAACAAGCGTTATGGCATTAGGTCGGTTTTTAGTGTATCGGAAACATTTTGAGAAGGAATAGCGCAGCAGGAATCAGACAATTTATTTATTTATTTATTTAGTTATTGAATAAATGCACATTTTTCAAGGCAAGTACATTGTAAGTTTAACATTAGAGGCTTAAATGTAAATAATAGCAAAATAGAAAGCACCGCAGACCACAATTTTTTCAAATCAACGCCGCCTAACTAGGCCTAGGCCCGTACTAAGGCAAGCGTACCAAGTAGACAGTGGCTTGTGCATACTTTAGACAACTTAATTTAAAAAACATGCTAGGTATCAAATAATTTTAAAAATTAACTAATAATAATAAACACTGTAATTTGAGTGTAGTGTGATGTAACTGTAGTGTAGTGTAGTGTAATGTAACTGTAGCTGTATTGTGCTGGAAAAATAAGATTCAATAAATGGTGAAATAAACAAATTGAATAATAATAATATAATGTCGTAATAAATACAAAAAAAATATAAATAATATTAATAATGAATCGAAATAAATGGAAAATGACATTGCAATAAATAGTTAAAGAATCAAATTTAAATAGTCCGAGGATACAATTATATATAAAATGTCCATGTTACAAGTTAAAATATATATTTCAATATAATTCAATTAAAAAAGAACAAAAAGACATAAACAGCGATTTAACAAAATAATAATAATAGTAATTCAATTTATTTAAATTAAATTACATAAGAATGTCAAATATTTGGTGGCTAATTTATTAATTAAATCACAACCAGGGAATCAAACACCCTGGCCTATGCTGACTCTGTATGGACCTCTTCTATAGAGAAAGACCGAGCGGAGACTCCGGAGTTTTGTTGTATTATACCACCAGGTCATCGTGTTCCGCAATCCCATAGTATAACGGCCATGTTTAACACGAAGAAACTAATACAGACCCACATTGCACGTGCTATAATATGTTACGTTACACATGTTACAGGGCCCAGTGGCATAGTGGTTAGGTAGCCTGACCTTATATTATAAGGTTCCGGGTTGGATTCCTGGCTGGGTTACCATTGTCCGTTAGGATAAAATTAACAGTATTGTATTTGATTTCTGTCGATCGAACGCAATAACAAGACATCTTTATTAATTTTACTTCTCAATGCCTTGGTTTTAGTGTTATGTTGATTAGTAATAAGTGAATAAACAAAAATAAATAAATAAATTGCGTAGAGAAATGCTCGCCATGGCCTACGTTTTCAAGCTAATCCGGGGAAGAGTTGATAATCCTAGCATGCTAGCGAAGGTTTGTCTCTTAGTTCCGGACAATTATAATCGTGCTCGCACTCATAATCCATTTGCGGAGCCGTCCTCGCGCACCAACCTAAGTCGATGGAGTCTGCTTACCCGTGCTTTGCGTCACATAAATGCGCTATGTTCGACAGCGTCAGACTTTGATATTTTTACAGCGAGCCCGCATCTCTTCAAGGTGTGGGCATTGCGCTACTTAAACAAGTAGAATAAAAGCGCTACATAAACATGTCAGAATAAAACAAATTGTTTTCACTCTTTATGTACCGTAAGTTTGTAAGTTTTTTTTAAAATTATTAATGACTGTATTTGTATTTAATGCTTATTTAAACATGTTGTGTATGTACTTGTAACAATTCTATTATTTTTTATATGTATGTGTATATTGCATATCAACTGATTGGTATAAACTGTTAAGTTGATTTGCTAATGAAATAAATAAATAAATAAATAAAATAAAATACACTTACATAAAATGTTACATGCACACAGTTCATAATAGGGTTGGTTGTAAGAGATTGTCCTAAGGCAATAAACCTGACAATTGTGAACTTTTACAATAAAAAGTAATAACGTAACAAAACAATTTATTCTATTTTATTAACTAACATAGAAAGAAAAGAAATGGACATGCAGATTGTTGATAATAGTTACAGATTGATACATAATAGTTACAAACGAATAATATTAATAGAAAATTATATCTCTACCATGTATTTATGCGAGCATATCCAAGGTGAATCGAAATCACACACCCAAGTAGACCTAGATGATCTGTATCTGGATGTGCTGTATGTTATGCTTTATTACTTTCCCAGGCCTGGGATAGTATTGTGAACGTGCTGAAAAAAAAATGAGATGAAGACGGAAATATCCATTGTGAGCCCCTCTGAGTCCCCTCCAGTCCTTCCAAGGGCAATCACCTTCATTGTACCAACCGTTCAACTAAGATGACCGTCTTGGGTGCCTATGGCCGGTTCTGGACCTAGGAAGAGTTTCGGAGACTCATCCCTGGCGAAATCATCTGCTTCCTCATATCCTTGTATATTGCTTGTCGACGTCGCATCTTTAATAGAAGACTCTAGACTTTGTATGTCATCTTTAATATAATTCTCTTGTCCTATAATTCAAGAAACTATGTTTCGATATTGAATCAGGTTGAAGAGATGACGAGAAAAAAATAATCGTCAAATCACTTCTCGGACTGTCTTCTATTTAATGAGAATTAATCTTCGGAAATTGTCCCAACGGTTGCCGGGATGCTGCCGGATGGTACATTTCTTTTCAAAATACTTTTTTAATGCAAAATAAGTTTTTAATACAGTGCTTAAATTGTTTTACCATTTGAAAAGTATACGTTATCCTGTAAAAGAATTTGCGACGTTTTTATTTCGGGACTTAAGAAATGAAAGCTTATTTCGATTTATGGTAGGTATTTATTTATGTATATTATGGCAGTTACTGACGTTATTGAATATATCCAGATTTATACGGCAATACGGACATTTGCATATATATGGCAACTAAAGAAAACCTATGGAATTGTCAATGGAATCGACCTATTTGTATAAAATTCAAACATATTAAATTAACAGCTTCTCGAATGCCTTTAAAAATATAGAGGAAAAAAGTTTTGGTTTTTAAGCTTCTAGTCCATTATACATATTTATATGTTTATTTAAAGCAAGACATAGTTACAGTGAAGAAAAAAATAGAAAAATTTTAAAAGTACAATAATTGGTTTCCCTTTTCTCAAGTGACATAGTTAGAGTCTTATTTAGACTACCACTTTTAAAATTTTAAACCTTCTAGCGCAGCGGGCTACAACGATTATGCCGTTTGCAATTAAGCCATTTAAGCGAGAGTTGCAGGAAATCATAATATCGCTTCTAATTCTAGCGTCCGTTCAGAAATTGCTGAGCGAACGGCTAAATTACGCAGAGCGCTAGATCGGCGAAGGCGGTCCAGGATGTACATACATATACGTGCATACATACATGAAGCTAGTATGTATGGATATGATGGGTCGCAGATGCAAGGTGTGAATCGGGGTGAAAGTGCCCACGTCTGGCCTATCTAGCCGTTGCGTGTCAACGCTTTTCCAATTAACTTGCTCGAAGCTCAGTGCCGGAGCCGGCAAAGGCAAATAAACGACATAATAATATGTTAAGTCGAAACTCGTAACCTCCAAAATGCATAACGTTCAGTCAAAATAAAATAAAAAATAGACGTTCTGCATGTTGCAGTTCCTCCAATTAGTCCAGTCAATAAATGCTCAAAAACTGGGCGTAGAGGGAAATGGAAGGAACACAATCATTGATTTTGGGACTATATTTAAACTTGTTAGGAGGTAAGCATACTAAAAGACCCCACTGTGAGTGTAGTGAAGGGGGGGGGGGGGCACGTACAAGGTATCTTTTTCGATTTTTCGTTTATATCTCAGAAACTATGCTTCCAAGTGATAATTTAGTTATACAAAATTAAAGCTGATAAAATATACCACGAGATTGAGTCTATTTATTTTTTCCCTCTCTGTCATATTATCCGAAATATTTGCGCTTCAAATTCGTTAATTTTGGAAAAAAAACAAAATGTACGTTTTTTGCCTTTTTGGACTAGCTACCTCTTTGGCCCTTCGTTTTACGAAAAAGTCTAAAGGAAAGAAGTTGTAGAAGATAAAATTTTATTTAACAATATTTTGCTATTTTGTCTTCAACTGTTCAAAAGTTAGAGCATGAAAGATAATTAGAGTTTATGTGTAAATTCCGAGATATTGCAAAAAAAAATACTTTCCTATTTTTCATTATTCCACTGCTCTAACTCTAGATATAAGGCAATATATACGCATTGTAGTGTATAAATAGTATGTAATATTATATATTTTTTAATATGTATTATATAATATATGTTGAGGTATAGACGTAGTTACTCAAAAGCTCCTCAAATTCAGTGTCATGGCATTACAGGTCAACGTCTTGCCATTCTCTGCTAATTTCAATGCATATCGCCCAATCGTAACTTTTTTATTTCTTTCACAACCTCCAACGATTATAGACAAAGAGACAGTGTGGCTAACTTCGAAAAACACGAAAGTAATACCACGTGATTTCGTTGAGTCTGTTGACTTGATAGCCGAAAAAAGAGGGAAAAAATCCCTAGAAATAGCAACCCGATTCCGCAAACCACACTTTGTCTATAGTATTCAAAGTAGGTAATATTTTTTTTGAAAACCTATGTAGTTATTTAATGATTTATTTATTGTAGTAACGTAATATGTGCGTATACAATATCAGAACGTAGGTACTATGCACAGAAATATTTTTATCATCGAGTCAATAGCCAAATTGAAAAAAAAACACTTTATTCGTTAGAAAAACCAAGGTTATTGCCTACCGGCAATTTTTAGAGCCAACCTATTGTGTGAGCATTGTTTGCGGGTAGATGCTAACTATGCGGGTAGATGCGGTAAAAATTTGAAAAATTAAAAAAAAAAGGAAAAAATATATAACTCTTTGTGGGCACGGGATGTGCCACACCAAAATAAACCAAAGCCTATAAAGACGCACAGTTTTAAAAACAAGGAGAATAAGAAGGGAAAGGGAGCTTATGTGGTAGATTTCAAATGTTCTCTGAATCTGTTTTTAAAACATGTTGTGCTTTTAAATAACATGTTTTATAAACATGTTATTTAAACATGTTTTATAAACATGTTTTATAAACATGTTTTTAAAACAACATCTTTGAAATCATATGTTTTTAAAACGTGTTATTCCAAAGATATACTTCATGTACGGTGAAAGAGAATGAGAAGAAATTACTGCTGTGACCAGGGATACGAATTAGCAGGTCATTTTCTGATCTCAGGGAGCGTCCATTAACCGAAAGTGCAGTAAATCTACCAGTGAGGTTAATGGGAGGACGCGCTCCAAGATCCTAAAAAGCAGAAAGAGAAATATGTTGTCTCTTTTCTCCCGGGTCGACAGCTAGTGAAGCTCTTCTCTTTAAAATGTGTGAGGCCATGGATATAACGAATGCAGATACAAGGAATTTTATTGCATCCAATGTATAACCTCTAACAATTGGGGGATGTGTATAAACCAGCCTTACCATTATTGAATGTGCGGATATCAACCTCCATAAGAACTACGCCAACCACCTTATCTATATCCAGTCGGATAGCAAGGCAGCTCTTATGGCACTAGTCTCGAATACCATTAATTCAAAGCTAGAGCAAAACTGCATATCACTAATGAATTCTCTGGGCGAAAAGAACAGGGTAATTCTAAGATGGGTTCCCGGCCATGCAGGAATCGAGGGAAATGAAAAAGCCGATGAACTCGCTAAGATGGAAGCAAAGGGAACGTTATACGGCCTTGACCTAGACCTTGCTGTGGCATACCAAAAAGCCTTGCAAACCTAATGCTCAAACAAATATGTTTAGAACAATCCGTCAACCACTGGAACAACATGCCAGGGTTGAATCATTCCTAAGCGCTAATTAAGGCTTACGACCGTAAGACGGCCCGTGTGGCCTTATCGCTAAATAGGAACAATCTACGCATACTGGTGAGGGCGCTCACGGGGTATTGTGGCCTGGACAAACACATGTTCAACCTCAAGCTCCGAAACGCAGAAATGTGCAGGTTCTGCCAAGGGGCAGAGGAAACCCCAGCACCGCATGTGCGAGAGTGGCCCGCTGATGCGTAAAAGATACACCCACCTGGGTGATCATTACCTCCAACCTGAGGGGGTAAAACAATCTGGCGCCAAAAGCCTGCTGCGGTTCTTAAATGACACGAGACTTAGCGCAGAACTATAGTAGGTGGCGTCACAATAGATCAGCAATGGTCGCAGTGTTACAAGGCTCATAAAGACCTTAGAAATGCCCCACTAAACAAATTAAAAAAATCAAAGACTATTGCGGTTGTTTGACATTATAAATAGGATAGAAAACGAATTTACCGCGTGAAATTTGTAGGACCCTAAATTTGTAGAGTCTACCCTAGACAACGGCGGCTGCAACGTCACCGAAACGTCGGGTCCTACAAATTTCACGCGGTAAATTCGTTTTCTATCCTATTTATAAATTTAAAAAAAATACAAAACCATTTTTCCTTACATTTTCTTGACTTTTTTTTAATTTATTATTTCCAGGGTCCACCCAGCCGCCGTGGCATCAATATCATCCCATCTGTCAGACGTCATGACGGCAATCAGACTCGGAGAATGCCACCAGTTCAGATGTCAACGTCATTGAACTAGAATGAGAAGAATTAGAATGAGAAGAATGTGAGAAAATAATCAAATGGGTTTTCGTAATCTTAACACAACTTGATTTATCGGTGTTTAACCCAAGTGATAATGTTATAACCTCCTTGGGATATCAAATAGTTAATTTTATGGATACTTAGCAAAAATTGGAAACGGTTGTTTTTATTGTTGTACCTACCTATGTTGAATTTTTGTTTGTATTTGCCTTGCAGTTTTATAGGCTATTAAAAAGTATTTATAAAAGCAATACTTAGATGATAACATTTGTAAATATTACCGTTAAGATTAAACCTAAGAATGAGTATTTTGGTAATACACGATGGGCCCGACTGCGTTTCTTTCACCCGAATCTATAGTCGTGGATAGATCATTACTCGAGTACCGAGCAGTATTCGAGTATTACTTGAGTACCAGTTTTTATTTTATAGTCGAGTATTGAGAAGGCGAGTATTACTCAGGGCTGAGTATCCGTCTGGCGATACTATTATTGTATTTACGTTTTATTTGGTGAAATGACAGAGTTTCTACAACGGCTGAAGGAAATTGAGAGAGTATTCGTGGTCGGTGGTCCGGCAGCACGCTCTCGAGGGCACAATTGGTTTTCTCCATATCGAAGTCCAAATAAAACGCAGAAGCCGATATGAGGGCGTCACGCGGAAAATCAGGATAGATGATTCTTACGCGCGCTTTGAAAGAATTCATGATGTTAGAATGAAATTGAAAGAAAATTTGAAAGAAGTAGAGTTAAATTTGAAAGAATTCATGCTGTCAAATCGAGGCGACAACAAATTGACGTTTTTTTTAAATCACCGGCACTTTAATTCATAATTCATAGAGAAGCCACAGTAAAATGGGTATAAATAGACTCGGTAAATCTTCATCATAATTTTAGATGTTAAATAAAAGATTAGTAATTTGTTTCCGAATAAAATTACGATATATTTTATTTTTCCCATGTCTTTCCCTTCTACTCGAGTATTGCTCAGCTGAGTAGATGAACGATATTCAACTATAGAACGCATCCGATACTTAAGTAGTACTTGGAACCTGAGTAATACTCGATTGAGTAAAGACTCAAGTAATGATCAATACTCGACTCGATTCGAGTGTTTGTGAACTAAAACTGAAATTAGTTCAAGCGAATTAGAGCGGAATATGAAACGAACGATTGTCGATTTTCCCGTTTTAAAATTACCTACCTGTCGAACTTATAGTCATCCGAATAAGTTTGAACACATTTCGTGCGGTCTTAGATTCAGATGCATTAACTTTGGTGGGTAGTTTAAACGCGAAAATTTGACAACCGTTCATTTCACATTCCGCTCTAGCGTATTTCCCGGTCTCGTTCACATGAACTAATTTCCGACTTAAATTCACGAAGAAACGCAATCGAGCCCAATATTCCTTTCGGTGCTTAGGATCAAAATCAAATTTTAGAAATATAAATGTCAAGAAATAGAAAATCTAACTTACTCTTTATATACTAGATTTTGATTTTAAACATCAATGTAATATTATCCTAAAGTATAACATAATAATCTTCCTAAGAGAGGCCATAATTATCCTTACTTTAGTCTGTCCTCTTGTTAAGGCCATTTTTAATATCTATTTACTTATAATATTATACTTATTCCACGAGTAAAAATAATATTTGTTATTTTATGAAAATTTCATAACTAACTTTATTAATTAAGATTTTTCATATCATTATCATTATGTTATTTGTTTTTAAAAAGCACCTTAACTTATTTAATTTATTTCATTTGTCACTAATTTATTATTTGCGGATGTTTTTTATTTAATTATATAATAAGTGCGCCGATGAGAGTATTATAAAAATAAAATGTTTTTAAAATATTTTTTATTCGTTTTATTCGTGCCATCTAGTGAAATAATTTCGAACTGTGTTGGATCATGATAAGTCGCTGATTGGACGTAGTTGCGTTTTGTGACGGGAGATGGCGGAAGCAAGCATTTTCTTACCGCTATGAAAATTCCAACAGAAAAAAAGTGCGATATAAAATTGCTATTAGTTGAATTTAGACAAAATTAAAATAATTGTTTTTATTATTTAATGTCAATAATTCACATTGTCATCTGCTGCGTGGTATTTTTACTATCGCCCGCGATGGTTTGTGTATTCGCGTAATACAGCTGTCGAAGAACAGATGGCGCAGTTTTTTTATAGGATGTGTTAGTAGGAATACGAGGGTTTTTCGTCGTTGTAAGATAACTATGGATTGCATTGCATCCATAATGATGATGATGTATGAATCTTAGTTTAGTCGAGCGTTGTTGACTCAGACGACGCGACGCGACAGACCCCTCCAAGATTGGGTTAATACATGGTTAAGGCATGCAGAGTGTTTAGCCAATTGAAGAGTAGTATAACTTAGGAAAGTTGGATATACCTATCTATTAGACATCAGATATTTTGACACTACCAAAACTTCAAGAAATCCGTAGGGCCCAAACCTATAGTTGGATTAATAGTTGAATCTTCTATAAAAGCTTCTATAGGATTTAGGGTTTAAGAGGGTAGGGAGGGGGGGGGGGGTACTTGAGGAGGCTTCAAAGGATCACATAGCCAAAATAAAAGATATATTTACAAAGGTTTAATTAAACTATAGATGTTATATAATTAGATAAAGGCATTGATTTTTAAAATCAATGATAAAGGTATAATGTTTCATGTCATTGAAGTTTCTAATAGCCACTGATTATAAACTGTGTAATCAATGTATATCTTATGAATATTATGAATGTATATCTTATGAATATACAACGCGTTGTATCGCGGCGAAATATCGATTTAAAAAAAACAAAATTGCTCGATTTTTTTTAAGTAACACAATCCTACGTCAATAAGTTGATGAATTCTCTAAAGCTCCTGGAAATGTTTTTAAAATCTTCAAATTTACAGTAAATTTCAGCAGAAATTTCCAGCAAACATAAAAAAAATCCAAAACGATACCTATTATTGAAAGAAGAACTGCACTCTGAAAGGTTTCATTTGCTTTTAAAAGACCAAAATTATTAAGGAGGGAGCCTGGTTTAGGGGCCAAAAAAAACATGTTTTTCATTATAATTTTTTTTTAACTTGAAATTAAAATCCGACCATGAATCTTTTATAACAGTTTGATTACATTTGAAATATAAGAATATTTTTTTAATAGTGACAATAACTATTTCTGTAATATTAAATTTAATTGCAAATGTTTCTACCGATATATGACGGCATCTACTTGCGCCGGTAATAGCGAGCGTAATTTTGCCTGAAACAAAAAAAATATAAAGGTATTAATTTTTGCATATGTATTTTGTCGATGAATTATTAAAAATTAGGAAAAGTTATCAGTTTTATAATTTTTCAAGGATTAAAAAAATTAAATGGATTTTTGCCCAATATTTTATGTTTAACCATTAAAAAAAATACTTTGTACTTTTTCTTCTGATTTTTTTAGTTTATATAGAAGAGAATGAAATAATCTTTATTTTTTTCGAGCAACTCGATTCATCAAGTTGTTTTTTTTTGTAACCGGCGCAAAACTGCAAAATATGGTTTTGAGAAAAACGCGTTTAAAGTTTTATTTAAATTAAAGTAGTATTTTTTACTCTTACAGACTATCAACTATTCTAGAAGTAAAAGATTCATGAATATATTTAAACTTGAAGATATTTTTTTGGTAATATTTAGAAGCTTAACAAAATGAGACTTTAATCAAAATATACGAGTACTTTAGACTTTTATTTATAAATTTATAGAATAATTATAAAATTATACTATAAGTGTTTTTTTAAGGTTTACATGGGGAGGTTTCTCACAGGCTCCATTAGAAGGCGCCCATAGGAATCTATCATATTAATCCCACAAGATTAAAGTTTGGATTCACCCTTAAAAGCATATGATCCATTAAAACTGGATAGACTGGTTACACTGTAACAATAAGGAAATCATAATAACTCACGATAAAATTAAAATTATTATTTATATCTGCCGGAAGACATCTCCCAAGAACCATATGAGATAATATGGTCATATGGGCGATTGTCACCGCAGCAGTCACGGTTCCATAGGAACAATGTCTTTATTACCTACTTCGCTGGCTGTGGTACTTAGCGGCAAAAATTCACTTTCTACCCATTGTCTCATAGGTGTAACAATTTTTGTGTGGTTGTGATGTAACAGGCCGTGCCCATCTATTTTACAAGGTTTAATTTTGTCACAAGTGACAGTTGCACAATTGATTCCTCAATTGGAAGAAGGCCACCGAATAATAACAAATCGTCATAAATTCAAGATTCAAGAATTTTTATTTTCCAGTTACATTTTACTTGTGTAGGAATTTCTTGTAGGAAAGAAACGATTTTTTATTTCAACTTTGATACATTGCGCACAAGACAATGGGCTCGATTGCGTTTCTCTTTAAATAAAATCGGAAATTAGTTCATGTGAATGAAACAGAGCAGTACGTCATAGCGGAATGTGAAATGAACGGTTGTCACTTTTCCGCATTAAAACTACCAATCTAAAGCAGATAAAGAAGCCAAATCTAATACCGCACGAAATGCTTTTCAACTTATTCGGACGTCTATAAGTTCGACGGGTACTTTTGGTACGGGAAAAACGACGGTGGTTCATTTGATATTCCGTTCTAACGTATTGCTCTGTCTCGTTCGGTTCAACTAAGTTCCTATTTTAGTTCATGAATAGTACCTACTTTTTTTACAGACGTATTCAATAAGCCCGATTTCGTTTCTTAAAGAATTTTTCAGCTGGGCAAAAAAATATGTCTGGCTTATTTTATAAATGATAAATAATAAAGTTAGCGATATTGATGACGACCATTTATATCACCTTCTTGTATCATATATATACTAAATATGATGAAATTAATGTTTTCATCAAAGGTTTATCATTATTAAATCAACGTGTTATTGGTTAACTAGGTTGTAACGGCGGCAGGCTAGGTAAGTAATGAATAGTAAATAGTAACGATCTAATGTACGATTCTTAAAAAAATAATGGGTGATAAATAACTATAATAGTGTAGGGTGGTAGCAAGGCGCGTGCACAGCCTGTATTAATATAGCCTTAGGGAGCTAATGGGCCCTTGTTGAGTTGGCCAAGAAGACCCATTCTGTTCAGGGTTGGTCACACTCTCGGGTCAACACCCATCCGGCGGCCTCCACTCATGAAGTGCGAGCCCGGGTAGGACTCTGGCCTTAGGGCTAGTTTCCCCTAGGAATCAACCTTCTAGCGCTCCTGGATGGTCTGCGCACCGTGCGGCGTAACCCAATCGACTGTGCACTCTGACTAACAGTCGGGGGAAGCAGTACTGTTTCCCATAGAGAGGGGGTGGTTGCGGACCTTACGGCGACTGCTCTTGAAACGACCATCGGCTACCCGATCCTGGGTGAACAGCCGGGCAAAGGATGCCGTGGTCCGCGATAGATTCGGTATACACCGTTTCACCGGAGTAATGTGGTCGCAATTGGAAGTAAGGGCCTGAGTGTAAGCCCGCTGGGTAACACTCCTGGCTATCTCGCGGTTAAGGCGTTGGCCTCTTGCGGGCATGTGGCGGAGCATGGCGGTGGATTGTTTTGTCCAAGTCTTCTGCGTTCACTTCAAGGGAGAAGAACGACTAATCGTTAAAACTTCCTGAAGTGACGGGTTCGCCCGTTGTAGTTGATAACTCTATATGTACTAATGTAAGCGGTAATTGAGTTCGAATTTATAGCGGATCCGTGGCGCCCTTTGCCCGTCAAACTTACTTAAGTTCAGATGGCCATCGGATCGTTTCTAAGGATAGGTGACGCCAGGTCAACAGCTACTCCTGCTCACCAGGAAACATACGTCTCCAGGCTCCCCCGGGTATTCGCCGGATTGCAAAAGCGTGGCTGAAACTGCCCAGTTCCCCTCGAGGTGTTACCCCAGATTTGCAGGTCTGATCCCAACCGCCTACGACTACAGGTCACAACCGCAGGCAGAGTTTACAGCGACCCTTCCAGCTTCAGTCCTACTTTGAGGAGTCTACCGGATGGAACCCGAACCGAGAGTTGAGCCGACCAAGGTTACACAAAGAAGGCCATCAGCACCAAGCTACACGGACCCTTTCGGAACCAACGGACTACACGGATACATACGAAGGATATACCAGAAATTAGTGCTTACAAAACCAAGCTAGCCTAATGGAATCCCCGAAGACTTCGGCATTACAACTGGGTTATGTATTAAAGGCAGATGGACGCTCGGTGCTCAAGAAACTTCAATAGATCTTCAACGAAGCCCAATTTACCGGAGAAATACCGAATAGCTAGCCCAATATTAAGTGACTAACTAGATATTTTGTTCAAAAATGAGTTATACTTGTACGTACCGCTGAAATCAGCAAAAATGTTCACCTTTAATGAGCCGGATTTCATGGCGATCTGAACACATTTATTGTTTATGCTTAATTTTAATGACACTAATTTTATAAATATTTTGTTTTTTAAAAAGAAACGTTTACACAAGGCCGGCGCAAAGCGTCTTTCATATAACTAACAAAATCACGAATAGATTTCTCTAAAAATAATTCTTTTTCTACCTTTTTGAGTATATTTAAAACCAGAAAGCTAAAAAAAATATCTCTGTCCAGATGTACACCTTTTTGCAGACAGACGTCTGCAAAAAAGAAAGAACGAAAGAAATTTATTTATTTTGCACACTTGTTTGACTGTGTAGAAGTCAGTAGTTTGTTTGAAAAGCTTTATTGCACACACAAAAGAATACAATGTGGTGGGCCTATTGCCAAGTGGCAATATCTACCGACCATACCGCCAGGGTTATTGTGACTGAAGGTTTATGTGGGCAAATAAATTTACAAGTAATAAATAAATACACTTACAAAAAAGTCATCATAGTATAAAATATAATTCAGTGATTAGTAACGTATGCCAACTCGATATTGAAGGGAGGAGTGAAATATAAGGACAAGCAAAGGAGACGGGAGGGGAGGTGGGAATTCATAAGTTGAGTAAATGTCTCTTTAAAGAATTTTTAAACCCGCTCAGGTTTTCAAGTTGTCTTATCGGTAAAGGCACGGAATTCCAGAGACGGGTCGCTTGCACTGCGAAAGACCTAGACATGAAAGTTGATGAATGCTGAGGTATAACCAGTAATAGATTTTCCTGAGAGCGCAATGGGAGACCATGGGATGATAGCGGAGAGAAGAGATTATACAAATAAGTAGGACAGTTTGATTGTAGTACGCGGAAGAGTAGGGCGAGTATGTGAAATTCCCGACATCGTCTAATGGGTAGCCACTCTATTTCCCTGCGAAAGTTTGATATGTGATCAAACTTCTTCAGGGAATAAACAAAACGAATACACGCGTTTTGAATCCTATCTAGCTTATCGAGTAGTTCTTCATTCGCATCTAGGTAGGCCACATCAGCGTAATTAATTAGCGGTAAAAGAAAAGATTGTGCCATTTGTCGTTTAATACAAAGAGGTAAGAGATTCTGAACGTTTAAAAGAATGGAGACTTGCAAAGACTTTACGACTGACCTCACTTACTTGAGGATGCCAAGATAAGTTTTCATCAATAAACAGGCCAAGGTCTTTCACAGAACTGCTGTAAGGGACTAGTAGTCGTCTTGCGCTTGTAATCTCGTTTTATTTACGACGACTACTGCATAGGTTTCGATGCGGTTTTCACCTTATCGGCATTTTCTATAATTCCGGGCATATTGACGTCGCATATGACACAATATTTTATTTTTCCGTTCAATCAATCAATCAATTTTCCCTTTTATTTCGGCGACTGTTTTATTGTGGTATTCTAGGTCATGGTGGTGCTTCGCAACAGCGTGGCGCTAGAATCAATGTCCTAGCTCAACTCGTTTCCGCGCTTCACTAACTGAAAATTTTACACAAAGCTAATTCGTGACTATCACGCGCATGCGTCAATGTCACTGGCCAACACCCTGCGCGACAGACACGTACCAACATGATGTATCTTTGCTCTGGCATTATTAGTCTTGTAGGTATTACCGATTCGAATCTGATGATATTTTATCACTCAATTAAGATCGACAACCACTGTAACGAGCAAATAGACATTTTCACGTCAAAAGCCTTATCATAAATGTTAATGTCTAAGAATAATGTACCACTCAAAATTCGTTCGGACTCTATTTGACAGACAAAATATCAACCGATTTTGAGCACCTTACTATTATAGAAACACGAGATCCTCCAAAGTCTAAAGTAATTTCAGCGGTTTACTAGTGTTTATATTGCAACAATAGAATTTGCATTAGTAAATTGTAAATGAAAGTAAAAGAAGAATTGTGCATACATTCAATCGATGGCAAAACAATGAGGTACTTTTCCAAGGAAACAACCGCATCGTTATTGACATAAACCATTTAATTTATTTGTCTTGAGAGATACATACGGTATCTGGTTATTTTAGAAGTATAGGGGTTATGCTGGCAAAACAAGTATTCGCAGATTAAAATAAATTATTTTTGATCCTAGTAATGTTTAAAACTATGCAATTTACAGTGAACCAAGTATTTAATTCACTTATAGCCGTATTAAAAGTCGATACTTAAGGGGCTCCTCGTCTCATGTGCGTCCCAACTTGCCGATAACTATTCGTTGTTATATAGTAATAAAAAAACTAGTAGTAGACATTGAAGTTTATCATTAATTTCCAGCACACTATTTGCTGACACAATGGCATGAGTGTCGACCGCATAGACTAGAAGTCTGTCAGTTGCTGTTATTGGGAGAGTGTCATTTATACAATATTATTCCCGAGACATAATCTTTGGGGAATCTCAATATCTTTGGGGAATCCCGAGGCTGTAGATATTGCGAAAGATTTGACGGTCACCTGTTGTCTATTGGCGAAAAAAGTAGGATAATAGCCGGATTGGCTATTAGTATGTGGAGTTTGGCTCTTAGTATGTGGTAGTCGACCACGACGAAAGTAAGTGATAGATTATAGAAAACGGCAGCGACTCGTTTTTCACTTTCAAGCAGGGACAGTAGGTATGCCTGTCATGAGTATCCGCGCTCTATTTACAGGGCTGTGGCCGAAATTTTTATTTTTTATCTATTTATAAACATTTCATATATAATATTACATTAAAAACATTAAATAGTATGCAACTAAATTACTTAATCCATAGAAATGAAACTAAATTATTATATGATATTTATTTTCCAATGTCGCTCAACTAAGCAAAAGCTTGTGCTTGGGTGGACATTCTATAAACATGGAGTTACATTAAATAGTATGTGAATAGGTTTAAAAAAATTAAAATGGTAACGTCAATTTTATTTAATACAAAGTGAAAAATAAATTAAAAGAAAATTACAACAATTAAAATTACAAATCTCAATGAAAAAAAATATTTTTATATATATAGAAAATAGGACCAGTTAAAAATAGTCATAGTAAATGATAAGTATTAGTCTTTGTAGAATACATCGTCGTTATCCAAAGAACTTGTTCATTCTGTTGCTAATTCTCAGCTCAAACATCTTAGAAAATATTGGTACTATTTAAATCGGTCTGTAATTTGCCATTTATTTTTTCCCTTTACCTTGTATGCAAGTGTCACCTTCATAGCCTACATGCATTTGGGATATATTTTTTTGGTAATGCAATTATGATAAAGGGCAAATAATAAATCACATATGATAGGAATGCATTTTTGAAAGGAATAACGTAATCGTATATGAATTCCATTTTTAATCAAATTTAACTCTAAATTCTTTAGTAGTATAAATAAATAATAATAATTAATGAAAGTTTTACACAATTTCTTTAGACTTTCAAACTCAGTTAGTTGCTTTCTAAGGAAGTATTTTCTTAAAATAAAAATATTAAACCCTTTATTTACTAATTAAAATACAAAAAGCCCAGCTTATTGCCACATTGCAATATTTTTCAACTAACCTAATCACACTGGGGTGGTAAATGCACGTTGTGAAAATAAAGATTATTGAACCAATAAGTTTGTATGCATAAAATACAAACTACTGTATTTAGAACTAAGAATGCCCGAGGGGAGGAATTTGGGAGAGGAAGGAGAGAGAAAGGGAAGTACTTGTTACTTCCTAGAAAGCAGTACTTTTTGGGGTGAATCTTGAATGATTCTAAAGAAGTAGAGTCTCTTATATTTGCTGGGAGATCATTCCAGGGTCTTGCTTTTGAACCGTCAACCACCCTTGCATTTTTTTTTCAATTTCGTTTTCGAGCGAATGCCGTAACACGCTAAAGGCTGACGCTCTCCGTTGACAATACTAAATAACATCTTCACTTAGTTGCGCTCTGAAAGGCGATCTAAAGATAGCGAGCGCGGAGTAAAATTCATAAAAGTGCGCCTCGCCAAGGAAGTAGGTATACTTGCGAGAGACTCGTGCGCGCGGACGGGTGGACCCTTCTTTGTCATCGCTCGGACCTTCCGGAGTTTCCGATAAGGAGCGGACCTTTTCGAGTCTGCCACCCTCGAGGATTTAGTGATAAGCTCCGACGAGGAAAACAGGTAAGGGATTTTTGCAACTACCTGGAAGTAATGATTACTTATCGGGCTTCGAAAGTCGCACTTAGCGAAAAGGACACAATGGTTCTTAAACTATATTTTATTGTCGCTCTATATGTCAGACCTCGTACATACCAGCAAGCAAATTATTCAGGACATGGAAAAAACTGAATAATTTCATTCACGTGGTGTTTTTTTTAGCAGTGTAAATGGATCAGAACTGAAAAAACCTACTAGTTTACTGGACTAACGATTCAAATTGTCAAAAGTGTTATGTTGTTTTTCGAGGATTTACTACTAAGCACTCAAGAGGTATCATCGGATAAAATCATCAACTCATACCTAAGAGATTCCACTGCAATGAGAATTACAAGAAAACTAAGCAATTTGAGCACTAAGGACATAGACAGACGACCCGCAGCGTAATTTTATCCCAAAAGCATTAAAAAACGCAAATTCGATTTTTTGGCGCGTATTAGGTCTTACATATAGATTGAATATAATATAATTTAATATAATTTATACATGTCAATAGTGGAACGTCACATTGCAAGAACAGAGAAATTGTATAATACAAAACATTTAAACCATAATATTAGTACGTAAGCAAGGAAATTAACAATTAATTTGCAGTAAAATATAAAAATAAATTACAAATTGGCGAGCTTATTGCCACATGGTAATATCCAACAGCTAACCTTATAAAATATACGTGATATATTCGCCCATAACATGTGGAAGAAACTACGTTTTGTAGGTAATAATAACCAACTTGAAACCAAACAACTTAATAAATGCTAAGGAGAAAGAACTTGACTATGGAAGATGAATGAAAATGTGTGAGAAGTAATGTTTAATAAGAAGCCCTATAAAAGACGTTGCAGATGGTGAGTATCTTATAATGACAGGGAAAGTAAGGTCATTTCAGAGCCTTGCAGCGTGGGGGCGGTAAATTAATGAGTAAATTTAAAAGTATTAATATTAGGAATAATAATTTCAATAAGTTAAATATTATACATAAGATTTGATATAATTATTAAATTATTAATAAATACATTTTAATATAAATCATATCGCTGAAAGTCACAACCAGACGTCCAAACTGATGTTTCCTCCATACTTGGCAATTGGCTATTTTATTTAATTTTGTTATTTTTGGCATATGACAATGGTGGTCGTCTCTAGGTGCAAAGGTGGCCACAGGCACTCAAACGCAGGCCTTGAAAATAAAAACCATCCATTTATTGGCCACACCCAACGCTACTTAAGGCGACACCTCATAATCGCATTTTTTTACATTTTCTAAGTAGACGACGAGGTAGAAGATAATCGAAACCAAAAAAGTACTACATTACTCCTTGAACTTCTCTTATATGGAAGCTCAAGACACTTTTTGGAAAAAAAAACAAAGAACCCGCAAAAAAAATATTCTAGGATCTGTACGAGCAATGTCTGGTTGGCAGAGGTAGATTTTCAAGACGAAAGCCTCTAAAAGGTTTATTATGCAGGAGGAAAATATACAAGGACATTCTAACTGTAGATGTAAAGTTGACATGTGAAACAAATTGGATATTTCATATTTTCTGTTATAAAAAAACGCAATTTTCACATAAATTTGCGTAACGAAAATATCGGTACTTTTGAATGGTATTTTTATGTTTTCTTGGGCATAAACTCGATACATTGAACATACAATATAAAACTAGAAAAACGCTACGTACATTCCAGAAAAAAATTCCTTCAATATGTTAAAATCCTATATACCTACAACAATTTCTCAAGTCTGAGTCAATGTATAAAACACTTGCACACATATACATTTTATCTCCGGCATCGCCTTAAAGCTAACCGTGTCCTCCTATAATATACTCCTAATACGTGTCCTCCTATAAACTGGCTAATTCCGGTGTTCGCAGGATCCACACAAAAATATTGGATTGATTTTTACATGACCATTTTGTTATTACGGTCTCATACAGATTAACGATGTGTCAATCGTAATTTTGTTGAATTACAAGGATTTTTTTTTAAACTCCATTGTTATATGTTTTTTTAAAACTCCAACTCGGTTATATTGTGAGAGTGGCCACCCTTCATTGGAGTCAAGTGGAGGGTGGCCACTCAAACATTGACTCCAATTGATTGTGAGCGAAGGGTGGTTCTCATCAGTAAGTTTTCCTCCGTTATTGAAAGTCGTTGTAGTTGAAGTTGAAGTATTTATTCAGAAGGTCTGTAGTAGGTTGCCAGTTCGTAACGCCTTGATTGATATTTCGCCGGTGTGTAGGTAGTGTGGGCGCGAGGTGAAGCCGTGGTTGTGTATCCGAAGTGTGAAGCGCCGCGATAGATTCGAAGATAATGATGATCGCGTATACTATGCGTAGTTTGGTTGACTCAAAGGTAGTGAAGAGCCCGAGTACTTATTAATGTGCGGATACTGTCCGCCAGAGAATGATGTGTAGCCGCGGTAACTGTCCACTAAGGGAATGATAAATTATGTGTCGAATGTACTGCGTTTTATATGGTATGCAGTGAAGCAATAGTTATGAGTGGGGTGAGAAATAAGCGTGTTAATTCGTATCGATCAGAAGAAATGACATTAGTCATCGTTTGACTGTGCATAAAATGCCGAATTTAGTTGGAAATCAATTGCAGCTGACTCGTGTATATTCGAGCGTGTTTGCGATTTCGATTCTATAGAAATTACTTTTTTGTTGTGGGTATGTTAGACCGAGTCTCAAACAATATGTATCAACATTTTCCATATGGTTAATACGGAAATAACAGTATACCGACCGTAGTTTCAATATGATTCATGTGGCCGAATATAATCGTACGTATACTACTGCATGCTATCATGTTAGAAGGGAGATCCCAAGGTCGTCACGAAATTAAATAATATTATGTTTTAACATTACGACACGGTAACTACAGTTACGCCAACACCGTTACGGGTCGTGATAATTCATAGGTATGGACCACAATCCGAGTTATATACGTAATCCTTATTGACACGTGCGTATTTCCGTGTATTACATCGTTATATTTTCTCAGTGCTTGAGGTCCGGTTTCCACAAATCTCACCCAGCCATATATACCGTGTATAATTTCCTGTGATCCTCCCTCATGCTGGCACGCAGAGATGATATGCTCAGCTATCACCTAAATTTCACATCCCCGATTATCGATATAGATGGGCCTTTAGATGGGCCCTAGATGGGCCGGGCTTTCGCGCTCGAGAATGACCGTATCAAAACCACTACTGAAAGCCGGCCAGTAGTAGTTTGGTCGCTGTCCGCTGGCAGACAGCTGACCGTTTCCGGTGCAAGAGCTGCTGCGAAGAATATTGGAGCGCTATTCCCTGTTGAATTTATTCCTCCCTCTCTGTCACATGATTTACGAGCAAAGGGTATGGAGCCAACTTATTTGTATCTGAGGGCATATCTAGCTAATATATCGATGGCCCCGACGGGTTGCCTCTTCCAGTACGCTTAAAATGTGGAGGTGCCCGTCGCGCGCGCTTATCATTTCTTTTTTTTTACTGAAGATCTTCGCATTTTCCCCGATATGCTACAGAATTAAAAGTAACTTCCGAAGTTAGTGAAATGACTGCAAAACAACAAAGAATATCTTGAAGTAAAATCACAACAGTTTGGAAACCACAAAAGACGTGGCTAGACAAAAATTCCCAGACCGTCGCGCACTTTTTTCGCACCTCTAAGACGCCTTTCCTCTTTTGAAGTTCTCAGTTCAGAATCAACTCACGCGAAGTGCGCAGGTCTCGCACCGGTTCATGAAGCCTCGGCCCAGGACACGATGAACGCGACAGGATCCCAGCTGGCGCTCGCAGTGCTGTACTTCATGAACAGCGCGCTGGCGTACGCTCAGCATCCGAATGCATACTCGGCTCCGCAGTACGCGAAGCGAATGCAGTATCAGCCACAACCATACCAGGATCATATGCAGAAGGTCGGGCTGTATCCTTACCCGACTCAGATCCCGCAGAACCAGATAATGAACAGGAACTCTGTGGATATGCAGAGTAGCGGCGAAGAGGGGCAGATCAACAACTCGACGCATATAGCCAGGTAGGCCGATGTAACAATTATTTTTATTTTATGTTATTTAATTTTGTTCGGTAATCAAACAAATATTAATAATACATACAATATTATGAAATTATACGGTCACATGTCAATATCAATATCATTTTTATCAAAATTCTGCTCTGTACTGAGAAATTGAGGGAACTCCTCGAATATTTTCATATAACTATGAAAATTTACATGTTGGTTCAATTCCGACGATAATGTATTTTTATGGTAAGCATGACCTGATTCTACACCCTGGGTTGACTCCCGATGAGGGGACTTATCAACGGTCAACAGCACAGACACGAAATTTAGTATACTTATTAGGTTATGATAGCCCGTTCTTAGTTTCCCCATGACATGGCTGCTGCACCCAGGGTTAGCTCTCAACCAAGGGATTCCTCAACGGTCAACAGCACAGACACGAAATTTTGTATATGCTTTAAATTACGACGGCCCGTTCTAAGTTTCACCAAGACAGGACTGCGGCACCTAGGGTTGGCTTCCAACGAGGGAACTCCTCAACGGTCAACAGCACAGACAAAATTTCGTATACACGCAATTAATTATGATAGCCCGTTCTAGGTTTTACCATGAAATAGCTGCTGCACTCATATAAAAAATGGAGTCTGTTTTTTTTGGTAAAAAATCGTATTATTATTATATAACTGCACAACTAATTTAGCAAAATAGTTTACTAACAACGAAAATAAAGTTGAATACTATACAATTAAAAAATAAAATGTATATTGCTCATTGACGTATACTCAAAGACTTTGTGAGTTGGTTGCTATGGCAGATCTGGGTCTTAATAAGTCCCGCTTATAAGAAGGCCCAATTTAAAGCTTTTATAAATTGTAAGGCAAGATAGCTTCTTGCAAGATAACTTTTTTAATTTCTACAATCTTTTTAAGCTTCTAACGTTATTATTAATTTAATTAACTTTAACGTTAACTAATTTTGTGCGAAGCTAATGTTAAATTCTGAGAAATCCCATACGCCTGTTATATATAAATGTGTTCCAGGATCTCGATCACATTTTTTTCCCAGTGCCCTATCTTCATTTACACGTTAAAAGTATTGATTTTTTGCGGTTTATATAAAATATGTTGTCTATAATTGAATCAGTATTTGTGTAGATGTCAGAAATAGTCGAGAAAAGAGGTAAATGTGCATGAAGTGCCGTGGTTTCTCTCGGTGGACCGTATTTAATTCGTCCTATGAGATTCGTAAATTTCCTTACAAGATATTATATCATCGTGAATATCGATCCAATCAATCTTAGACGTCGCTGTTAGGTTTCGACATTTGCTTTCTGGAAAGTATATTTTTTGCTATAAGCACATGGTTCGCTTTGGCTTGAGAAGAAAATCTATTTTTTCACATTTGGGGGGGGGGGGTTCGGGGCTTCTGACCCCTTGACTACCCCACTCCCTCTCCTGGCTACGGCCTTGCTGTATTACATAGTAGATTTTTAGAGCGTTTGAAAGCACCATGGGCTTCCCTAATTCTACAGTGATTTTCCGGTATGTCCCCCTGCGATAGTTGGCGGTACTCAGTTGCAAGGTACTCATTTGCAAAAGTTGATCTTTTCAATTGCATCTTTATCCAGCCTTAACATCTTCGTTACTTAACATGTTTCGCTAACAGCAAACTATTTAATTTGCCTTTTCCAAACGTTGACAGTGAGCCCTATGATCAAATCCCAAAGGTTAAAGTTTTCAGTCCAGAGTATCCTTCTCCAACGATCTTCTGCGGTATTTACAAACGCAGATAAGAATAATTGTTTAATCATAACTATGATTAAACAATTAGTTGCAGTTTCAGATATTACATCAAATGTGGTCTGCCAAGTTTGCCGTATAAAAACACAACCCCGGTTTCTACTAAATTTAAAAATGCTAAATAATCACATAATAAAAAATCAATGCCACATAAAGTAAAAGCAATTAACAATTAGTTTAGACTACCAAAATTTTATGAAATTCTAATTCAGAATATAATAGTCGGCAGAAAAATAGAAAAATATAATAATGGAGCAATTCATACATTCAGTCATACATTCATTCAGTCAAAAATTCATACATTTATTACAAGCTAAATGCATGATTATATACTCAAGGTATAACATAAAAAAAAAGATTGAAATACAAATAAATACATACTATATTTTGCAAAAAAGATGAGTAATAAAATTAAAGTATTTAAATTGGTAGAAATATATCTAAAAGGGTAAAAATATTGGTATAAAGACAGAATCGTTAAAATTTCAATATTATTATCAATATGAATTGCCATTCAATATATATTTTTATGAGATTTCCACATTTAAAAGGGCAATCATTTAAAGCTCTTTAATACTTATTGAAACCACTACCTAAAGGGTAAAAAAGAGTAGTTTTCCATAACAACAATAAAAACCCTCTTTATTTTATATATACATTTGTTAATGAAATAACACATTTTCCTTTTTTTTCATTTATAGAAACTTGGGTATCGCCATTCTTGTTCAATAAACAATCAACCCGTTGAACAATATTTGTACTATACATCTCGCGATTTTTAAGACAGCCATATTTTTTAATGAAATCTGTTCTTTTAATTTCTAGGTCGTCCACTTTCATGCAAACAGCTACAGACTTCCTCAGCGGGCGAGGAGGTCAGATGATAGCAGAATTGGCCAGAGACCTGATTGCCAGGTCAACCGGAAGCTCTAGCCAGGTTGGTTTAGATTATGACTGTGCTGATCAGGTCAGTGTCGGGTGGAGGTTCTGTAAAATCCATATTTTTCCAACGATAGATACACACATTCCACTGGTACTAATTGATTCATTTTTGTCATTAGGTGCTGAGTTTGAATTTGACCAATTTGATTATCCTGATCATACTAAAGGCCCTGGTTCTGGCGGCTGGGATGTTTGGCGCAGGCGCTTGGAAGTATGGATACGGAAGGAGTATAGATGGTGAGTCAACATTCATATTAATCTATCCTAGAAAGAAAAAAAAAATCTGCTTAATAAACTATCTACTAATGCGAGTATTCTGGGATTTATTGAATTCGATTTTGCAAGCAAAATTGACCCAATTGAAAAACGGATTTGCGAAAGTGACCGGCAGTTAGGATAATCCTCAGGTATACCATATAAATATGATGTTAAAGTTCGTTTGGATCCATTTTAGTGATCATCATCAGGAAAATATCCAAAACAATCTAAGGTTTACATGTTTAAAGTCATTACTACATGAGTACCTTGGAGTATCAGTTCAAAAAGGCTTCATGCGTGGCGTCTCGGGCTGCCTCGAGCACAATTCTCTCCTGGCTGCTGCCATCAAGGATGCGAGACAGCACGAACGCCAAATCAATGTATGCTGGCTCGACCTAGAGAATGCCTTTGGGTCAGTCCGACACAGTCTCCTCCACTTTGCACTCCGCTGGTACAACTTCCCACCAGTCGTGCGTGACATTGTAGCCTCCTACTACAACTGTCTGACGTTCCATGTTAAAACGCAAGAATGGACTACCCGCTCTATACCATATTCAATTGGACTATTTCAGGGCTGATGCCTCTCAGCGACGATTTTTAATATAGTTTTTAATATACTGCTGGAAAGCCTGACCCAGTTTGACAGGAAGTGGGGCTACCGTTTTAAAACAGACGGCCAATACACCTCGTCGTGCCTCGCTTTTGCCGATGACCTAACTTTCATCACCAGAAGCCCCAAGCAGCTTTCCCTGCTATTACAGAAAGTGGAGCTTTTCTGCGACTGGTCAGGCTGTATAAACGTGAAGTCCTCCAAATGTTTTTGCCTTGGACTCGCCCACATAGACACAAAATTTACATCCTATGACCCCGAATTGGTCTATAAGGGCTCTAATATCTCCCTTATAGACCCAAACAATCATTTCGAATTCCTCGGCAGAAAAATCAACCATCAGGGAAAAGACGTCTCTGGCGATCATGTTATAGAGCATTTCAAAAGTTGCCTGGCAAAAATAGATGCCTTGCTAATTTCTGGCCCTCGTAAGGCCTGGATCTATGACAATTATCTAACGTCACATTTGTCATGGCCCTTTCTTATTTACGATTTTACCAAAACCCAACTGTCCCGTCTAGATGCGCTGGTGACAGCTAGTTTAAAATCCTGGCTGTCCTTAGCCAAACCAGCTGACCCCTCGACTCTCTTCAGGTCCAAACACAATTTTGGGCTAGCTCTAAAACTGCCCTCTCTGCTCTACGCCAACTCCAGAATAACCAAAAATTCGATTGTGTGCAATTCCAAAGATACGGCAATATCGAAGCACGTAATAAGTGGCCGTAGTGATTCAAATGATCTACAAGCCCGCGTAGACTTCCACAAAAGTTCCTTACTGGAATCAGCCAGAATGGCACTGGTCGTACAACCACGAACGACGTGGACTTGAAGGTCTCTTTTGCGGGGAGATTACGACAGCAACAGTATGGCTCATACTATTGGCCTTCAATGCCAGAATGATTGGACAACAATTGGGGACTTTTGCATTCCGCCTCCAATGCACCGGAAGGTAATGCTCTATGACTGAACGCCAGAGATGCTGAAATTTTATTTGAATGCCTTTCAGCATACACTTCCAGACCACTGTATTGTATCATATTTTAAATGTTGGTAGCATTCGAAATTTGAATTATTTCGTAATGTCACTTTCATTTATAAAACGGCTTTACCGAAGTGATCAATAGTTTAATTTTTTAGTTTTTCGCTTAATTCGTCTCAATTGAAGGCATTTTGTGTTGCATAAGGATAAGCCCTATTTATGAGATATATGGATGAATAGTGATCGTTAGTCGAATGCAAAAGGACCTTTAAACATACATTGCACCGTCGAAAGTCGTGCACATCCGTAATATAACATAAGCATTTCCCAATACAAGCTGGGATTTCCTTCGCTACTTTTTAGGTAGCTTTTACTAATTATATTATATATATATATATATATATATATATATATATATATTTATATATATATATATATATATATATATATATATATATATATATATATATATATATATATATATATATATATATATATATATATATATATATATATATATATATATATATATATATATATATATATATATATATATATATATATATATTTGAGAAGGTTTGTAAAGAAATCCGTTTATAGGATGATGTTTTTATTTAAAATAAAATTAGTAAAAGCTACTTAAAAAGTAGCGAAGGAAATCCCAGCTTGTATTGGGAAATGCTTATGTTTGAATGAGATATACTCACGGATGTGCACGACTTTCGACGGTGCAATGTAAGTTTAAAGGTCCTTTTGCAGTCGACTAACGATCACTATTCATCCATATATCTCATCAACACATATATATATATATATATATATATATATATATATATATATATATATATATATATATATATATATATATATATATATATATATATATATATATATATATATATATATATATATATGTATATATATATATATATATATATATATATATATATATATATATATATATATGTATATATATGTATATATATATATATATATATATATATATATATATATATATATATATATATATATATATATATATATATATATATATATATATATATATATATATATATATATATATAGTTATATTTGATAAGGGTTGTAAAGAAATCCGTTTATAGGATGATGTTTTTATTTAAAATAAAATTAGTAAAAGCTACTTAAAAAGTAGCGAAGGAAATCCCAGCTTGTATTGGGAAATGCTTATGTTTGAATGAGATATACTTACGGATGTGCACGACTTTCGACGGTGCAATGTAAGTTTAAAGGTCCTTTTGCAGTCGACTAACGATCAATAATCATCCATATATCTCATAAATAGGGCTTATCCTTATGCAACACAAAATGCCTTCAATTGAGACGAATTAAGCGAAAAACTAAAAAATTAAACTATTGATCACTTCGGCAAAGCCGTTTTATAAATGAAAGTGACATTACGAAATAATTCAAATTTCGAATGCTACCAACATTTCAAATATGATACAATTGGCTGAGTTTGTTATCAACGAGCCATTAAATCGAAATAAAAATAAAAAAACCTCCATATGCTCAATGAAATGAAAGAAGAAACTTCAATCTTAATTTCTGGCAGAGGAGTTTATAATAAAGATTGTATAATGTTATCAAAATAGGGTAAACCTATATAAAATTGTATAATATTATAAAATTGTAAAGAATTTTTGATATTGAAGAATATTTGATAAGGTTTGTAAAGAAATCCGTTTATAGGATGATGTTTTTATTTAAAATAAAATTAGTAAAAGCTACTTAAAAAGTAGCGAAGGAAATCCCAGCTTGTATTGGGAAATGCTTATGTTTGAATGAGATATACTTACGGATGTGCACGACTTTCGACGGTGCAATGTAAGTTTAAAGGTCCTTTTGCAGTCGACTAACGATCACTATCCATATATCTCATATATATATATATATATATATATATATATATATATATATATATATATATATATATATATATATATATATATATATATATATATATATATATATATATATATATATATATATATATATATATATATATATATATATATATATATATATATATATATATATTTATATATATATATATATATATATATATATATATATATATATATATATATATATATATATATATGATTATATATAAGCATACATATTTGAAGTTGCTTTGCACAATAATATTCCAATGATTTGCCATACATATAATTTTTTTTTTTAAACCGCATTTTCAAATTGCTGTACCGAAATAGTAACGTTTTGGTGTTATCAGGTATTGGCCAAACACTACAGATATTCCAGCCTCACACCCCCACCCTTCTTTTTTCTAGCTAAAGACTTAATAGGTTAGATTTTACAAAGCCCTCGATCACATAATAATATGCGGTATTATTTTTACATATTTTACGAAAAACTTGCATGGTAGGCCCGCGCACCCTGGCGAATAGCCTTTGTAGTTAACCCTAAACTTAAATAGCCAGATGACCAATGTCCAGCTAGAAGCACCTGGATTTAATCCTTTTCCTGTTCCGTGTGTCCGTCCATCAACAGATTTAACAGCTAATAATAATCTCTTTATCGATACTTATTGCTGGTGTTTTTGCGAATGAAGAGCTTAGCCTTACAATGGAAAACTGCTATAATAATATTCGCATCATCCGCAATAACAAGCTACAATACAGTCAAATAAGTATGTGCATAAGAAGAGATTAGGATTTAGTATTACTGACCTAAATGTAACAAGCAGTTAAAGGATGATATGAATCGGCAGATTATTTTTAGAAATATTTGCGTGCCTTTAGCTAGTGGATTCTAACAGCCAACTCTTATTTATACACGAAAAAATCTTAATTTCAATTTAATTAAACTTAATTTGTAATTCACAATAATCTACATTAAAATGGACAACATGCACAATAGGGTGGATCGTTTTTTTTCTTCAGGATTTTAAAACCTCCTTATACGGAAGAGACGTGCTGTGGTATATAGATCAAGGGAAAAATAAAATTAAAAATATTTTTTAGCGAGTTTTTTTATGGTGAAAAGTCAAAGTGATTTTTGTTACAGGAAGACAGGCATTTAGTGTTTTATAATGTTTAAATGAGAGGACAAATACCTGTAACCATTTGGTTACAATTAAAAACTTCACACATATTTACCAGCATCTTTTTAGAATTAAATCAAGAAAAACCTAAAAATCGTCGAGATTACAGTGTACAGTAATCACGTTTTGGTGTTAAAAAGAGGCATGAGGTTCCGTGATTCCAGGCGATTTCTTAAAAACATATCTCCATATGGTCCGCAGACACTGGACGGTTTGCGCACCGGTCGGCAAAGCCAATCGGCTGTGCATTCTGACTATATAGTTGCTGAGGGGTTTGGAGACTATGGAAATACACTGTCTCCTAAGCAGCGGGGGTGGATGTTGACCTATTGTCATGCCACTTTTGAAATGACCTTGGGTCACTCGATCCCGTGTGGCACTACGGGCAAAGAACGCCCAGGTCCGCGATAAATTCTAACTGAATTACCGCTGTAATACAACAGGTAGAGGTCGCGTAAGAGACTTCGGACCCGTAACTAGTCGGGAGGACGGAGATATTCTTCCAAACTGGTAGGGCGAGGCTGCCCGCTGGGTGCCTTTCCCGGTGCCTCGCCGAAAGGCGTTGACCTCTGACGAATAGGTGGCGGAGCTAGACGGTGGACTGTTTTGTCCACCGTCTAGCTCGCACCTCCACATGTCTTCTGCACTCACCTCACGGGAGACAAAACGATAAATTTTCTAAAAACTTCCTGAGGTGACGGGTTCGCCCGTTAGTCATATACATAAGTAATTATAATATATAAAAAATCTTTCATATGACATATGGTTATATTTATTGAAGTGTTGGCCTAAAGAATGGCATTCTCCTTTCTTACATATCTTTCTCTACAGTATATTATGTGGTACAGAGACTAAACGGAATTGTGATCTGACGTATGTTGGGCTGCATGCTACATATTCTTGGTTGCAGATAACCAAACGGAACGCATCTCAATTCAATTTTTTGCAAAAAAAAATGTTGTCGATTATTATAGCCTTTTGCTTATTATTCCTAATATCGAATTCGGATCGGTTATCGGATTTGTAAAACGAATTTTCCGTCGAAAGTTTCTTCGTGTTATTTACTTATTTTTAAATGTTGTAACCAGGAATGAATGGAAAGTCTGACGCATAAGCATGAATGGATTTGATAACAACTACCAGATAAGAAAGGGTCGGAATTTATGGTTACCATTTTGAGACTGGCGCCTATTCGCACAGAATATTTTTCTGCAAACTTGGTAGTTTTTCCAAAGCCATAGTAAAAAAAATACAAGATTCAAAACAAATTCGTGGGGAAACCAAAATAACATCGGTTAAACGAATAAATTATAAACTAATTTCAAATACTTAAACCATCTGGCTGGGCCCTGTTATCGAAAGTACAATTGCCTGTAGTCACAAATTAACTGGTACAGGTGTTCCTCGAATATGTTTAAATCTTAATGAATATATGCTGCCTTAAATTTTGATAAATGACTGAAAGAGTGGCAGAAAAGTATCACAAATAAGGGAAAAATGGAATGTCGACAGTAAAAAGCTAACATTGGAGATTTTTTTTCTTTTACCCACAAGGCATATATCCATTTTCGTGGAACCCGCCTTGTTGCCTATTGGCACCATCTTTTAGGTAGCATCACGCATTCAAACACTTAAGGCGGTCACCCATTCCAGTATTGACCGCGCCCGCCACTGCTTAACTTCGGTAACAACGAGGAGAACCTGTGTCAACGGGGCTACGGACGCTATTGCGATACATGCTTTTATAAAACTGTTGTGAAATCTTAGTGAAATTAATAAAATTGATGGTACACTGTAGGACCAATTATGTTGGTTCGAAGTATTTATTCTGTTTAAATTATATGCAAATAATTATTTATTCTTATATGATGCTGATATTTTATGCAACATTCTATCTGTAGGTATAGTTACTTACTAGTTATGTTTATTACTTTCACTTTTTATTGCATTGTTTTTTCTAATTTTGATTAGTTATAAAAGAATAAACAAATTAAAAAATATTAGATATCCTAGTCTCACAGAAGTTATTTTATTTAATCGATACCAATTCCATTTTAGTCGATACCAATCTCTCATACTGAACTTGTACAAGCTGATAAAATCATTCGATGTCTTGACGAGTGGCTGTTTAGATATTTATCATAAAAGAAAATATGGCACATGGTCATTCTCGAACAATAATACAATATAACGCGAAATTATTAAAATTCACCACCTCCGAGGCTGAGTAAAATATGCAGGGAATTTAAATAGTGCAGACTTATAACTGAATGTGGATTTGTTAAAATATTGAATAAGAAAAAAAATACTGCCTTACCTACAAATTTTCACAAAGAAATAAAAATTTATTGGTGAAGATTTTTTAAAAAAGCGGCTCGCTTTCTTTCTTTTTATTAGAGAAAAATGTTAGCCTGTGTCGGGGCGCAGGATAGAGCCAATCTGTGTGAGAATCAGGACAGAGACAGAGTCGATAACATCATTTGAATCTGGATCTTGTTTGAATTGCATTTTTTGAGTTGAATTTTAGATACCTCAAAGCTGATTCTTAGTAATTCCGTGCAGCTAGGGTGGTAATGGCCTTCTTTGTTTCACCTTGTTAGGCTAAACTCACGGTTCGGCTCCCATATGACAGTCTCCCCGAAGAGGGAGAAGGGCCTGGAAGGGCCACTGAGAACCCTACATGCGGCTGCAATCTGCAGTCATAGACAGTTGGAATCAGACGTGCGGATCCGGGGGAACACCTCAGCTGGAACACCAGCCACGCTTACGCAATCCGGAAAATAACCAGGGAAGTCTGGAAACATGTTTCGTAAGAAGTAGGGGTCATCTATCCTTAGAAACGATCCTTTGGCTACCTGATCGCGAGCGACCACTTGGCGGGCAAATAACGCCACGGATCCGCGATAAATTCGATAACTGAATCACATGAAGTGGTCGCATCAATCGATAACCTCACATCAAGTGGACGCCGCGCAAGCGACCTCGAATCTGTAAGCAAACTGCAGGATGGAAAAATCTATCCAAACCTGGTAGTAAGGACGCAAGGTTGGCCCGGACACTTCCCAGTTTCTCGCAGTAAGGCGTTGGAATCACACGGACTGCTGGCGTAGAATAACCGTGGATTGTTTTGTCCATTAAGTTTTTACTTTCACTCCATGACAGACAGAATGGCTATGCTAGACAGAATGGATATTTTACTATGTCATGATAACTCCCGGAGGTGGCGGGTTCACCCGTAATAACTTCCAAAAGCTTATGACATAACTTGACATAAGGTAACCGTTTACATGAATATCTTGAAAATTGCCCTACTAGCGAAATAGTCATGCTGGAGTGTAAAACGTTTGTTAAACGTTTGTTCTACCTATACCCAAAATTTGCGAATAGAAAGAGGCAAAGTTTTGCATTTATTTTCTTCTGGAACTCGCTCGCTGCTTATTAGAAATATGTCTAATCTATCATTGCAGAAAACAAGAACGCTGACTATTTGACAGAATCCGAACTACTTCTCTATCTCGGCTATCTTCTAGGAGAGCAAACAAACGACTACGGATGCCTGTTCAAGATGGCTTGTCAGGACCCTGACCAGTCGAGGTTGTACACCAATGGCGCTGATATCCTTCTGCAAACTAGTAAATTGATGAAAGGGTATGCTCTTTTTATATATTTTATCAGCTATGGATTTCATTGTTTTCGAGTTACCATTTCTAGCAAACGCACAGTTGTATACTAATCGGCGATAACTATTCTAGAAATTTTCTGGCATCAGTTTCATTTTCTCTATCGACTCGTCAATTTATCTGTCAACTGCCACTGCAGTCTAACTATCGTATTTGTTTTTTTCTGTAAAGTCATAAAAAAAATTGTGTTTATGTACCATTATAGAATAAAATAACGTTATTGTGCTATACAAACATTACTTAATGAATATTACACTGGGTTTATAAAAAAGGTCAATTTATACACAAATGTCGGAATTATCGCTATAACGATATCTTCCAGTCAACCATTATGATTGTGGTACTAGTTTATTCTGAAGTTGTAGATTCCCTATCATATCGGTGTACCGTCAACAACGGCATATTTACCTTTCCTTGATAACTTTACCTACCACTGACTTGTATGAATCAAAATAAAATTTATTAGTTACAATTAGTAGGTGTGTCATAGACCTGTTGGTAGTTTGTGATGATCTAGTGGTTAAATTCTATTAAAGAGTAAATTTTTTAAACTGTTGGTAGCAGCCCTGGGTGAAAAATTAAGTTAGTATGAAAATTTCATTGAAATCCGTGTCATCTTTACTTACCAGCCAGTGTTGCCCAGCGTAAAGCATTTTTGTTTACATACCCACGTATACAATTAAAGAACTAAAAGAGGAATGGTATCTTTACCATTTTCAGATTTAGAGGCTACGTTGTACGAAGAAATACTGTACAGATAAAGTTGCCATTTTGTTGGCTTCTTTACCTGAGCCATGTTTTTGGTGCTACTTCAGTTATTTGACAATTAAAAGCCGCAGTGAATTTATATAAAGCTACAGACAAGTACTACATTTATCGATTAAAGGTCATACGCTAATCATAAGTGGTTTGGTTTTCCATATATAAAGTTTTTTCTTTAAAATTATGGCAAAGATGCCGTAGTTGACGGTATCCTAACGTATCACTATAGGATCGAAGGTTATCTAAATAGTACACGATCGACGGGTTCTAATAAAACAAACTGAATTTCAAAACCTAAAACTGTTTACAGGTCATTCCCGTACAACCCAAAATACGAACGAGTGGTCGGGGAACTTCAACAAGCTTCTGCGTGGGGAGCTGCTGGAATGCCTTGTGACGCCCGCTACAGATGTATAAAACCTTAAATATAATATCAAATCATACAATCATATTATTATTTATGGTAAAAAGATCACGTGACATCAAACTGACAGCTGCTAACAGCTGCGAACTTAGGTATTAATAATAACAACAAAACCTATTATTATCTATAAAATCGAAGACTATCGCGGTTGTTTGACATTATAAATAGAATAGAAAACGAATATACCGCGTGAAATTTGTAGCACTCGACGTTTCGGTGACGTTGCAGCCGCCGTTGTCCAGGGTAGACTGATGAGCTGTCGATGTTCCCGCCGCTGAACGCTGAACGCAAAGACGTAAGACAGGATACAGTGAGTGTTGTGTGCAAGACGGATTTTCGAAATTCGCGCGCTCCGAGCCCGGCCCCCCACCACCGTTATAACCTACGCAGTGGCGGCAGCGGTATGCGGCCTACTCGCAAAACAACGGATTGACAGCTCTTCAGTCTACCCTGGACAACGGCGGCTGCAACGTCACCGAAACGTCGGGTGCTACAAATTTCACGCAGTAAATTCGTTTTCTATCCTATGTATTATTATCTGTTGAGAAGAACCCTGCCAATTTAGCCATGCACACGAATGAATAAGAGTACCTAATGTTAGCCTGTTGTATTTAATTATGTAAATAAACTATAAACAATTGAATATTTCTTCTATTATTTGGGTGATGCAACTCTTTTCCCTTGTTATTTCATCATTTTCAGAGTTACATACCGCGGATTTTCATAACTATGGTAGATTTTGCTTGTTAGTTTTGTTAATGGGCTCGATTGCGTTACTCTTGAAGTAAAATTGGAAATTTGATCATTTGCACTAGAGAGAGCAGTACGTCAGAGCGAAATGTGAAATAAGCGGTTGTCTTTTTTCCGCATTAAAACTACCCACCGAAGATCCCACCAGAAGACCCACCGAAGCAGCTAAATCTAACACCGCACGAACGGTGTTTCAACTTATTCGGACGTCTATAAGTTCGTCAGGTAGTTTTGGTGCAGCAAATTCGACGATAGAAGAAGATCTAAGAGTTCATGACATTAAAGTTTTGTTTATTAATCTTCTATGTCTTATGATAAATACACTGAGAAATTTCGGTAAAAATGAGCCAAGACTGATTTATTATTTTCATAATACAATTTGAATTAAATTTGTCGATTTTTATTAAGTAAGTTGATAAATCATCAAAAGAGTCTAAAATCTTTTAGATTTCATCAGTTTTAAAATCGGGCAAAAAAACTAAAAATAAAGAAATTTTGCTGAATTTTATTTGAAAAAAGTGTACACTCTAAAAAGTTTTCAATTAATTTAAAAGGTTGTTCGACTTATTAACTTTGAGATAAAATTAGTTACGTTTAACGACAATTGTTTCAAATTGTTAAAAGTGATAACAATGGATTTTTTTTTGAAAATTTTCACTGAATTTACCTACGTAAATTCCTTAGTTTTTAGGAGTTTTACGTAATTCCTTAGTTTTAACGAAACTTTGAAATGCACCTTTATCGTACCATACATATATAAAATGAAACATTAATAATTCGTTATATTGCTGCAGAAATGATACTAAAAAAATATGTTTTTCGGGGCTACCCACATCATTGACTATGTAGTGAAATACACTGTATGTGTACAATCAATGCATATATTCACCCATTAACCTCACTTATAAAGACTAATGAAACCCATGCGCTCCGTTAGTGCGTCTAACGTCCGTCATTAAGCTGTCAACAATCAATTTTGATGTTAACAATCCCATTTCTTCGTGCTTTTATTAAGTGTCGGATTGCTTTCTTTCTTTGCAAATTTGTCAATGTTGTTTAATGGAGATGCAATGTCACCAAGTCGATATACAATCCAATTAAAATCAGTAAAGCAGCGTCATAAATCGTACTCCAGTAAAACGCTCAAAAACACACACGCGTCCTAAATTTAATACCTTTGACGTTTTGCAGGCAAAATTCTTTTAACACCTGCGAGGGCACGGCGCGCGGCCGGCAGGACATTGAATTGTTGCCAGCACCTAAGGGGCCGTCCACATATTACGTAATCACGGAGGGGGGGGGGGTTAGAGCTAAGGCTTACGCTTGATTATGTGGGGGGGGGGAGGAGAGGGTGCCCGTCTTGATTACGTAATCAAATTTGGTCACCGGATGGCAAATTTTTTGGTCTAAACCTTGGGGAAATAGCGCAGTGCCGCGCCGAAGATACGCACACGCGCGATGTGCGTAGATACTCCACGCGCTCATCCGCGATTGAGTCGCTCGGGCCTGTTCCTGCTCGCGCTGGCAAGCTGGTGGCCGCTCTGCGGCGCGGCGGCACGGCACGCTGCAACTCTGACCTATCGCGCCGCTGCACTCTCCAACCCATCGCGGAAAGATTAATATGGTTGTGTGGCGCATCAACTATGGCGGATTTACACATGGAGTTTCTCAGTACATATGCCAAAGCGTTTTTCCACCTCTCGGGACCGGAGGCTCAACGGCGGTACAACGCTGGGTTCACGATTCTTCACATTTTCCGCAAATTCGGTTGATTACGTAATCTTGGGGGGAGGGGGGGAGGTCAGGCCGCTGGTTAAGTCTGTTGACATGGGGGATGGGGGGGGGTCAAAAACGTGATTACGTAATATGTGGATGGCCCCTAACGCGTGTTCCGAAGCCTGCGTTCAGACAGGGCGTTAATCGCAGCGTCTCTTGAGCGGGTCTTATTTGCATGAGCGTCAAATATCATTCAGACGACATCGCGCGGTTCTTCAAACCGCACGATTGCCGCACTAAACCGCCAGAAACTAGAATTACGCGCCCCCGCGCGACTCTGTTACTATGGAGCCCCAGGAGGAGGAGACCCAGGAGTTCGCTTGCGTTACGGGCACTGCGCGGTTCGGACGTCACGAATCCCCGAGTTAGCAGCTTCGACGCTGAATTATTCATTTATGAAATTGTTAAAAGACCAGCAATATGGGTACAGTGTGAGGTTAATTCCAATAAAATTGTCAAGAACCGAGACGCAAACAATGTAATGACGCAAATGACGGAATACGATGGTGCACGTAATTCAATGTTATCGGAAGTTACATAACTTATTTAACTAATCATACACATCGATGAGGTTCATTCTTCGAGTACCTAAAAAGTTAGCTCAAATGGATTCATTTATCTGCTGATTTTTTGTCGTAAAGTCTATAAGTGGCCATTCAGTGTTTCTGTGTAAGTCCATCTGCAATTCCCTTACTCCAGCGAGGTGAGCGGATATAAGGGCCAATCCATCCACCACCCGGGCAGTTATAACGACTTTGGTCGTCTTTCTGCTCGAGCTTAGCACATTTCAAAATAATGAGAGGCTTCGTCATTCTGCTCCCCAAGAGTCGTTTATTAATTAACGCTATAAATTCAGAATATTTTTGATTTCTACATTTTCACTATTTGCCATGTTTTTTTTAATACGATGGCAGGTGGTAGTGCATTGACTATAAATTTAGCAATATTAGCTAAACGGCAGCTAAAAGGTAGTGGGGACAGAGTAAGTCTGGTATACCGTGGCACGGGCACACCCGATAGGAAGAAACAATACAAACAATATTTAAATGCTGCACCGGCGATCAAAACGCCGGCACAGCGCGGCGGGCAGCATGCACTTCACGGAGACGAGGCATTCGCACCCAGAGGAGGGGTGCTCCGAACTATCAGTTCATCTAACCGTAAAGTCCAATGCGCCACGAAGACAAGAAAAGCCTTAAAGCTTTCCTTGCTAGGTCAGATTACCAAACTAATCTTACGAGGTATAAGTTGTTGGCGCGTGCTTGGCGGCGCTTAAATGAAATTCACTCAGTGGCACCAGATTTTGATATTTTTACCGCCAACCCTCACTCGTTTAAATTGCAGGTTATTAATTATTTATTTTTATATGATAGCTAGTATTAATTACGGTGATATCTTTATATTTTTTTATTTTGAATGCATTGGTTTTACTGTAATGTTGATTAGTAATAAGCGAATAAATAAATAAATAAATATGTGTGGTGTGGTAGTCAAACCGCAAGAGACTACCATTTTTATCTTGATGTCGACTGCCTGGGACCGGTATCCAATCTCTCTTGCCATGCTCTAAAACTCTCCGAAGAAAGGGCGCGGACTCAATCCACCAAACTTGTAGTTTTCGGGTCAACAATAATGGACTAGTACTCCTTCACGTGACTCCTACGGACCGATGAAATAGCTGCACGCTGCAGTGCCTCAAGATCTGCAGGAAGCACGCCAGCGATAACTGGAAGCGACACCTTCGAAGTTGTACGGTAAATCTGCACCAATCTTCAGTCACACGATTGTCTGTTTCTGAGCGAGATTTCTCGCTATGGGCGTCTTGATTTCTTTACTGACAGCTGGACTTCTAACTGAGCGCGGCCGACTGCAAGTACGATACACAAACCTAAGCGCGATATTCAAGATTCGCAGCACATTAAAAAAAATCGTCTTCAGTGCGTGATCGCAGCGGGGAAACACAATAACAGCGATACAATCATCTTTCTGTCTTCACTGCATCCTGAAAAATGGAGGAAATTCCTGTCATTTCTTGTCTCTTATTAATAATAATTTCATTTTTCATATCAATTATATATTACAGTCCCCCACTAAGGCCTTTTTATTTATTCTAAATTGGCTTACTTATTTCCTAACCTAATCTAACCTATATTTTTCCTATATTAACTAGCTTGATTTACGCCTAATAGGTGTACATACTGCCTAACCTATCCTAACCAAACCTATATTAACCCTTTGAGGACCATGGGACATACGTGTCCCATAACTTTAAATTCATTTAATAAATTATCGAATACGATTAATTTATAAATTATATTCTTATATGCAATTGAGTCGTCTGAATCATAATACTGGCAAAAAAAATATTGATTAAAAATATATCGTTTTTTTTTTTAATCTCAAATGACAAACGAACTCTGGCGATTTTAATAAATTAAATATTTAACGCAAATTTTTCAATTTTAAATTTACGTGTTTAGTACGTATGATTTCTGAGTTAAATATTAAAATAATCAAATTTTGGAAAAACTGTAACTGCATTTCTTATACCACAGGGAAACATAAGTCCCATTAATTTATACAAAATCTATTAAACCAATTTCACAAAACTTGACATACATGTTATTTATCAGTTTTATGTATTAAAGATTTATGTATTACTCTTATTATATTATACATTACATACGTATATTACATTACATTACATTACATACGTATATTACGTACATTACATACGTACATACAATACATACGTATTATACATACTCTTCCTTGAAAGGTAAAGTAGCTTGATTAACACTATTAAATATAATCACAGTAAATAAATATTTTTTACTAAATAACTGTAATTATTTTCTAGCCTAATCTATATTATGTAAGCTATTTACTATTTATATAACCGTCAAATATTTGGATATAGAAAGCAATACATTTTATTTAATCGCTGTTTTATACTGTATTTTTGCTCTCATGTGACAGCACTTACAGACCTTACACGTATAAAATGAATCAGCCATTAATATTATAGTTGTCGATTTTATATCTAAACTAATTTCGAAGTGTATATATGGTTTATACAGTTTATATTTGATCTATGATTGAAGTCTGTTTTGCAACTGAAAAGAATGACAAAAATCTGTAAATCAACAAAAACACTTTATTGCCAAATCATCACAAATAATTTTATAAAATAAGAAGAAATGTGTAGTCCAAAACATCAAATTAATTAAGCCAAACTTCTAGTGATGTTAGATCTTTTGTTTTTGATCCCTCTTCCAGATTTCATACTCAGCTTAAACTCAGAGTAACTTATGTAGCCATCGTTATTTGAATCGTCTTCCAGTAACAATTGATCAACCAATTCTGAAAACAAGTAATTGATAGGCATATAAAACTAATTTACGTAACTCATCGGTATATATGTAGGAGGTATAAGACTACCACTAGTAGAAATTTAAATGTATAATCTTAGAATATGAAACCATCCAAGAATATTATTTCATAGTCTTGGTAAATATTTTATGATAATCTACATACTGAATAATTACTAAGTGGACAACTACCCAATTACATTGTGGTGAATCGAATGTTAATCGTTACAAAATGATATCGTAATCTATACTTATATTATAAGGATGTAATGTTTGTAAGTTTCTATGTAGAGGGTAATCTCAGAAACAACTAATCAGATTTCAAAAATTCTTTCACTAATGGAAAGCTCTATTATCGACGAGTGCCATAGGCTATATTTTGTTTGTTTGTTTGTTTGTTTGTTTGTTTATACTCCTTATTGTGAAATGTCACAATGGGCGGTTTTATTGTCATATGACAATCTCTTACAACCAACCCTACTATGACGTGTTATATGTATGTGTGCGTGTAACATGTTTGTAAGTGTGTGTCTTGTTATTGCATTCGATCGACAGAATTGAAAATGCAGTTCCATTAATTTGATTCCAACGGAAAATGTGACCTTACAATGTAAGATCAGGCGACCTAACTACTATGCCACCGGGCCGTGTATTTTATTACGTTTAATATTGGTTTTCAATAGAAAATTACGATATTTGTAAATCAAGTCGGAGAAAATGAGCTGGTGAATTGCTTTATAGGCGTGCGCTGTAGAAACGGTTTGATATATGTGAAAACAATATACGACAAAAACATCGGCCTCAAAAAGATCTAGAAAAAAGTCTGTGAGATCATATACCTCACTTTTATATTTAGGCTACAATAATAACAGCTTTTATGTAAAAAAAACAATTATAATAAGAAGGCAGTGTTTGTAAAAGACATTAGCATTAAAATAGGAATCCTTATCAAAATAAATAAATTACTTTTACCAACGATCACGGGTGTTAAATAGAGATAAAATTACCTATTTACTGTAAGTTTTTAGGTGGTATAGTTTTAGAGATATTACGAAGTTAGTAACGCATGCACGGACCTCGAAATACCGAGAGGGCGGCGGTGGCTGCTGGCCTAACAAGGTAAGCGTTTAGCGGAAGGCGGCGCCGGTGGCGAGGAACAAGACGCGTACGTCTACGAGATGGCTAGCGTGAATCTAAAGAGGCACGTCTTGCACTATATATCTAAAGGTAGCGTCTAAAAAGGCAAGTAAACGCCGCCCCAATTATATTTATTTATTTTTAATTATTTATTTCTTTCTTTCTTTCAAAATTATGCAAGAGCAATACAGACAAGTCCAATTCGCCCTTGAACATTAAATCTAGAGTGTAAGGTCATAATAACTAACATAAGTGAGCTAATGCTAAAATTAAACAAAAAAACATAAAAACATAAAACTAATTAAAACAAAGATTATGATAAACATGAGATAGCAGGGAGTTACATTTTAGCAGGGAATTAACAAATCGTTTCGAAACTTTACGCCAAGCGAAACCGCGGGCAACAGCTAGTACTATATAACTGTTAAATTTGACTATTCAAGCATGCAAACAGTAATAACGAGACCTAAACAGACCAACGCAAGTTTAATAGATTATTATGATTTTTATAACAACAGTTATTTAACCGTTATTTGGAAACGATGAAAAAGTGAAATATATTATTATAGGATAATGACATAAATTAATACAGTCAAAGTTACGAATAGCTTTCTAATTGCACTTCGCCTACTTTTACTTTTCCTACTTTGTACTTTGACCTATTATGTACGTGAGCATACCGAATAGTAAAGTCAAACTTTCTTGATATTCAGAGGGTCACCGATGGTTATACCTACCTGACGGTACTACACTAAAATAACTACAGATAAACATTTCTGTGGCCGCAATTATTGCAAAATAAACATCCACAGCGTATTTTTAGCAACATTTGCAACAGCCAAAAGTAGCATCTAATCAGATAATTTGCAATACTTTTTTTGTTCAGAAAATAAAATGGAAGGCAACGTAAAACAATAATATTTTTTTGTAAAGTTCTCTTAATTTACCTATTATATTATCCAAATCAACAGGTTCATCGTTATGAATACTATTATCTTCTTTATCATGAACAGCCACTCCTGCAATGTGATTATCATCGTGATCCGCAGTATGTAAAACAGCCTGAAATAAAAATATTAGATAGCATATTATAAGCGATAATGTTTATTCAGAATAAAACCAAACTCTAACCTTTAATATCTCTAATCCATCTAGAAGACTGTTCCTATCGAAATCGTGAAGTGTGAAATAGTAAAAATCCAGTTCCTCGTCGCTCATTTCTGCCATATCCTTGGAGGCCAGATGTCCAAGATCCTCTTTCAAATGCCTGTAAGAAAGAGTAGGCTTCTTCAAACGCAGTCGTTTTTATGTAGGTCAGTCAAGAAAGACTGCCCCCAAAGCTTAAGTGAGTTACGTTTTTATTAGAAGCCTACTTTCATATCTTTTTGTCTTCACAAGCGTTAAAAACATTCGAGGCTTTAAAGGTGTAACAAATCTTGGGACGGCTGAGATTTTTGGCAAAGGCACCGTTAAAATATTAGTAATATAATCCTAAAATCGGTTTAACTTCCAGCTGGAGAACAGTCCTACGAAAATGTATATTATTCCTGTTTCCATTTAAAACGATATGTTTAAATTTACTGTGGGGAAGTAATTCTGAAATAAGGAAATTATTTTAAGGTATCACTCGCCGGGAGCTAAGGAATCACTCGCCGGGAGCATTCGCCTGTAAAGTAACGTTACAGATTCGCATTACATCAGTGAGGGAGGAGATACGAGCATTACCGTGCACAACCTGTAATGATACAATCTTTCTACAGGCGAATCTATGTTACACTAGAGGCGAATACTCGTCAGTCAGGGAGGCAGAATTGTAACGTAATGCTCAAAACTCCAATCTAAAATGTTATATTACAGGCGAATGAAAGCTCCCGTGCGGGAGCACCTTTAGAATATACACGCCACTTCGTGGCACAGCTTTCGGACCACTGTATATACTTCAATATTTGCGGAACACCAAAAAGCTACACCGTTAGCTCTAGGGGCCTTTTTAAAGACGCTTGCACTTCAAAGTCAATTAAAAAAGAAAAAAAATGTACCTTCTGTCGTGTATGAGATTGGTATCATGCGTGAGCTTGCTATCTCCGTGCGGCAAGTAATGATGGTGTTGTTCGTCTGTAGGAATCTGACCTCTCGGATGATGAGGCCCACGGCGGGCAACGCATCGGCCTGACCATGTGCCCAGTGCTACCAAGACGGCTGTCCAGGTCAAGAGCATCTGCTGACACACCACAAAAATAAATTATTGAATATATGGTTGGAAAATAACCATACTATACTCGTATTTGTTAGTGAACTGTATCACTTTTAGTGAACTGTAGTCTCATCCCATCCTCTCCTATTCCATCTCCTTGCGAATATTCTCTAAACCCTAATATATTTTTTTAATAATAGCATTTTTATTATTTGGTTAATTGTTGTTGTAATGATGTAAATGTAATAATGTAATTGTTGTTGAAATGATGTAAATGTAATAAAGTTTATTTTGTTTATTTCACTCTACTGGCACCTAAATTGTAGCACTTCCACGAAGGTTGTCTGTAAGAGATTGTACTTTAGGCGATAAGTCCGCCTGTTGTATGTTTTTTTAATGTGCAATAAAGAATTTCTATCTATCTATCTACTTGTACAGGTAGGCACGAATTTGATGAGGCTATGAAATCTAATAAATTGATGAAGTTTCACTCGCACGCCTAGTGTTCGACTCTTTATTTATCATGCATTAGTTTTTCAAAACCAACGATAAGTACAGACAGATTTTATTTTATTTTCCCTGGTAAAAAAATCCCGTCATTTTCCGACAGATTTTTTAAATCATATCTCTTTATCAGCGAAATTAACCCCTGCAAATTATATTTCCAAAATTAAAAAAAACCGTAGATATGAAAGGTCAGTAAGTAACTCTAGAATTAATGTTGATCATAGATTTTAAAAAATCATAAAAGATGGTAAGAAAACCCAAATAAGTTTTTTGACCGCTAAATTATATTTTTTTAGGAATTTAGGCAATGAATTATGCCTATGTCATGACATTTTTTTTAACTGTTCAATTAGAACTTGACAAACTCAGGTTTGCGTTGGAATACCACATCCAAATAAATTTTTATTCGAAGCCATGTTGATTCTTTTCAAAATTAATTATTCAATTAGTCTTTTGCTCGTTTGCTATTGCTCTGTATTTTCGTTTCTTCTATCATGGAAATTTAAAAAATCACGGTATTTTCGAATACGAGTTAAATCGTGGCGGCACGCAATCTCAATAATGCGTATGGACCAAACAGCATGAGAACAACTTGAGTATCAAAATGGGGCAAAAGCAAAAATAAAAAAATGAAGAGATTAGGAATCGGATTGCCAATTGTAACGACAAGTAAATCTTGTACGATAACTGTAAGTGTTCGTCACAGTGGTTTGATCCAGAAGATAGCCAAAAGGAGGTTTTGATGGCGGTCTGATGGTCCTGTGCCACTATTATCTATTACAGCTTCCTGCAGGAAATTCGATATTTTTTGTAAGGAAAATAATCAACCATGAGAGACAGTACATAACGCCTTTAAAGCATTAATTGATTCGTGTCTACGAAAGTTCTGAGGCAGATGCATAAAGCAACTCCCATAAAATGACAAAATTGTACATACAATAGGGATCAATATACCGAATAACTAAATATATAGGGCTACCAAAGTACCCATTCAGTAAGGGATTCTGTACATGAAACTAAAACAAAAAATAGGTCTCTTTTTTCAAAATGTTTTTATTTTGTTACTTGATACAATGTTTTTTCTACAAAAGATTTTTCTATACAAAAAACTATGATAAAAATGTTCTAAAGGTTTATTTGATTACCGACCTGTTGATAAAACATCTTCCATGTTCGACTTCGGATATTTAGTATGTTTTCCCTAATAACGGCTTATTTTAAAAAAAGAGTCATTTTTAATGTAGAATAATGTTATATACGAATATTTACTAATGTAATCTATATCGAGTATCTATAATATTATATACGAGTCTCATACCTAAAGAAAACTACGTAATATAATTTAAAAAACTTTAAACAATGAGTCAAAAACGAAGAAGTATATGTTTTTTTTTTACTTTTATGATAGTATCACTCACTTGTAGCTTACAAAGCTAACGATATATTTTTTAATGCAAAATTTTAGGTCTTAAATTTTCTTATGCAGAACGGCAAATTGAGAAATCAGCATATAATTGTCATCCAAGGGTTGAATCAGCCTTTAGATTAAGTCTTCTAAATACTTATATTTTACAATTGCGTTTTTTTTTCTTCTTCAAACTATTGGCTATTGACAATAATTATTATTACTGATTTGTTTGTATTTGTATTTTTTTCTTTAAAATATCTTCCCGTATGATAATTTGGGAAATTATCCAATATTTATTTGATTATTTAGTACTTAGGATTATATAGAAAATTAGATAGAAAATTTTACGAAATTACTTAAGAATTTTGATTGAAAATATTGGAAAATGTTGTTTTCTCTACATATATAACCTAGAAAATCTGCGCTTGGATGTTCAACGTTCATACCTTGCAATACTGACGTTCATATGTTATACCTTAATAGGTATTTATTTAAATATTATACTTGTTATTTTCATTACTTTTGACTTAACCAAGTGTAGGAACTCCTATCAACTGGTTTGAAATAAATAAAATAAAGACACTAACAGAGCATTGACAGACTGATAGACAATGATAATCAGATAGATACTTACTGATAGACAATGATAATCAGAGACTGATAGACAATGATACAGACAAGCAGAAAGTGTCATAAATACTTTCTCTTATTATAAACCGTCCGAGTATTCTTCTAAAATTGATGTATATTTCGATTGATAGACATTAACTACATCAAAAAGTAGGTGAAAAATCGTTGGTTATTTTTATTACATTTCCTTATAACAACACATGTTTACACCTTTCTTGTATTTAGAATCGTAGGAACAATTTGAAATATCACGTACTCTTTGTGGGTTTCAGATTTTTTGTTTTTTTTTTTAAATTGAACGTAAGGGATACGTTTTGTCGCGTTAGGTCGATATTATAGCAGACGTATCACGTACGTTTGTATTAGTAGGGCGGTTAAACAGGTACCCAATCTGCAAATTTTAGGTTAGGTGAGTATTATAAAATTGCACGCACCTGAACTGTCGCGAATACGTGCAAATTCCTCGCAGCACTCAGTTGCTATTATCTCACACTCTAAAACCGAGCATCATATACCCCTACTATATGAAGTTTTACGCTCAAAAAGAGTATGTATTTATTGTATAAATACAAATAAAATTCCCGAAACAAAACGCCGTCCTGTCAAATCAATTAATTTTACCGCGCACCCGGTCTGCGCAGGAGGAAATTCCAGAAAATGTCGCCCTTCCGTTCGGCTCCCCGAAAGCTCAAATTCACCAGCATTCAACGCATGCGCAGAGTGCTTTTACAGGGTTTTACCATCAGGAGGTAGATGGCGCTAGGCGGAAAAGCTCTCGTTGTTCTGATTTAAATAAAAGTTACGAAATGGCAGTTTATTAAATATACTTTCGCTATTTATGACAATTTTGGAGTATTTTTACACGACTGCCCAACAAAAAAGGAGTGTAATGTGTTCAGGTTTCAGATATGTACGTTTTCTGTTTCTTTATTTCACCAAAACTGGTAAACGCTTGAACCGATTTAAAAGTGTGTAGTATTGTTAGAATCATTATGTCATCCCGAATGTCATAAAGTACCTTAACTGTTTAAATAATTACTAAGTAGTTGTATGAATGTCCAAACATCAATAAATTGAATATCGTGTTTATTTTCAAATGATAGGCCTGATTTAGCACGTTCCGGAAATATACTTGTATCGAAATATACTTGTAGCGAAATATTATGGATAAATACATAAACCACAAATATTTCATT